>JAJTUV010001167.1:72500-672500 GCA_021653895.1 Mastomys natalensis | reverse complement strand
TCAATGTGGTACCAGTTTTATGAAGGTTTTCTAGTAACATAAGAAAAAATTCATAAACATTTAGAATACCTTAGTGAGTACAATAAACAGGCAATTTAGAGTTAAGTGAGAAAACTTAGGTCGCAGGTGCTGTATTATAGCATCCTTTCCCTTTGGCTTGATCGAAGCTAGCGCTCTTGTTTGTACATTTCAAAAGAACTTATTCAATATTCACAAAGACAATAGCCAGACACAGAAGTGAAGACAAAATGACAATTTAGGGTGTCAAAATACCAAGACAGCCCAAGAAAATTTGGCTCTAGATTGATCACATTCTGATTTCTCCAAGATAATTAAATTTGAGTCAGTCAGTCTTGTAGAATGTTCAGTCTAGTGCAATTTCTGTCTTTCAACTTCCAATAACAGCTTGTGAGGGTATTCAAAGTGAAGGTAACAGCTGATCCAGGACACACAGAGTTCTGGGTAAGCTGAATGTATTCAGAAATTTGAGTAGAAGCTAAGCTTGACTATACAAATTTCTATCTGCCTGGCACCTCTTTGACCTCTTCCTCTTCCCCAACCTGAGATGCTGTTAAAATTCATATTTTTCAGAGTCTATATAAAATTTCAATAGTCAGGCAAAGGGACTCAAGTGTCTCTTGAAACATCTTCATTTCTACACACATGGCTAGAGAATAGGTATAAAATAAACAGGAGGCTATTGTCGTCAGTCTAAATAAGGGAAGAAAAGGATTTCCATAAGAAAATAGATCAAATTAATGGTGTCACATTGTGGAAAAAAGGAATAGACTGTGCTAAGGATAGATTTATCAAGTATTTATTAATTGTGTACTCTGTGTCAAGTCTTACCATGCAGCTGTACTCTGGTCATATTTTTAAGTAACTCACTTTTGCATGAAACATATTTGACCCCAAGCCTTTCCCACACCACTATATTTATCAGAAATCTCAGCCCTAAGTGCTTGTGGCAAAACTTGTTTGCTCGAGTGTCCAAATCTCCTAAAGTAAATGTTTCTTTTCTCTGTTAAAAGAACAAAATTTGTCTTAGCTTAATAGCCCCATATCTACTGCAAAGAATCATCATAATACACCGGCAGCATTAAGCAATACCAGTAGACTTACACCAGATCCACCTGCAAGAGAACTTTAGACTTGACTGATAACTAGTTGTACAGCAAGATTTATTCTGAAAACAATTCAGTTATTATTCTATTGTTGTGAAGAGACACCATGACCAAGGTATCTCTTATAAAAGAAAGCATTTAACGGGGGCCATGCTTACTATAGTTTTAGAAATTACCATGTCATCATCATGGAAGAATGCAGACGGGCATGATGCCAGAGCAAGAATAACTGAGATCTTCACATTCTGATCCAAAGGCAAAAACCAGAGAGTGTAAGATTAAGGCTTTAAAACCTCAAGTCGCACTATCACTGAGTATATACATGAATTGTTTGACAAAGTAAGTATGCAATTGAAAAAGTTAATGATGGTCCTGGGTCAAAATTATAAATGCTAACACCTTGTATTGGGCAAAAGTCTATATAACCACATATAGCTGTTACTGGCCATGCTATGTATTTGGTGATTTCCATTATTGGGTATGGATAATGCCATCAGTGTTAGACAAATCTCTAACTTGATATCTAACTTTCTGATTGTGTGCTTTTAACAAAATATCATCAGGCTTGTAGGCACACCTCAGTGATAGTACTTACAGCAGGAACTAGGCCGCTAGTACTACAGAAGCAAAACAACAAGACATTATATTTTTGATATACAATTTCAGTGAAGGTTCTTTTGATATCACAATAAACATACATAATAGGAAAAGAACATGTGGATTACAAGGGAATTTATGAAGGCAGCTTTATTGAACCAACAGCCCTAAAGGGAAAGTGTTATAGAAAGAATTTGATGGAAACCGAATAACATCATCTTAATGAGGATACAAGCTTTGTACAAATGGCAAACACTTAAATTAGAAGAAGTGTGTACTGTAGGCCCATGTGTAGGTGAGTTATCCATACATATCAGTGTTCAGAAAGCTGAGGAGAGCATTTGATGCTTCCTGTATTTCTATCTACCATATTCCCATGAGACAAGGTCACTGACTAAAGCTAGTGCTCACTAGTTTTGGGCAGGGATGGTCTGCCAACAAGTCTCCATCCCCACAAGCACTGGGATTACAATTATATGAACCTATGCCTATGTTTTTATGTGGGTTCTGGGGACACAACCCTGGTCCTTGTACTTGAGTAGCAATCACTCTTATAAAATGAGACATCCCTCAAATCCCAAAATGATATTTTCTACCAAGTTTATGCAATTCTCACTGTAGTTAATATTTTTATTAATATCATAAACATTTTATTATATTATTATATTATCAAATTCAGAATTACTGACTGTAGAAGGTTCAAAGTAAAAATAAATCAACACTATCACACACACATACACACACACACATATGTATATAATATGAAGTGATTTTCTTTAGTCTGTTTTCTACAGATTTTTTTCTATTTTGCATTTCTATTAATATACTGAATAATTTTATTTCATTTGGAAGGATTTTTACATCTTTTTGGAGGAGAGTAGAAGGAATTCAAATGATATGAGACAGGCTGAAAATAGAAGAAAACATAAGCTGGAAGAAATGAAAAAAGATATTAAGAATTAAGAAATTACAAACCCAAGAATCTGTCAGTCATAGTAACTTATGTTGAATTAGTTTTTCAGTCTAAAAGGTAGAGCATTTTGTCACTGCCATAACACATCCTTAGAAGATACCTGCACTATCAATCAGCCAACTTCCAGAAACTAAGCCAATTTTGATTAATTTTCTTGCCCTCTGTATCACTCACACATTATAGTCACCTAGTTATTAATGAGGTTGGGTTTCTCTCTCTAAATAAAAAATGGTCACTGATGGGTGAAATCACATGATCTGTCTGTAGAAGTCAATAATTAATTATGAGATCTTCTTAAACTAGCTCATCCAGTAATTAAATTACAATTAAAGCTAGGAAAATGCATTCTATGACGTGTACTCAGAAATTCCTTGCTCCTAATAATTTGTGATGGAATCGGGAGCCAACTAAGCCCTGGTGAGTGATAAATTTGGGTGAAGGTTAAAGAATTATTTTCAAGGAATTAACTATTATAATCTAGCTTTCAACTTCATTGACTTAATAAACAGATCATCTTACCACAGCCAGAAAAATTGGCACATATTCTGGAACCCTGCCAAGGGAGGCTCAAAGTCTAGAGGACACAAGTGAAGTTCTTCAGGAATTTTCTAGCAACTAACATCTTTTTTTAAACCTTTCTTATTTATTTATTTATTTATTTATTTATTTATTAACACTCCAGATTTATTCACCCCCACAGTCCACCCTGCGACTGTTCCACATCCCATACCTCCAACCCTGTCTCCATGAGGCTGTTCCCACCCTCCACCCCCAATCGCAGCTGACCTCTAAACTCCCTAGGTCCTCCAGTCTCTTGAGGGTTAGGTGCATCATCTCTGACTGAACATAGACACAACAGTCCTCTGCTGTATATGTGTTGGGGGCCTCATATCAGCTGTTATATGCTGCCTTTTTGTGGTCCGGTGTTGAGAGATCTCAGGAATCCAGATTAGTTGAGATTGCTGGTCCTCCCACAGGGTCGACCTTTCCTCAGCTTCTTTCAGCCTTTCCCTAATTAAACCACAGGGATCAGCAGCTTCTGTCCATTGGTTGGGTGCAAATATCTACATTTGACTCTTTCAGCACCTTGTTGGATCTTCCGGAGGGCAGTCATGATAGGTCCCTTTTTGCGAGCCTCAGTAATAGTGCCAGGCACTGGGACCTTCCCTTGAGCTGGATTCCACTTTGGGCCTGTCGCTGGACGTTGTTTTCCTCAGGGTCCTCTCCATTTTCATCCTTGTAGTTCTTTCAAACAGGAACAAATATGAATCAGAGTTTTGACTGTGGGATGGCAACCCCCTCCCTCAATTGATGCCCTGTCTTCCTGCTAGAGGTGGGCTCTATAAATTCCCTCTCCCTACTGTCAGGCATTTCATATAAGGTCCCTCCTTTGAGTCCTGAGAGTCTCTCATCTTCCATGTCTCTGTTGCATTTTGATGGGTACACCCATCCTCCTACCCGCCTAGGTTGCATGTTTTCATTCTTTCTGCTGGCCCTAAAAGCTTTAGTCCTTTTCCCTCACCCAATAACCGATCAGGTTCCCCTCTCCTCCCCTAACCTTCATCCATTTTCCCTCTCAGTTCCCTCCCTCCCTCCTCACTTGTAATTGCTTTCTTTTCTCCCTCTCCATTGGGACTGAAGTGTCCTCACTTGGGCCTTTCAGCTTGTTGCCTTTTTTTTTTTTTTTTTTTTGAGTTTTGTGGACTATATCTTGGGCATTCTGTATTTGTTTTGGGGGGTTTTGTGGGGGGGCTAATATCCACTTAATAGTGAGTACATACCATGCATGTCCTTTTGGGTCTGAGTTACCTCACTTAAGATGATATTATCTAGTTCCATCCATTTGCTTGCAAAACTCAGGATTTCCTTGTTCTTAATAGCTGAGTAGTATTCCATTGTGTAAATGAACCATATTTTCTGTATCCAACATCAGGGCTGTTTCCAGCTTCTGGCTATCACAAATAAAGTCTCTATAAACATAGTGGAACACTTGCCCCTGTGGCATGGTGAGGCATCTTTTGAGTATATTCCCAAGAGTGGTATTGCCATGTCTTCAGGTAGATCTATTTCCAATTTTCTGATGAATCTCCAGATAGATTTCCAGGGTGATTGTACCAGTTTGCATTCCCAACATCAATGAAGGAATGTTCCCCTTTCTTCACATTCTTGCCAACATGTGCTGTTACCTGACTTTTTTGATCTTAGCCATTCTGATTGGTGTAAGGAGGAATCTCAGGGTGCTTTTCATTTGCATTTCTCTGATCACTAAGGACGTGGAACATTTTTTTAGGTGCTTCACAGCCATTCAAGATTCCTCTGCTGTAAATTCTTGGTTTAGTTCTATACCCCATTTTTTGATTGGGTTGTTCGGAATTTTGGTGGTTAACTTCTTGAGTTCTTTATATATTTTGTATATTAGCCCTCTGTCAGATGTGGGGTTAATGAAGTATTTTTCCCAATCTGTAGGTTGCTGATTTGTCTTATTGACTATGTCCTTTGCCTTACAGAAGCTTTCCAGTTTCATGAAGTCCCATTTATCAATTCTTGATCTTAGAGCATGAGACATTGGAGTTCTATTTAGGAAATTTCTTCCTGTGCCAATGAGTTCAAGGCTCTTTCCCGTTTTCTCTTTTATTAGATACAGTGTATCTGGTTTTATGTTGAGGTCCTTGATCCAGTTGGCTTGAACTTTGTGCATGGTGACAAATGTAGGTCTATTTTCATTTTTCTACATACAGACAGCTAGTTAGACCAGCACCATTTATTGAAGATGTTGTCTTTTTTCCATTATATATTCTTGGCATCTTTGTAAAAGATCAAGTGTGCATAAGTGTGTGGTTTTATTTCTGGGTCTTCAATTCAGTGTGTCTGTCTGTGTACCAATGTCATGCAGTTTTTATCATTATTGCTCTGTAGTACAGCTTGAGGTCAGGGATAGTGAGTCCCTCAGCCGTTCTTTTATTGTTATAAATTGTTATTGCTATTCTGGGATTTTTGCCTTTCCAAATGAGTTTGAGAGTTGCTCTTTCTATGTCTTTGAAGAATTGTGTAGGGATGTTGATGGAGATTGCATTGAATTTGTAGATTGCCTATGGTAGGATGACCATTTTTACTATATTAGTACTGCCAATCCATGAGCATGGAGATCTCTCAATTTTCCGAGATCTTCTTTGATTTCTTTCTTGAGAAACTTAAAGTTATTGTCATACAGGTCTTTTACATGTTTGGTTAGAGTTACCCAAAGATATTTTATATTGTTTGTGGCTATTGTGAATGGTGTCATTTCCCTAATTTTTTCTCAGCCTGTTTATCATTTGTATAAAGGAAGGATACTGATTTATTTGAGTTATTTTATATCCAGCCAATTTTCTGAAGTAGTTTATCAGCTGGAGAAGTTCTCTGGTAGAATTCTTTGAGTCACTTATGGATACTATCATATCATCTGCAAATAGTGATACCAATTTTTGCCAATTTGTATACCCTGGCTATCTTTTTGTTGTCTTATTGTTCTAGCTTGCACTTTGAGTACTATATTGAATAGATATGGGAAGAGTGGTCTTCCTTGTCTTGTCCCCAATATTTGTGGGATTGCTTCAAGAATGTCTCCAATTAATTTGATGATTCCTGTTGGTTTTCAGTAAATTGCTTGTATTATGTTAAGTATAGGTGTTGAATTCGTGATCTCTCCAGTACTTTTAACATGAAACGAACAGTGTTGTATTTTGTCAGATCCTTTTTCTGCATCTAAGGAGATGATCATGTGATTTTTTTCCTTTGAGTTTGTTTATATTGTGGATTACGTTAATAGATTTTTTATGTATTGAACCACAAAACCTTCAATGATTTTGTTGAAGACATTCAGGCCTATTGAACTGGAAATCTTCACTCTTTCTACTCTGATTATTCTTAGATTTGGTCTTTTCATTGTGTCCTGTATTTCCTGAAAGCTTTGGGTTTGGAGTTTTTTACATTTTGAATTTTCTTTAACAGTTGAGTTAATCTCTTCTACAGTATCTTCTACACTGAGGTTCTCTCTTCTATCTCTTGTATTCTGTTGATGATACTTACTTCTGTAATTCCCGGACACTTTCCTAGGTTTTTCATTTCCAGGTTTGCCTCCATTTATGTTTTATTTATTGTTTCTACTTCCCCTTTCAGGTATAGGATCACTTTATTCAACTCCTTCACCTGTTTACCTGTGTTTTCCTATATTGCTTTCAGTGAGCTACTGATATCCTCCTTAAAGGACTCTATTGTCTTCATGAGATAGGATTTTAGGACAGATTCCTGATTTCAGGCCTGTTGCTGTTTTCAGAGCTTACTGTGATGGGAGAATTGGGTTCTGGTGATGCCCACGTATATTGGCTTCTGTTGTTCATTGTCTTGTGCTTGCCTCTCAACATATGGATATCCCTAGTGTTTTTTGGTCTGGGTGACTCTATCTGGAGTCTGCCATTTTTTTGTTCCTGGGTTGCTTTAGGTCTCCTGGTAGGCTTTCAGCCCTGGCTGTAGCAGACCACCTCTGTGGTTTTCCAACTGGAGGCTCTTCAGAAGGGCAGAGAAGCTGCTCATCTGTTGCCCTGGCTGCAGTAGATCTCCAGGGAGGCCTTCAGACTATTGGGTCTCCAGTGGAGCAGTCAATCTGTTGTCTGGTGTGGAGATGTTTTCCATGGAGGCCTTCAAACTGTGGTTTTTGCTTTCCTGTGTGCAGCAGAACTCCAGAGAGCCTTTCCATCTGTCATGTCACTTGCCATGTATGCCTTTAAGATGTGCTGTCAACTGCTCTGAGTGTAGCAGATCCACTAACATGGCTCAGGATATGGTGTCTTCATTGGTGCAGACCAGCTAGTAGTCAACTGCTCTGAGTACATATCTAAAAACTAAACAAAATTTTTAAGAAGAATTAAAATACATATGAACTATATGACGGCTCAATGGTAAAAAGCAGTTGCAGCTATTCCTGGTGTCATGAATTTGATTAATGAAACTCACGTGCTGTGAGGTAAAAATATGGACTTCCTGAATTTGTCCTTTGACCATTTTTCCATGTCACATGCACACCCTACACTTACACAATATAAGTGAATCTTTTAAAAGCAGAGGATATAAGTCATATTTACCATTTAAAATCTAGAGAATTGTGACCAAAAATTTGCTTATATATGTTTAGAGTTCCCAATAACTAAAAAAAAAAAAAAGTCTCTTCTCTTTGAAGCCCATACCCCATTTGTCTCCAATTTGTCAATGGTAAGTTCATAAATTAATTGTATCTCCTGGTTTTATATATTTAGTGCTTTGAAGATCATGTAGTACTTAAAATAGTGTACAGAGCTGGGGAAAGCTCAGTCCATCTAATTCCTGTCTTGCAGATGTAATGGCAGGAGTGGAATTCTAATGTCAACAGAGACAGAGGATACCTGGTGATATCTGTAGTCTGGTTAACCTACTTGTTTAGCTACAGTGAAAGAACTTACTGAAAAAAAAAATCCAAGGAATGCTAAGCACTTAATATCACTTGATGGTTGTGCTGTTTTTTCAGAGGACCTGAGTTTAATTTACAGAAACCAAGATAGGTGAATCATAACTTTTCAACTCCTGCTATGGAGGATTCAACATCATCTGCTGGCCTTCAGGAATCTGCATACAGAAATAATTCATCTTCATCTCTGTCTCTGTCTCCAGCTCCCTCTTCTTCTCACTCTCCTTCACACACAAACAAACATATTTGTTTAGATCACAAAACATTTCCTTACTCTGTTCTGAGAGCTATAGCTCCAACCTTTGCCTCTTTATTCTTGCAGCAAGAAGAGGGACAAAAGATGACACCCAATTGTTACCATGCACATGTTTGCAGAGATGTCTTTTTTTTTCAGAGATATATAAAAGGTGAAATTTTGTACCCCATTACAAGTATTGACATTTATATTAGCCCTCACTAATTCTAATGTTTTTATATAGTAATGCAACATTTCTTTGTATATGTGTGAGAGTATATTTGGTGTAGATGTGTGGCATATGTGTGATATCTACATACATGTACATGCAGTAACATGCACCCATTTCCATGCTCAGAGGTTGGAGTGTAGGGGTGATATCAGATATCCTATTCTATGACTCCCTGCCTCATTCCTGAGAAAAAGCCTCATTGACCCTATAGCAAGACTACCAGCCAGCAGAGCCTACTCATCTTTCTATAGTTGCTCCCCTCAGTACTAAGGAGCACACAACTACACACACACACACATTACACACACACACACACACACACACACACATACGTTCTAGATATTCAAACTCAGGCCCTCCTTCTTGCTCAGAAATTACTTTGATCTACTAATCCATTACTCTGACCTACTAATCCATTTCTTCAGTTATAATACACTATTCCTTTGGAGAATAACACACATTGATTTTCCTTAGGACTTTTCTATTTTCTTATTTAAAAGCAGCTATTTTGCAAGCCATCTACTCTATGACATAAAAATGTACACTTTGTTATTGATTAAGTGGATTCAAGTGTTAGCATCATTGATATTTTTACGTAGGATTATTTGATATAAAATAGACTTTGATCATCTAGCTATAATGAAGCAAGGGGTAAGAAAGCCAGCCACAACTCTGATTCATAATTAAAGAGACATAGTAGGAGGAAAAGAGATATTTGCAATAATTAGCTCCTTTCCTGGCAGTGAGGTGTTGAACTTTGTTTTCTGAACTTTCTCTCTGCAGGAGAGAGAAGGTTGATGATACAAAAGAGGGGACAGAAGATGTTGTCTCCCACTGAGAGACACTTGTACCACATAGAGATGAAAAGCTGTGCTAATAAGGGTGGGCATTTCTGCTGTGGGAATGTTTGTATATGGCTAAATATATTACACATCTGCACAAAGCTGTAGAGAACTCCCAGCATGCCTCAGTTACAGTCTAGAGGGACTTTCTCATGAGTGTCATAAATGAGTCCCTTACATGAAGCTGAAAGTCTCAGTTGATATCAGAAAGAAGTACTTTTAGCTATGCCATTTATTTATTTGCTTATTAAATATTTTTACCTTCTTATCAAATGGAACAAATCAGTTTTGGCAATTTTGAAATTTAAGATTGAAAATATTTACATAGTTTCATGAACTCACAGGAATAATTTTGAATTTTAGAAAGTCAATATTGCACAAGTAGGTTAGGATAAGGAGTAATATAGGATATGTATGCTCAGAGCTTAAAGTGCTTTCTGTACAAACTTCAGAACTGGAATCAGATCCCTAGCACAGAGACAAACAAAAGACTCTGTCTTGATCAAGGTGTACAGTGAGGCCTGATACTTCAAGTTGTCCTCTGACTTCCATATGTGTGCTGTGGCAAACATGCACCTGCCATTACATATGAAATATACATTCACACATGTATGTGTATGTGCACACACACACACACATATATACAGATGATAAAAACATAAGAAAAAATGAATGAGGGACTTTTATAAGGAAGGCTAAGCTGGCATCAAATTCTAAGCAGAGTTTCAGGTTAGTCTTCTCTAGGGAGGCTAGTAAATTACTAGCAGAGTATATATTAGGTTCTAATTTTCAGTCATGTAGTGCAAACTACAGCTTTCTATGACATATTTTGGATAAAAGTTTAAGTGAATTTGTGGATGGTGCAAAATTGGTATTGAATGACTGTGGAATAAGAAGTGTGATGATGAACATGTAGCAAGAGTGCCTTAGAACACTCTTGGTGGGGGAATATGAAAATGTAGTTGGCATGGGATAAGATACCTTGAGACATAATTGGGAAGTTAGAACTATAGTAGCAGGGTAATACAATACACGAGACATGGAAGTGCAGAAGTGAAAGGAGAATTCTAGTTGCAGACAGGTATGAGTAACGGTAGTGGTGAGAAGAGGCATATGGAAGTAATATCACTGAAGGAAAACATATATGAAAATGCCATAATGAAACCAGTTAATTGTATGTTAATTTAAAGGTAATTTAAAATGTAAGATGGCTGGGGGGAAGACTAAATAGGAGAGGTGATTGCTACACAGCATGAGAACCTGTGCTCAATTGCCAGCAGCACATACAAAGTCAGGTATGTGTCATGCACCTCTACCTCCAATGCTTGCCATAAGGGCATAGATAAAAGAAACTCTGTGCATGCTGAACTACTTGAATTGGGTAGTTTCATACCACTGAGAGACCCTGTCTCAAACAAAATGTTGATCACACCTGATCAATGATACCTCAGACTCTTTTCTGACAGTTACATGTACATCTATAGGCTCTCCTATAACTGCACAATGTGAGTGTACTCCACGAAAAAGCACATAGGCATTAACACATGCAACCAAATAAATAATTCCAGTCCAGTGGAAGAAGTTAGAAGAGATTGAAAACTAGTTACTGGACCCAGAGGCAGCTTAAGGTGTGGTGAAGTAAGGACAAGAGATAAAGGATGCCATAAAAGCTGATGACACCTACTTCTGTATTTATCTGTGAAAGTGTTTCTAGAAATTATCAGCATTTGAGTAAGCAGACTCAATACTATCAACTGTCACCACTCATGCATGTTAATGAGCTTCAGCAATCAATTTATTCAGACACAAGGAAGGGATAATTATTCCCTGCTATATTTTTCTATCTCAGACTTCTATCATCTCCTGTTGTAAGACATGTAAGTTACTTATTATTATTATTTTTTATTTCTATGGCCTGTATTTTCAATTGTGCTTCTTTTTAATTTTTATAAATTTCTAGGCAACTTTCGTTTTACAGTGGGTAGTGGTTATTGCAGACATCAAAATTCATTAAAGTGTTGAGAATTTGTGGGTGCTGAGTGCCCAAATATGCTTCTGTATTTTCTCAGGATCAGGTAGCATCACAGAAAATGTGCCAGAGAGAATACAAGAGCTGAAGGAATACATAGAGTGTTGTGGAATTCTATCTTGTAGATGTGACATAAACTGTGTCCTTGAATTCACAGCAAATGTGACTACTTTGTTGTCTATGCTGTTCACAGTCCATCCTGGAGAGAGGACCTTGGGAGACTCCACACCTCACTGAGAATCTGTATGTAGTTAGTGGTTACTAAAGAAAGGACAGACATTTTTCACCTATGTAACAACTGATATATGTGCTATAAATAACTCTTTACATGTGCTCTATAAGCAGCCACAGCTAAGTTAATTGGCTCACACACAAAAATAAAGTATATGTGCGAGTCTACATGGCTTGGTAGGAACAAAATGACATGATTCCTGCCTGTGGGACAGGGTTGGCAGGTATGGGCCTCCATGAATATTGATGACTGCTATGAGCATAAGATAATGCCAGTATAATTATGTTTTATAGTAGTGTACATGAGTTCATGTTCCTTTCAATGCAAAATGACTGTGCTTGAGAAACTTTGGAGACATGTCCACACCATAAAATGTGGAGGAAGTAGATGTAGTGGACCAATTTGTAGGCCATCCTTTGCTTGCTATTCAAGAGACATCTATTCCAGTTTCCAAAAGGCCTCCGATAAATTTTCCATTTATAGTTATCTCATTAAAAGATCTTTTTTCTTTATTTTTTCCAGACAAACATACTTGAACCAAAGCTTCCATTTTCTCTGACCTCAGTTTGTATTGACTGACCACTAACATGCAATAGCAACATATTTGAACAAACCTCTGTCTTGGGTGAATTATGTACTGATTTGTGGACAGCTGCCACATGATTTTTATTCATTCTATGTAGGCAGCTTTAATAACTCCTGGAATTACATATATCCTTTGTAGTGTAGAGAGTTTCTGACTAAAATTAGCCCTGCTGTGCCTGTGGGCTATGGACCATATACTCCTGGGGGCACTGTCACTAGGGAAGATTCAGGAGTTAATATGACTGAAGCAGTGGAACTTAGGTCCAACCCAGTGCTGCCTCCAGTGGCCTTACACTAGGGAGTCTACTGGCACCCTTCCTTGACTGGAGCAAAAAGATTCAGGCAGGCCCTCATTTTTGAGGGTCCTGGAGCTGGGCTTCTGGATATTTCTCTGTTGACAAAAATTCTCTTTAATAGGGAATGGCATAGCATTTATGTGAAATTTACATCTCATTCTTTCTGCCAATCGTAATCTTTCTGGGAGTGTGGCACGCTGTATCTGGAGCAGCAAACCCTGTGATGCCCATGGAACTCTGCACTGGTGCTTTTCTGCTTCACCCACAAGGGCATTGTTGGCTTATGTGCCGGGCTGTCCACAGTTGAAAAAGCTCAGAGCTTAGGTTCCCCCTTTGGAAATGGGGAAAAAGTGCTCAAAGCTACTGCAGTTGCCAGCGCTGGTACCAGAAAGGGTGTAAAGTCAGCACAGAGGCAGCCAAAATCTGCAATAATTTTAGAATGCCTTGCAGGTCCAAGCAGATCTCTGCTCTGCTCGCTGGCTACTTCTTTATTAGGAATTATGTTTGTGACTGCATCAGTTAGACCAGCCACAAACTCAGTGTAAGGCTCTTCTCCCTGGCCAATGTAGGACAATACCAAGGTTTGTGACCCAAAGGAGGGTAACTTCCTCAAGGCAGTAAGAGCAAAGTTTGGGATAGCACAGTCCTGTGGTGTCAGAGTAGTGCTTGTGAAAATAGGAGACTGTTTCTCACTATTAGCGTCCTCCTCTTTCAAATAGCAACACCTGCCTTAAGATTCAGTTTCACCTTCAGGGGATAGCAAGATTTGCCTGTAAAGCCTTCGTTATGGGGTGGGGCATAGGGACTGATGGGAAAGTCTAGGGAAATATTGGAAATTACTTATTTGATTGGATTTATATAGCTGAGGAAGAAGACACCATGCTAATTATATATCTGAAATAGGCAGCAACAGTTTGTCTGTAAAGAGTTAACTGGCTTAAATAGATAGTTATTATTTTATTAATTAAATATTTAAACAGGATTATTAATGTAGTTGGTTTGGCATGCAGAAGGTAGATCTAGTATGATTTTCAGAAGCTCAAAAGAATTTCTAAACAAATTGGAAAAACCATTAAACAATTTTGGATTAAAAAACATGAATTTTATTTCAGGTATTTTTGTTATGAGGGTAGAATAAGCATTTAAAAAATTTTAGAAGAAGAACATGAATTTAAGTTTTGGGTGAGCTGTGTTGCTCTAGGTGCCATGCTAGACTCACCACATATGAAAGTAGAACAAGAATTAGCTGATATAGGGGAACGGTCAGCAAGAGTGGGAGGGAAACATGAGAGGTTGATGGAGAATAAATGTGATAAGAATGCTCTGAGAATCATATTATTGTATATAATTAATATGTATGTCACATTATTATTGCTAAGAGAGCTGTCATCACAGATTCCATAGTCAATGACTATTATGGTTATAAACAACTACTTTCTGATTAGACTTGATGTTCCCTCTGACATAGGAATAACTTTCTGGAACTTGAGCATTTGGGTTCTGAGTATTTCTGTTACTGCCAACACCATCTACAGAAAAAATTCAGCCCTTTATATTCAGGCTATGCTATGCTACACACTTTATTACTTTTCTGACTTGCAAATGACATTTCACAAAAGTTCTTGTCATTACAATCATGGAAGTCAAGAGAGTAATAAATACACTATTTGTCTGTGAGCATTCTGTTGATTTGGTTCCTGAAAACCGTGGGCGATGCAAATCAGTCATCCTTGCACCAATATTTTCAAACCTTTATATCATCATCATCTTAAGTTTTTATGGTACTTAACTTCTAAAGTTTTAAGTAGGAAGAATGATGATATATGAAAAAAAATTTCACTAATTTTGGAGCCAACTTTTATTTGACTTGTTTGTGCTTCTTGGACTGCTCAAAAGAGAAAAGCATGCATCCTTCACTATCTGTCAGCCCTAACATTATTATCACAGCAGTTCCTCAAAAGAGTGAGGAATCACTGGTTAATCCTTGACTGGCAAATGACCAAAGCACCTCACCTATCCAGCCTCTCCCTGAGAGAGGATCTGATAATGAGTTTAAATACCTGCTGTTGATGAATTTAGATGTTTTGGAAATAAATATTCAAAACAGGATGCAAGGTATCACCATATGGGCATCTGGAGAAGCAGCAGGAGAGGGTAGGCATTTTTAATCTGAGAAGAAACACTTTGGGGTGCCTGACACTGTGATCGGCTCATTTAATATTAATTAAAATTTTATGATTTTCTAAGAGCATCCAAGTGTCTCAGCTTCTTATAGTCCTATCATACTCATTCTATGGCCACATTTCTCTCTAGAATTTATCTTTTAGTTTCTTCCTCAAAGACTGTCTTTGTGTCTTACATAACCCTTCCCCACAAACTCATGCAGATTAGGTCAAAACGCCTCATAATATTTACAGTAAGCACTTGATAATTTTGAGATACTTAAGCAAATATAAAGTTGAAACGATGTTTTATTGGATATTTATTTACATTTCAGATGTTATCCCCTTTCCCAATTTCCCCCTAGTAACCCTTTATCCCATTCCCCATCCTGTTTCTATGAGGATGTCCTACCACCACCAACCCACTCCCAACTTCCCACCCTCGAATTCTCCCACATGGGGCATTCGTTCTTCATAGAACCAAAGGCCTTCTCTCCCACTGATGCCTGACAACGCCATCCTCTGTTACATATATGGCTGGAGCTATGGGTCTCTCCATGTGTATTCCCAGGTTTTCTGGAAGCTCTGGTTTGTTGGTATTGTCCTCAAGAGATCCCATAAAATTAGGCCTTAGCCAATAGAATGTACTCCACAGGAAACAAACTTTATTTTTGTGATAAACAGTAGGTATATTTGTATATAGTTCAATATATATATATATAATGTGTATTCCTCCAGTTTTATGATTTGAAGAAAGAGGTCAATGAAATTTTGAGATTGTTTATTCATTAAAAACAATTGTTTTGTAATTGATATATTGATTTATTTATTCAGTCAGTCAACAAGCATCTACTCCAACAAAAGATAAGCCTCAAATGGATGTCAAAGAGGTTAAAGCCCAGGTGTGTGAGTAGTTTCAAAAAATGTCAGAGATGAAACAAAGGAGCTTAATGTTGCATTGAACTGAATGTTTGCATGTTCTCAATGTTAATGTGCTAAATATAATTCATGATATAAAAAATATTTGACAATGCAGCTTTAAGAAATAATTATATCACTGTTTGGAGCTCTCATACATGTGGCTCTTGCCTTCATAGAATCTAGACACCTATGAGAGAACCCCTATGAAGATTCCATGTTAACTTCCTATGTGACAAGTTGAGTCTTAAACTTACACTGAATATGCATGTGATTTTATACTTTCTAAATTGGGGATGAAAAGATCCTATGTTTATAAGCATCTCAGACTACTCTATTCTGAAACAGTAGCTTAACAGAATGAGTGACTGCCTACATATACACATGAGTATTTAAGTTTGAACCTAGCCATAAGAAGTGAGATTTGTGGGTTCACAACACTGATGGAACACAAGGCAGGAAAAGTCTATAGCTTATGCAGTAGTCTGGTGAAAATGTACTTGGCATATCAAAGATAAATACTAGAATAAACAGAGTGGGTTCTGAATTATGTCAGGGTGAGGGAAGTTGTCCCAGTGGGAAGAGTTTCAAATCATGGCTCAGGAGTTACATCTTTTATCTCATAGTCAATAATGAGCAATTTATATATTCAAAAGTCTTAGAAAGAGAGAATACAAGGGAGTGGTGACACCATCCACACATCAACTAGGGAAGTCATTTTAAGGTCAATAAAATGAGGTTGTTAGGTGATACCACCAAAATGTGAAAGGATTCTGACAGTGTCCTTCTTAAATGTCTTCTTGGAGACAATCATAACTTCCATAGCCTTTGGTTTTGGGGGATTTTTTTTAAGTGAATGTGCTTTCTTTAATGGAAACAAACCCAGAATGAGCTCTAAATCTACTAGTCATTCTCCTCCTAATGTATATTTATCTCCTAAACTCAGATAATAATGTAATTTGGTGGTATCTTTAGTTGTAACATTGGGATAAGATCATGTGGGAGCTTAGTCATTGTGAGAAAGATTTTTTGGAATTTGATTAACAGGGATGTAATATTATACCTAATGAGATCGAAATACATAACTTAGGAAATTGAAAAAGGCCAAGATTTTTCTAGTTTTAACCCTCTTCACTTTTCTTCAGAGTCTCAGTTCCATTGGCCTGAAATGATCTAGTAAGAAGGAATTTGGTACCCCTACTGATTTCATTATCATTCTCAGAAGGCATCTCACTGACAGCTCAAATCAGCAGTTATACACTGCTCAGCTGTGATTGCTCTGAGCCAATTTATACATTAAATACCCCTTTATTTATCAATGAGCATCTTGTTGGTTCTGTTCCTCTGAAGAACCATTACTGATGCAAATATGTTACAAGTAGCATATTATTACCACCACCCCAGTCACTAACCCAAAGTTCGAGGATCCTAGCTTAATGCATATGTACACATATACTCCAAGACCCAGGCATCACATTCCTTTTTATTTTTTTACTGGATATTTTTTATTTATTTACACTTCAGATGTATCCCCTTTCCCAACTTCTCCTTCCTAGGAACCCTCTATCCCATTGCCCCTCCTCCTTTTTGCTTTCATACCATTTTAATTACATGCAAGTATTAAGGCCAGTTCTAGGATGAGAATTAGAAACACAATAGATGCAAATAGTCAAGGAACAAAAAAAGAAAATAACGTAAGTCCCGTAATCACTCCCATGATCACTATTTGTAAGGGCTTATCAGGATGACCAAATATCTGAGCCTACTTCCCTGTCTAGACCAAAGTAATTTTCATATCTGAAGCCTACTTTCTTGTTCTACCTAAGATTTAGATTCCTGCCTAAATTATTTCTTTGTTCTAGCCTAATGTCAGAATCATGCCTGAAGATCTCTTCCTTGTCCTTGGCCAATGTCATATTTCTCCAAGCAGCCCATTTCCTTGTCCTTGGCCCATATCAGGTTCTTGAAAGCAGCCTCAAAAGTACTCTGACCTCTCCCCTTTTTTTATTTCATGAAAAAGACTGAGTCTGTCTTAAGTCATTCTGCCAAGAATGCCTTCCTTACCTGTCATGGAATATGCATTACCAAACGCAATATATTTATGTCTTAGGTTGGTAAGGCTCTGTGCAGAATATTACCTGTCATTGTCTTGCCAGACTGTTAATTTAATAACTCTGTCTAGGGGTCCATTTTCAGTTCCAAGCCATATACTTTGGCTGCCAACATGTTGATGTTATTAAAGACAAGATTTAACATCAGGCATCACATTCCTAACCTGCACGGTGGGGAAGGCTTTGAATCCAAGCCTGACTCATGTAATAAATTCTCTCTTCTATTTACATCGGACTTGCAGTTCCTGATGTTCTTCTGGGGTTTCCAAGAATTGGGGATAACAGTGGGAGGGCAGCAGGAACAAAGAATAGAGGGTAGAAAAATAGAGGTCTGATAAGGGAACTACTGGTTCATGCAAAGTGTGGAAGAAGAGGAGGAATAAAAAATAAGATGGGAAAAGCTCACTATAAAGAAACCATGGAGATGTTCTGTTTGTATGTTTGTTTGGCTTTTGAAAGAGGGCCTCACTTTGTAGCCTGGAATTTACCATATCACCGAAGCTGGCCTCAAACACATAGCAATAGTGTTTCAGCCTCACAAGTTCTGACACTTCCAGCATGTGCTGACTGCCAGAAATGCAATATCAACTTGATCAACAAGCTGAATGCTGATACTTTATATTAGTTTTTCAAAATGTCAGAAGAAAGAATCACTAAAGGAAGACCCAGACTCAAATTGAATGTGCAAACAGCATTTATTCTGCAGAAACAACCAGCAGGCAGGAGTCACCACTACTTTAAGATGGTGGCCTAGACAAAGATACTCAGGACTCTTTTCATAACTGGACTGCTATTAAGTCCCTTCTGATGTCAAAACTCCAATGAGAACTCTGACAGTACTCAAATTCCATGAGTCAACTGCTTCTAAGACAGCAAACAAACATCTACAACTTAAAGACATTACAAGAAGTTGCAAAACCATTAACCAAAGGTCTTAAAAAGTCAACTAGCAATTTACTATAGTTGCAAGGGCAGAAGATAAATATTGACTGGGTTTATCTACACAAAATTTCAAGGATAATTTCATTATGATCTTGAAGTCCCCATAATCTTGTAAAGCTAGTGACAAATGATGAATATATAGCCAGATAATTATTCTTAAGAGATCCGAGTGTAACCATTCTCTATTGTAAATTTCTTATTGAATTTATGATTTAAATTTATGTGTAAACTTGTGAACTTTTTAGAAACTTGGAAATAAAGGCTACAGTCACTTTTCAATGTGTTCCTTTTTCTTCCTGCAACTTCAAGTAACAGCTGTGAAGTTAGAGCCAGGCCATTCCTTCTATGATAAAACAAAGGCTACTTTACTTAATCCCCTCAAGTTTTACTATGAGGGGCTATGGGCCCTGTAGCATCTGGCTACTGCCTGTTACTCTGATGGGAGATTTTATTGTCTTGTTCCTAGAGCTGGTGTCTTATGCCACAGTTTCTGAGATGTATAGTTTATTCCAGAAGCTGTGCCTTATGGTCTTTTCCATAAAATCAGGCAGCTCTTAAGTGAAGACAAATTGGATCTATGTTGCCTTTACAAAAATATAAATGATTTGGCTACATTTATGTTTCATGAAATTGATTCTGGAAAAGGGGAGTAGAAGCCTGGAGCCTGGAAATCCTGAGTATTGTATGGTTCTGTGAGTAGAAACCTTTAGCACGTTACTAACTTTTCAAGACTAGAGTGGTAAAATTTGCCACCCATATATCCTCTGGGTTGTTACATTTCTGGGGTCTTCAGTGATTCCCAAGTATGACATTGGTTTAATATTAGTAAAATGTAGGATATTTTTAAAAACAAAGTTAAAAACAAAAACAAAACAAGCAAGCATCCAAAAAACTATCTAGGATGAAATCAAAGAACTCTCTTAGTCAGATCTCAGCTATTATTAGTCCAATGATTTTAAAGAAAAAGCCGACAATGTTGTAATTTTGAAGATCTAAGTCAATTCATAACCTGTTTAGGTACAGACCAAGCTTGATTTTGTAAGAGATGTATAGCAGATGCCTTACCATCCAAGCAAGCATAGCAAGCAAGCAAGCAAGCAAGTAATAACTGATGGCAGTTAGCCTGCTAATCTTTTGACCCATTATCTTGTAAGAATAGCTGAAGCAGTGAAATATTTTACAACAGTAATGCATTTTTAAGAAGACTGGTTGCACTGGGAACTTGTTATCTTGGAAAGTTTACTGATAGAGTATGTTCGAGATAGGTGCAACTTTCTCAGGCTTACAAGCTAAAAACAATTTGTTTTTACAAGTCTCTCAGCACAATAAATTGTCATGTAAAGATAATGTTCACCATCACATGGACATTTAGGTAAGAAGCCTCTTTACTGTGCAGAGCTATTGTGTGTATTGTATGATGTTACATCCTTCCTAGGCCTTCTATGAATGTGAGAAGAGACCTGTACCAATTGTGGAAACCAAATTGTCTTATGGTTTTACTACTGTGAAAAACACATGACAAATGTAAGTCTTATAAAGGACAACATTTAATTGGAGCTTGCTTATAGATTCAGAAGTTCAGTCCATCATCATCAAGGTAGGAGCATGGCAGTTTCAGGTAGACACAGTCCAGGAAGAGGTGAGAGCTCTACATCTTCATCTGAAGGCTGCTAGTGGAAAGCTAACTTCCAGGCAGTTAAAATAGGGTCTTAAAGCCCACACCTACAGTACACACCTACTCCAACAAGACCACACCTCTAAATAGTTCAACTCCCTTGGCCAAGCATATTCAAACCATGACACTCATAGTATCTGTTTATATCCACTTGAAAAATGTTATCCTGTTAGTAAGAATTCACAAAAATCCAAAGGAGTCAATATTAAAATATGGACCATTACAAATATAGTGAATTTTTCTATTGATTACCACTGTGGCTGGAATAGCACCAGATCCCAAACATTATACATGTGCGCACATGAAAATATGCTAACATATGGTACCTATAACCATGCAGATAATTTCACACATGAACAGTTATGAACAGAGAGATCACAGTTAAATTAAGCATTCAGAACACTTGGAAACTTAGCAGTGGGAAGTGTGTGTCTGAAGTATAAAGCTAGAAGGAAGAATCACATGCAGTGTAGGGATCTGATTTGGAGGTTTGTGGGTTTTTTTCCTACGGAATATTAGACCTGAGAAATTATACAGTAGTGGTAATTTTGCATCATTGGCAAAAGGATTTTCAAGAAGAAGACTGGGTTCCAGACTTTCTAGAATCAAGGACAATCATAGATCACCTGTTCTACTTTCTTGATGCATGTTCTTATTTTGTCTTGGCTATATGCTCAGGGATAGCAGAAAGAGACACTAGATGCAATCAGGAGTCTGGGAGTGTATATTCTTACTTTTCCAGCTTCTAGATCTCTGATTTCAGCTTACATACTTTATGATATATTTATATGTCTCTTTGTCTGTTAAACAAGGGAAATAAAGTTGTTTTCACTGATGAGTTAGGCTGTTATGAAGGACCTCATCATATCAGTCGTGTGTGTGTGTGTGGTGTGTGTGTGTGTGTGTGTGTGATAAATAGCATCTCTTTTACCACCTTGTAACAAATTTAAATGATATAGTCCCTTTTCATATCAGATCACAGGCAACAAGCAACCTGGGTTCACAAAATATAGGAGACATGTCATTGTGAAATTTATGCACCTATGCATCTCTCTATTAAGTGTTATTTAATATTTTTATGCATATTTATGCATGAGTGTATGCATGTGAATGTACAAATACGTGTTTATACATATATGTATATATGGGTATATATGCATACCAACAAGTACATTTTGTATAGAGACCAAAGGACAACATTGGTTGTTATTCCTTGAATTGGGTCTACCTTGTTTCTTTTCTCTTTCAAAAATCATTTTTATGTAGGTTGATGAACTTTATTGCATGTGTCCAAGGAGGTCAGAGAAGTCAGATACTATGGAGCTGAAGATGTAGATGGTTGGAAGACAACTTAGGTGAATGCTGAGAACTGAATCTCAGTCTTCTGAAAGAGCAACAAATGCTCTTAACCACTGAACCATCTCATAATCCCCTACCTTGTTTCTTGAGACAGGATATTTCACTTATACCCAAAGCTCTCCAATGATAGCTAGCTGGCAAAGTCAGCTGTCTGCCTCTGTTGCACTGTTATAGAATGAACCACAAAAACTTGCTACTTAAAAATGAATTCTCTATTTTTAAATTTATATATAATTATATCATTACTTAGGGTTCTTCCTTCCAAACAACTCTCCCATATACACATTCTTTTATTTGGTTTTGTTGATGTTGTTATTGTTTTTGTTTTTATACAAATTACTGGCTTTTTCTCATGAATTGTTCACACACACACACACACACACACACACACACACTCTCAGTCTGTACAATGTTATGTATAAGTATGTTTTCTGGGCTGAACATTTGTTATTGGTGCACTTTCCCATAGGGAATCTATTTCTCTTTTTATTACCATTCAATAGTTGCTTGTAACATTTTGTGTAGAGTTGGTCCCTTATCCATATTGGCATGTAGACATTTGTATAGAACAGCAAGTTGTTGTCCTTGTTCTGCTTTTTTTGTCTGTCATGTCTGTGGGACTTTATTGATGTGGCTTTGTCACCTAAGAAACACACTCTCACAGCAAATTACCTGTTACTCTGATTTTTTCAAATATTCCATCTCCTCCTCTGCAATAATTTCTGATCCTTAGGTGTAGTAATTTTATGAAGATTCATTGTTTTTGAGACTAGAATCCACACCTTTGCATTTTGATAGTTGTTGTTTACTGGAGTTATCTTTGTTGCAAAAAGAAATTTTCTTTATGAGGGCTAAGGGCTACACTTATCTGTTGGTATAAGGCCGAATGTTCAGAAGGTTAAAAATTATACTGGCTTAGTAAAATGACAGTTTTGGTTCCCTCCAATGATCCATTGGGTAATTAGTTAGGTTTCTAGCACTAAACATGATTTGCTCTTTGCTGGGCATATTTTAAATTCAATTAGCAGGCTGTTGGTTACTGCTGTGGTATACTTGATATGAATGAACCCTGAGGGATATCATGAAATGTGGTCAATGTTTTGTTTTATAAATGTCCTAGCTGGGCAGAGCTATTACTTGCTACCACTGCACCCCACCCTTTGGAAGTTAGCATAGAATAATTTGTAACATGAGAGCTAGACTTCAGGGGAGACTTCCAAATCAGTTACAGATCTGGGCCCCATGGGCCCCATGTGTAAAGTGCATCTTGACTTCAACAATAAGGATTCTTTTCCACCTCTCTGGTGACCAAAGGCAATAGCAATAGTGAAATGTTTTGAAAATCTCTTGTACAACCCTGACCAACAACTTAAAATCCTTTATGAGCTTTGGTAAATCAGAATACTATGTTTCAAACACACTTGTTTTTGGAGTTTGCGTGGTTTGAGTGAGATATTCTCTAGATTCTTGAATATTTAAACATTTGATTCTGAGTTGATGGAAGATACTGCTTGGAAGAAAAGACATTGTTGGTGGAACTACTTTACTGGGTGTAGGATTTGAAATTTCCAAGAATTATGCAATTATCAGATTACTTTTTCTGTATCTGGCTTGATTTTCAAACTATGAATCCTCAACTTGCTGCCCTTGCTGCAAGGTTGTTAGTTTACCACCATGGTCTCTAAACATGTGAAACTGGAAGACCACATAAACTCTTTCTTCAGTAAGTTTCCTTGGTTATGGTTTATAAGAAAAGAGTAACTAATGCAGGCTTACTTATAGTTTTGTGTAGTCAATGAGTGCACATACATATTAGCACACAGACATGAATATTTGTTGTTCTCTCTCATCCTGGTTCTTAGCCATAATGTGAATTGGTTTGTTCAGTATCAACAGTTCAACATAATACATTATTTTAACAAATTCTCTGATTTATCTATGTGGACAATCTGGTATTTCAATGTACTGCTTCAAGAACTTTATTTAGCCATTTTGAATGTTAAGTGCTATATGTAATTTTTTGGGTTATTTTATAAGGGATAAGAATTTAAGTGCATTTCCTTAAGGCATTTTTTTATCATATTGTTGGTAGAATTTAGGGTATGACTACTCAAGGCCATATTCATTCCTGGGTTTATTAATTAAACATGAACAAGAATTAATTTTCCGTTAATGTTGCCAACATTAAGATAGCATGCAGCTTGCATCTTTTTTGAAGGTAATATTAGACATTATTATATTATCTAATTTACTATGCAATTAAGATAGACAGTCTATTTAAAATTAAGCTACAAATAAACATTTCAGAGGTATCAATATGTAATCGAATAATTGCTTTCTGAAAGTATCAGTGGCTTGCCTTTGTTCTCATTTTCTTCCTCCCTTTCCTCTCCTTTCTCTCTCCTTTCCTCCTTCCCTTCCTCCATCTTCCTTTATCTCTACCCTTCTTTTCTTCAAGGACTGGCGAATTAAATGTAGGAGCTCATACATTTTAGTACTCCTTCTCAGTTGCTCCAGCCAGCCATCATTCTCATTTATACAGAAGCAGGTTTATTATAATCTTAAGATTTTAAGAATAAAAAAAGTAAAAAAAAAAAAGTAAGTGTTAATTTCTAGTATGTTCTAAATACTCTCTTCCTAAGACTTTGGCAGAAGCAGAGTAACAAATTTCAACAGAAATATTTTTACTAAAAGAGCTTTGAAGTTAGGTATACTTGCATTAGTCCTGGCTTCATTGTTTGTGAGTTTGTGATTGGGTGGACTTGGACTTGGACAATTACACAGAGTCTGCAAATTCCACTTCTCTTTTGCCTATAGAATAACAAAGTAACACTTCCTCCAGTACTGCTTAGCATGCAGGAAGTCTCTCAAAAATAAAAGGATGTGAAGGATCTTGCTGATCAGAATTCTGTGAGAGATCAAAATTTCTAATGCTCCTATCTCAGAGACATTTTTCTTGTTACAACAGTTCTCTCTTCCTCTTTTTATTGTGTGCACATGTGTGTGCATGCAGGCATGTGTGTATTCATTTTACCAATATAACTATCTCCCTTGCCTTTTCTTACAAAGTACCTTCTCAGCACCTCACTTTAGGGTTGTTTTCTTTTCACAATAGAAACCTGGTCTCACAGCACAATGGGAAACACTCACTTCCTGATTGGGAATCCCTCTTCTACTTTCCTTCACTGCTCGTACTGCTTGTGCCTTCAGCATCTCTGAGCTTCTCGCAGAAGTCTTGTATCTGAGCCACAGGCCAATACCTCTGCAGTGTCCAAGCTCAGGATTCCTTCAGTTCTTGGGGATTCAGCTCTGGATGCTTCTCCTCTGTTACTCATTTCATTTCCAGGGATCAATATCGTAAATAAGAGAAAAAGTTTAAGGATGACAGTTGGATTAAAGTCAGTACTCAATATCCCCCTTCTGCTAGTCTCTTCGCTCATTTCTTTTCCTTCGCAGTGACTCCTCCTCAGTGATACCTCATGCCACTGCTTCCTGCTCTGCACTTTTCTCTTTTCTTATTTGTGTGTGTGTGTGTGTGTGTGTGTGTGTGTGTGTGTGTGTGTATGCTTATCTATGTGCAGTGCCTGTAGATAAGAGAATAGAGAATTGGACCTTTTGGAGTTGGAGTTACAGGTGAATCTGAGCTACCTGATATGGGTATTGAGAAATGAAATTGCATCCTGTGCAAAAGCAGTATATATTCTTAACTACTGATCCATCTCTCCAGTGTAAAATGCTTAAATATTAGCCTACAGGTTTGTAATTCTGTGTCTTCTTTAATAGCTCTATAAAACCATCTTTCTATTTGAAGTAAAACTTGGTTTATGTTTGTGAGGCATGATGAGGAATTTTTACCCAATTTTACTCATGTCAAATCCATTTTATTGGAAGACTTTTGGTATTGTGCAGCATAAACCTAGATGGACTGAATAATGCAGAAGGCATAGTAAAGTGGGTCTTGAAATAACAGAGTAGAAATGAAATAAAGAAAGTGTAGTTCAAAGTTAATTCGAAAAGTTCCTTTTGGTAAGGTAGAGACTTTAAAGATAAAATTCTTATATGAAACTGATCTATCCTTAGATTTTCAGAAACCTATTATGAGAGGGTTTTTTTTTTAATTTCTTGTGTTATGGAAGAGCAAAATGAATGTTTCCCATGCTGTAGCATCAAGCCTCTATAGGACCAAGTTCCTCTCCGCCCATTGATACCAGATTAGGCCATTTCCTGCTACATATGTAGCTGGAACCATGTTCATTCTGTGGTGTTGCAATTCCCTTTTAACTCCTTCAGTCTTTCCTCTAATTCTTCCATTAGGGTCCCTAGGGTCAATCTGATGGTTGTGAGTGAGTGTCTGCATCTATATTAGTCAAGTGCTAGCAGAGCCTCTCAGAGGATACCTATGCCAGGCTCCTGTCAGCAAACACTTCTTGTCATCAGCAATAGTGTCAGGATTTGTATCTGCAGTTAGGATAAATCCCAAAGTGAAAGGGTCCCTGGATGGCCTTTCCTTCAGTCTCTGACCAATTTTTTGTCCCTGATTTTCATTTAGACTGGAAGAATTTGGAGTTAAAATTTTGAAATGGAAAGTGGGAAGGTGGCTCCATTCAACTGGGGGCCATGCCTATCTACTGGAAGCGGTCTCTACAGGTCTATCTCCCCTCTGTTGGGAATTTTGTCTCATATCATTCCCATAGGATCCTGGGAACCTCTTGCTTTCTTGGCATGTGGGACATTCTAGTTGTCCCCCACCTTGTTCCCTACCCCCCCCAACTGCTACATATTTCTATTCATTTTCCAGACCCCTCTGGACTTCTCTTCTGTCTGTTCCCATACCTGATCCGTTCCCCCCTTTTTCACTCCTTCTCCTCCTCTTCCTCCTCTTCTTCTTCTCTTTTCCTCCAAGGTCTGTTGCTCCCTCTACCTCCCATGATTATTTTGTTCCCCTTCTAAGTAGGATTGAAGAATCCACACTTTTTTCTTCTTCTTGTTAAGCTTCATATGATCTGTGAGTTGTATCATGGGTATTCGGAGATTTTGGGCTAATACCACTTATCAGTGAGTACATACCATGTGTGTACTTTTGGGTTAGAATTATCTCACTCAGGATAGTATTTTCTAGTTCCATCCATTTGCCTAAAAATTTCATGAAGTTATTGTTTTTAATAGCTGAATAGTATTTCATTGTGTAAATGTTTCACATTTTCTGTACTCATTCTTTTGTTAAGGGACATCTGGGTTGTTTCCAGCTTCTGGGTATTAAAAATAAGGCTGCTATGAACATAGTGGAGCACACGTCCTTCTTATATGTTGGAGCATCTTTTGAGTATATGTCCAGTAGTGGAACAGGTAGGTCTTCAGGTAGAACTATTTCCAGTTTTATGAGGAACCACTAGATGGTTTATCAAAGTGGTTGTATGAGTTTGCAATCATGCCAACAATGGTAGAGTGTTCCTCTGTCTCCACATGCTCCTTAACATCTGCTGTCACCTGAGTTTTTGATCTTAGCTATTCTGATTTGTGTGTGGTGGAATCTCAGGTTTGTTTTGATTTGAGGTTGAATTTTTTTTTTTAGGTGCTTCTCAGCCATTTGAGATTCCTCAGTTGACTATTCTCTTTTTAGCTCTGTACCCCATTTTTGAATAGAGTTACTTGGTTCTCTGGTGTCTACCTTCTTGAATTCTTTTATATTTTAGATATTAGCACTCTATTAGATATAGGCTTGATAAAGATCTTTTCCAAATCTGTAGGTTTTCATTATGTCCTAGTGAAAGTGACCTTTGCCTTATAGAAGCTTTTCAGTTTTGTGAGGTCCCATCTGTCAATTGTTGATCTTAGAGCTTCAGCCATTGGAGTTTTGTTTGGGAAATTTTCCTGTGTGCCAATGTATTCAAGGCTCTTTTCTACATTCTTTTCTATTAGATTAATCATATCTCATTTATGTGGAGGTCCTTGATCCACTTGGACTTGAGCTTTGTACAAGGAGATAAAATGCATCAATTGGCATTCTTCTACTTGCTGACCCCCAGTTGAACCAGCACCATTTTTGAAAATGCTGTCTTTTTACTAGTGGATAGATTTGGATCTTTGTCAAAAATCAAGAGACCATAGGTGTGTGGGTTTATTTCTGGGTCTTCAATTCTATTCAATGCAATTCATTTCAATTGATCTATCTGCCTGTCTCTGTGCTAATACCATGGATTTTAATCACTATTGCTCTGTAGCACAGCTTGGGGTAGGGTTGGCAAATCCCCAGAAGTTCTTTTATTGTTGAGAATAGTTTTTGCTATTCTGAGGTTTTTTTTTTTTTTTTTTTGTTATTCCAATGAATTTGAGGATTGCTCTTCCTATCTTTTTGAAAATTGAGTTGAAATAATGCAAGTTTATAACTTCTTTTTGATATGTACTTCTATTTCCCTATGTAATAAATAACTACACGATTTTATCATGATTAATTTCTATGGATTTAACAACCAAAGATATATTATTATCTGTTCTTCAACTTTTTGTCTGCTGTAGTTTCATATCTTCAATCCTAGGCTGCATGCCATGGGAGGCAGGATTATTATTTTGGAGTGATAGAGAGATGATCAGATTGACAACTTTTGTGGTACCTTGTGAGGCCTATTGGATCCCAGGTTCTTGAAGACTAGTGATAGATTCATGATTAGTTACTAGTGTCCTGTGGAGAATATCTATTCCAGGGGTACCCTCTGAGTCAGTGTCATCACATTCTGGAACTGTGTCACATTTTAGCTCCAGGAGTTGTGTTTTTAAGGCATCCATACATGTTCAATGTTCTGTATCATTCTGTTCCAAACAGAGTTGCATGTACTAAAGCCTAGAAGAGCAGGCAGCCAGAGGGCAGAATTAGGTCAGTAAAGAGTGCAGATGAGGGGAATCAGACTCCGGCTCCCTCCTTTTTCTTATATTGATTTTGGCCATTTAGTCATAGTGTTTCCTATTGCTGTCTACATTCTGATTGAACAACAGCTTCTCAATCCCTCTCTTCTCCAGTCCTTTTCAGAAATACTGCCTTTCTTGCCCTTGGTCCTCCTCTCTCCTTTTCATCCTGTTACATCCGTCCCCTTCTTTTCCATCCTGTTCTTCCCTCTCATTCTCTTTTTTCTAAAATAATGATTTGTGTTAAACAATTGACCACCCATATTATATTCTTTTTAATTAAGCTTCCTAAGCTACCACTTAGACGTTGTATGACCCTGAGCTTACATTGGCTTCAGCAAACTTATCCATGTCTGGTTGTGAGAGTGCATAATAATATACCAAGTCATCTTTAGGGTTCTTAATGAGTGGTCAATATTGCCAATGTTATCATTAAATCGTCTTTGCCTTGGCAGTTTACCTCTGTTGGATATCTCATTAATAAAGTAAATTAGGAGAAACCTTTTAATGACCTCAGATAGACTATTCAGTTTTGAAAACCCATTATTTTGATGTAGAGGTGGGGAGTAGGACTCTGCAAATTTCCTGACCACCAGTTTCACCTTCTTGACTGTGAGAAGAGAAAACCTGTGGGAAAAGCTGTCTACAGAGGTCATTTATAAACAGAACCACACAATATCATAAATATGTGTCATTTAAATTCTGTTTGGCCAGTGTTGGAGTTACAGTGTTATTGTAGCAATTTCAGCAGGCCCAGAGTGCAAATAGTTGTATTTAAGGGCTGGCCCCAACAGCCCTGTCAGATCCTTGTTTGGATCACAGTTGGCACATGTTTCAAAGCTGAAAGCAATATTAAATAGACCATCTGTTAGTTTTTATTAGGTTTCCTCTCATGAGCAGCACTATTAAATATAAATGAACCCACATTAAGAAATCCCTGACATCTGTGCTTTCAATTGGACTATTGATCAATATTAATAACAATGAGGCTTCACTTGAATTTATTATTGATGAAAAGTTAAATATCTCGTAAATGTGAATGCTTGTCCTACAACAATTTTAATATTACTTATCAAAATAAAGCCAGAGAAAGTATCTTGTCTCAGGTACAGATATGAGGCTAATGCCTAGATACAGGTGCTCCAATATGGGCATGCAGTTGTCTCCAAGCCTTCCCTTCAGGATTTTTCTGTCTTTCATACCTTCATAACTAGCTTAGGCAGAATTTCCAAGTGAAAGCTTTCCTCATCTTCCTTACAATCAACATGTTACATTCCCCCTGCCACCTGCCTCTCTCTTGTATGTAGTGGTGGATATTATTTTGTTAACTTGACAAAAGCTAAAGCCATCTGAGAGGAAGGAACCTCAATTAAGTACTTATCTTTATAAGACCTAGCTATCTTTATAAGACAAGCTTGTAGGCCATTTTCCTAATCAGTGATTGATGAGAGAGGGCTCAGCTCATTGTGAATAATCTCATCACCAGGCCAGTAATCCTCGGCTCTCAAAGAAAGCAAAGTGACCAAACTATGCTGAGTAAACCATAAGCAGCACCCCTCCATGATCTTTGCCTCACTTCCGGCCTCCAACTTCTGGCTATGTGACCTTACATCAGCTTCTGCCTCTAGTTCCTGTCGTAACTTCCTACAATAATGGAATATACTGTGGAATTGAAAACCAAATAAACCTGTTCCTCAACAAGTTACTTTTCATCGTGGTGTTTTATCATAGCAATACTGGCCTAACTAAGACATTTGTCTTCATCAAATTTACCTAAAATCTTGTTTTGTACTTTTTGTAAAGCCTCTAACCAATGTTTGTGTGTTTGTGTGTCTATGTGTATCTATGTGTTTGTGTGTGTGTGTGTGTGTCTGTGTGTCTGTGTGTGTGCATGTGCACTCACTCTTACTGAAGTGCACATGTGGAGATCAGACAACTCCTTTCAGGAGCTGGGTCTCTCCTCCCATATGAGTTCTAGCATATAGAGAAGAGATCTATAAATAAGACAGCAAGTAACTGTATTTAAAAAGTCATCTTACCAATGTCAAATTAACTTTTTAACCATACCCTCCCAGGAAAACCTGAAGCATACATTAGTTAAAAAATATGTATCACATAATATATACAGTATATTATATATATTATAATATACATATTGTACATGTACATATATGTTTATATAACATATATATTGTTAGATGTAATTTTAAACAATTTGTATGTTAAATTCCCATATAATATTTTCAAAGTTAAGAAGTAAATGAAGAAATTAATGTCCACCAATCAAAATTAATTATTTGGCTACACTGACTAATATGCCCAATCAGGGTGTACCAACAAATTTTAACACAGACATACATCCACTTTTCTCTGGAAAAATCCACTGCAGTAGAGACACATGCTGTTCTCTTTACCCAATCCAGAGATACATCCATTCTGCATGATTTTCCTTGGTAATAAATCTCCTTTTTGTTGAGAATTTGGTGTCAGTGTGTGTTCTGTTCCAACTCCAAGGTCCCTTTCAATTCAGGGACTCACAGCAGCTATGGTTTCTTGCATTAGACCTGAACAAGATCAAGTCCATCAACATTCCAGGATGGGAGGGGGGATGAGCTCACTTTTCCCTACTCCCAACTACGGACCTATTGAGAGTTAAGGCAGTGCTGATTAGACTCAGTAGATTATGAAGAAAAAATTATATGAGTCATGAAACACATATTTATCAAAGCATATAAGGAGGCTGAGGCTGATTATTTTCTGTCAGTTCAAGGCCAGTCTACACAGTGAGTTCTAGACTAACAAGAGCTACATAGTGAGGTCCTTCAGAAAAGAGAGAGAGAAAAAGAGAGAGGGAGAGAGAGAGAGAGAGAGAGAGAGAGAGAGAGAGAGAGAGAGGAGAGAAGAGAGAAGAACAAAAGAAAAAGATGTCAAATTGCATTGAGAGGGAAGAATAGGGTGAGAAGTGAATCCAGGAAGTTCCAGTAGAATGAGAGACAAATGAAATGTATGTATAAAATTCTCAAATAATTAATAACAATTATTTAATATAAGTGGTGAAAAATGGTGCCATCCATAACACACTAACAAATAACTTGTCCAAGAAAAAAGGTTTTACAGTTGAGTCCTGAATACAGCTTACTCTGTAGATTGTATTTTATTCTTGTTTCTGTTTTTCCTTTCGTGTTATATACTTGATTTCTCTATGGAGACATGGCTATTACTAGTATTCAAAGATATTTTGATTCAGGGATGAGTAAGCTGGAAAACACACAGTTGTGTTTTCTATATGCTTTGGTTCCAGGAAGATTGCACAAACTGAGGTCAACTATGTCAAAGCAAGTGCTACTCATCTGAGCTGTGAGAAAGATATTAAGAACAAATGCCTACTATGTAAATGATATACCCTAAAATTACAACAGATATAATATCATTATTATGGTTCTGTTAATTTCTTGTGGAGTATGGTTGCACATATGTGTGTGATCACACAAGCATGCACATTGCACACACATGCATGTGAGTAGAACAGAGAATGACATTGATTATCTTGCCCTATTATTCACTAGCTTGTCTTTATTTTTATACAGGGTCTCTCACTAAAACTAGAACTCATTAACTGCTTAGATTTGTTGGCTCACGAACTCCAAAGATCTACCTGTATCTGTTTCCACAGCACTAACATTACTGATGCATGTTGCTACATATAACGTAAATACTAGTTCTCAGGATGGTACTAGAGTCCTCATCTCCATTTCCCAATGCCCCAGCATCTCTCTTGTTATTCCTTAACTTCCACTACTACATAAAACTGATTGAATAAACACTATCTGAGTAATAAGAAAACTAAAGATCTTATTATTTATTTTGGGAATTTAAAGCTTAGAATATAGAGAATGACATGTCATGCCATTGAATGAATAAATTGTATGATTAGTACATAGTTTTCATTTGTTTCTTTCTCTTTCATTTTTTCTACTTTTATTCTTTTTCTTTCTTTCTTTTTGTTATTGTTGTTGTCATTGTCATCATTGTCGTCACCATCGTTGTCATTGTCATCAACTTTTCCCAAGGTAGAGTTATTTGAGAAGAAGAACCTCAATTGAAACATGCCTCCATATAATTTCCTCTGGAGCATACCTAGATAATTGATGGGAGAGTGCAGAGCTTACCATGGCTGTGTCACCCCTGTTGAATGGTCTTATGTTCTATAAAAAGCAGGCTTAGTAAGTTATGAGGAGAAAGCCAATAGCACTCCTCCATGCCTCCAACTTCTGTTCATACCTCTATATTTCTACCTTGAGCTCCTGACCTGATTTTCTTCTTTGATGGACTGATACATGTAAACTGAAATAAATCCTTTCCTGAAAAAGTTGCGTTAGTCATGGTGCTTTATCTCAGTAATAAAGATTCTATCTCACACATAACTATATGATAAAGTCTTATCATTTTTATAAAGCATGAAGAAATCAGGCTCAGACTCCACTGGAAGCTCATTCCTACTGACCAGTTTTTGGAGTGCCAGAGAATTTATGTAGCCTGTTGGGAGAGAATTGTCTTTAATGGCCCTGACTGTTCCTGGATTCTAGATAGTACACTTTAATCATTCTAGGCAAAATGCACTTTTTGCACTAATAATATGGGTGTTATGGAAACAAACAACTATTTTCTAAATAGATGTATGAATGCTTCATAGTAAGAAACATATGTTTGCTCTTCTAAGGTAAGGAACAACCTCAGGCTAGGGAAATCATTGGCCATAAATAGCCATAGTTATTGTTTTACTAGGTGAATCCAATGTGCCAGCCAACTTGTCTTTTAAACATTTATAGTTAGGACTGATGTCAGCCATATTCAAAAAAACTTATTACAACAAACTATAGCTACTAAAAAAAGAAAAAAATTATATTAGGTTGAACTACTAGAAATGAGTATCTGAATCTTTGGCATAATAAACTAATGATTGACCTTCTATGAAAATGATCATATAGCCCATAAATGACAAAGGGACTAATGTAGATGAGGGTATGGAAAGAATATTAAATGAAAAGATAATAGAGTATTTTGGAGTTGTTTATCTTCTTCCACATTGGGTATGATTGGGGATATATTGAATAGCTGTAGTCATTTATAAAACTCTCATAAGAGTGGGGTTATCCATGTTTCTTTGTGGCATGAACCCTAGTTCCTAGGGTTCTCAGGGCTCATGAAACTTGTGAGTCATTGTGAGTACATCATTACTCTCTCTCCTCCTTACCTTTACATTAGATACAAGATTTTGATTTTGGACATTTTATGACTAGACCATGGCTGACCATGGCTCTCCAGAGGACTCTTCATAGGTGTGACATTTCATAAGTTATCAGTTCTGTGGCTGACACACTCTAATGATGCTTTCCTGAATTTTAACCCATTCTGGGGTGAAGCTTTTCTCTAATGAACCTTCAGTTGAGTAATTTCTGGGTTTGTAAGTAGCTTCATGGCATGCTCATCAAAATAACTATAATGAAGGCATTTTCTATCCAGAAGGACATACATAGAACTATTTCTTTGTCTTTCAATGCTGTGTTGATGTAAATAGATATTTCTTTACATTTATTGATGTTAAATAATGTAACATGGCTATGTGGAATTATGGAAAAAAAAAACTTTGAAGAACATGTTTTTTTTTTTCCTGGCTTTTTAGTTTTCTCTACTTCTGGGTGGCTATAATGTAAGCTGTTCTTCTTCCAAATGCTCCAAAGACCAAGTGAGAATAAGCTGACACATGTAAAGGCATGATACAAATAAACCTTTTCCCTGAGAGTTGTTTGCCTCCAGTATTTTGTCATAGTGACAGGAAGATGACTGACACAGTAGTCTTAATTGATTTTCAAATAGATCCTAGAATTAGACAGGAGAATGATTAAAATGGTTACTCTCACATGTAAAGCTTATATCTATGGCTAGAAAGAAGAGAATGACAATCTACCTGAATATATTTGTCACTTACCTTGGCCATACTTGAAGGCAATGGTTGACTGGACATTCAACCATTGTAATTGGTTCAGGCTCTGATGTTTGGTCATGGAAGCATAGTTTGTTTATATTTCAAGCTATAGTAGAGTTTACTTTATTATTGATTTGAACTGAACATTCAATTATGGCAGCAAATTTGGCCAAAATTGGCTTAGTTTCATAGCCATATACATTAATCTTTACTGTGTGGCTAACAATGAATTAATAATTCCTGCATCAGAGCAGTTGATGCCTGCATTACTATATGCATTACATTATATATATATATATAAAATTTATATATATATATATAAATATTATATATATATATATATTTTATATATTATATATAATTTTTATATATATATTATATATATATTATTTTATATAATATATTATATTAATAATAATAATTATAATATATAATATATAATATAATATAATAATATAATATATAATAATAATATATAAATAATAATATATAAATATATAATAAATAATAAATATATATATATTTATATATATATAAATATTATTTTAGCAAATTATACAAAGGATTTTAATATTTAAAATTTCAGATTTACTCTTTGTTTTCCTCTCTTATTTTGCTTTTGACAATATGTCATTTTCTCCAACAAACTCTAGATGGGGTAGGTGATGGGTCAGAGCTCTTATTCCAGGGATAGAAGGTTATATAGAGACAAGAAATTAAAGATTTGCAGAGTCACTGGCAGATGTATTATCCTGTGCTATGCTGTGCTGTGCTGCGCTGTGCTATGTTGTACTGTATTGTGCTGTGCTGTGCTGTATTCTCTCTAAGTGAAATTGTTTACAATTGACCACAAAGGAGTTTACAAAAACTCACATCAAAGTGGTGGTTTTGCCAGAGCTGTCTATCGACTTACTTATTTAATAATCACCATTACTGTTAAGTTATGGTTCTTTCGCTAACAAGTAGCTGCTACTTGAGTTGTTCTGGTTAACCACAAGGGTACCATATTGTTTAAAGTTTAATCTGGCCCTATGGTCTTTGTTCCCTTCAGTAGGGCAGTAGATTTCCTATTACCTATACCTTGATATGTGCTATTTCCTAGAAACTGACTCTCCTCATGATTGATATTAAGCCCTTAAAGAAATAACTAATGTGGGCAAGCAGAGAAAAGATCATAAAGGGTTTCTAGGTTTTCTAATGGTTACATGATAAGACCCTGTGAACAGCAGCCAATAGTCCCGAGAGGTCCGAAAGAAACCAGGGAAGTAGAGAGTGTCTGTCTCATAATGGGGATGAATAATTGTGTCTGAGGATTTTCTGAAAGATACATTGACAAATTGGATCTGTGGAGCTGTTAGACGAACTTAACATCAATATCTGTTTAAAAAGCTTGTGCTGCTGGGCTACAGAAAGGGCTCAGGAGTTAAAGTGGCTGTCATAAAATCAAGAAAACTTAAATCAAAATCATCAGTTCCCAGTAAAAAGCCAAATGTGATGGTATACCTTGATTCTAGCCTGGAGCCACAGGCACAGGAGTATCCCTGGGGCTCACTGGACAGCCAGTTTAGCCAAAGCAGTGATCTCTAAATTCAGTAGGAGACTATGTTCCAAAAATAATGTGGAAAACTACAGAGGAAGACACCTAAAGCTGAACACCAGCCTCCTCATTTGCCTGCAAAGTGCATATACTCATATATATATATATATATATATATATATATATATATATATATTACTAAATACATTCCTCCCCACACATATAAAAAACACATCCACACAAAACATATACACACTGATATAATTAGTATATCCCTACTCATTTTACATTGCCAAAAGTACTGTCTTATTAAAATTATCTTTCTTCTCCTTAATTCTGATTAAAATTTTATTTTATTTTTATAGTTTTGGCCCAAGCAAAGAAGCCAGTCTAGCTTGGTCCAGCTCTACAGCATGAGAGCCTTCTGATCTGTTTCTAGAAGTTTAGTGCAAAGGTGAGCCAACCCTCAAGCATTCTGGGTTTTTATTGGCTTTTTTATTCCTACACAACCACAGGTCAAAATCAGTGTGTATGGGTAAGTTTTAGTAGGCATCCTATGTTCTTCTATTTCTCATTACTTTTTCTTTGATTTGTCTTCTTGTAATTTCTTTTCAACTATCTGGAAGTAGTGAAGATTTAGGTAGAATCAGATAATCAAAATAGATTAGATAAATTAACTTTGAAACTATCTTGCCTTTAGCTTGGGATGTGAATGACTGTTGAGAAAGCTGTGATGTATTGAAAATTAGATAGGTATTATAACTCTCTGAAGCCTACAGGGTCTTCTGTTAATTACTTTTCTTGGATAAATATTTCATGGAGTAGAATCAACACATTCGGAAATATTGATTTTACGCTTTCCTGGCATGCCAATGTTGATGCTTGTGGGTCTGCTTCGCTACTTTGAAAAGAGAACTCAGTGTTACTTATGATGTGCCACTGAGATGAATGTGCTCTGCTCTGCAATAAATTAATGCAGCTTTCTTGACAAAGAAAAAAGTTTACTGTTTTCACTGTTTCTTGCCTTACCACTTTGATATGGTGGTAGTTATTTGAAATCTTGGTGATCAGAGTGACAGAACTAGGATATAGAAATGTATAGAAATGTTCTCAAATTCGAAATATTCCTTCCAGCATGGATTCAGTTGTTTGGCAAAAAATGGACCTCGTAAGATTCACTAGGACCCCACCCAAGAGTTGTAGATGTAGTAAATGGTTTCTGCAAGAGATTGGCCAGAAGAACTACACAAAGGAGGTATCTCAAACTTTTAAATTGGCTTTTGAGGATTCTCATCCATGGGCCTTGCTGTGAAGCATGGGCTGTTGAGTCATTCCTGCTTGCCTATTGGTAAGTAATTTCTGACCCACACTCATGTAACTAACTCTAATAAAATCACAGGTTCACCATGCTAGGCTTTGGTGCATTTGTTATTTTGATTCCCTTCCCAAACAGAGTAGACTCATGTCCTATTTTCATAGGAAGACTCTCATGCACCAAGGCATCTGCCCTTAGAAAAGAATTAGGAAGTTCTTGAGAGAAGCTTGCTATTAAAGAAAAAAGCATGACCTGGCTCTACTATTCTGATTCATTCTTTGATATGGGGTACTTTCACTTAGACACTCTCAGATATTTGCTGCCATTAACAGAGGCTGTACTGTGTTATTTGTACATTTATTCTACATCAGTGTGAGGTAAACATAGCTTTTTTCTTCATAACATTAGACTACACCAGCTATTTTTTCACAGTCTTGAAAACCACACTGGGCGTTTTCCATGACTCAGAGTTTATTTTCTGGTCTTAAAATTTCTTATTCATATTCATATCTTATAACAATTTATATCTCATTTAGTACCTGCAATAATTTTCTAAGAACCATCCTTTCTGGTTGCTGTTCATGTTATGTAATAATACTGATTTCTCTGTATAGTCTTTACTCAATTATTAAAGTTGTTCATATTTATGTTCAGCTATGACTTCTTTGGTTGATAATTGCATCGTTATTGACTTAATTTTTAATTATTATTATAACTAAAACATAACAAAGCAATTTCAGGAGAAAACAATTATTTTAAATTATTTTTGAAGTTATTCTCTATTATGGTAAGAGAAGCCTGAGGCTATAGCAACAAGATTATGAGGCTGCTTAATCATATGTAAGCAAGCAGGAAGTAGAGATGCACAGGAAGTGAGATACCATTCTACCTTCAATTTCTCCCTCTACAGCCTGAAGTCTAACAGTCTCACAACCTCAAAACCAGGTGTTCAAACATTAGCTTCTGTAGGGTTAAACAGTAAGAGTTATGTATTCATATTATGTATACAACTGACTATGATTTGGAAAATGTGGGGTAACTGGTATGAGAATAATTTCTCAGTCCAAATTTCATAAATTATTGAGAAAAATGTGCAATTATTAAAGATTGATGAATTCATACTTATAATACATTCATTCAGAAAACACATACTAAGTATCTTCTCTGCTACAATAGATAGTAATACACTGTGAACATCATTTGGTATGTGGTATATGTATACATACACACACATGCACACACAACACACACAAAAATCTGTCATCAACAAACACACATATATATACATATATATGTATATGTTTGTTAATATACATACATATGTATGTGCTACTATATTTCATGAAAATATTTTCAATATAAAAATTTTAAAATTGGGTTGAAATAAGAGATTTTAAGTGTATTTTGTATTAAGAACTCAATGACATGTTCTGTATATTTGTAAGTAAATATATATAAAGGCTGTTTTACCAGAGATTCTTCCGACAGCCCTAAGTCCAGTACCCTACCCTTCTCATTGCCCTACCTAGCACCCAAGAGATTTGAAGACTCCCTGCTCTACCAGTTATAACACCAGCTGCCAGAAGTCTAGCTATGCTGGTCACTGAACCCCTTCTCCCCATCAAAAGAAGTAAGCACACAAAAGAGGAGGACATGGAAGGCAATAATTAAACTGAGAGCTGAAATCAATAAAATAGAAATGAGAACAATACGAAGAATTGATGAAACAAAAATGTGCCTGTTTGAGAAAATCAACAAAATTTATAAGCCATTAGTCAAAGTATCTAAATGAAATAGATACTTTCCAGATAGATACTACTTACCAAATTTAAGGTAAGATGAGATAAACAATTTAAATAGACCTATAACCCCTATGGAAATATAAGCAACCATTAAGTCTGTCAACAGCAGAGATTGATGGACTGGCCAACCAATAACTGGTCCAACTTGATATCTATCCCATAGGCAAACACCAATTCTTAATACTATTAATGATTCTCTATTATGCTTGCAGACAGGAACATGTTGTCTTCTGTTTCAATCAGATACAGACACTCACAGTCAAACAGTTTATGGAGCTTGGGGGCTCATATCAGAATAGGAGGAAGGATTGCAGGCCCAGAAGGAGATAGGAACTGCACAGGAAGACCAACAGAGTCAACTAACCTGGATCCTTGGGCTTTCAAGATCTGAAACACCAACCAAAGAACATACATGGGTATGAACTAGGCCTCCCTCTATATATGTAGAAGATGTGCAGCTTGATCTTCAGGTGGTTCCTCAACAATTGGACCAGGGGTTATCTCAAAAGCTGTTGCCTGTGCATTAGATATGTTCTTCTAGGTGGGGTGTTTTGTCTGGCCTTAATGGGAGAGGAAGCACCTAGCTTTTCAGAGACTTGAAGTGGCAGAATGAGGCAATACCCATGGAGACCCCACCTACTCAGAGGAGAAAAGGAAAGGGAAAAGTAAGGACTATGGAGAGGGTGACAGAGAGAGATGCAAGCAGCAGGATGCAAAGTGAATTAAAATAAGTCGTACAACTATGATTAAATAGGTTCAATCCCAGAGGTAGAAAGATAGTTCAGTAAACAATAATCTGTCAGTGTAATCACCAATACTGACAAACTGAAAAAAAAAATAACAAAAACATGATCACCTCATTTGATGCTGAAAAAGTCTTTGACAAAGTCCAACACCCCTTCATTATTAAAGTCTCAGATACAGTAGAAATACGAAAGATCGTACCTAAACATAAGCAAGTCAATTTACAGCAAGTGTATAGCCAAGATTGAAGTAAACAGAGGAAGTACTTCCAATAGAATCAAGAAAACAACAAGGAAGTACTCTCTCTACATATCATTCAATATAGTACTTGAAGTTCTAGCTAGTGATATAAGACAACTGCAGGATATCAAGGGGATACAAATTGGTAAGCAAGTTAAAATAGTGCTATTTCTAGATGACATAGTACACAAAAGCAACTCCAAAATTTTGAGCAGCTGATATGTACCTTCAGTGAAAATTTTGAATACAAGACTAACTCAAAATATCAGTGTCTCTCATGCATATAAATGGCAGACTTAGAAAGAAATCAAGGAAGCAACACCCTTCACGATAGCCACAAATTACAAAATATCATGGGGTTAACTCTAACCAAGTAAGCAAATGCCTTGTATTATAAAATCTTCAAGTTTTTTATGAAAGAAATTAAAAATGATATCAGAAGATGGAAAGATTCCCTGTAGTTATGGATCAGTAGCATTAAATAGTAAAAATGGCTATCCTCCCAAAGGCAATCTACTGATTAAATGAAATCCTTATCAAAATTCCAACAAAATTGTTTACAAACCATGAAAGGGCAATACTCAGCTTCATATGGAAAACCAAAATATAGGATAGCTAAAACAGTTATGAACAATAAACAAACTTCCAGATGTATCACCATCGCTGATTTCAAACTATAGTAATAAGAACTCCATGGTCTTGAGATAGAAACCAACACACTGATCAGTGGAATGAAATCAAAGACATAAATCCAGACACCCACAGATACCTGATTTTTGATAAAAGAGCTAGAAATGCACAATGTGGGAAAAAATGTATTGTAACCCGCTCAATCGTCTCGCCACCAAGAACGCACGCGGGCACACAGGATCCTTCTGCAGCAAGCTTTATTACCATGAAATGAGGAAGACCCGGAGCCCCAGAGGACTGGCGCTTATATACACCCCAGAGCGGCATGTCCATACCTGATTGGCTGCTAGCTCATTGCCTTAGATGATGCCCCGGGCTGGGCCGTGACTTGGCGCGCACTTTACACTAAGGGAGGTAACCCAGATCCAAAAAGACAAACATGGTACATACTTATAAGTGGATATTAATTGTTAATCATACTATAATCCACAGATCCAGAGAGACCGAGCAACAAGGATGGCACTGTGAGGAACACATGGATCTCCTTGAGAAGAGGAAATAGAATAGATTTCACTAGTGAAATGGAGGCATGTGGGAATGGGAACATGACGGATCAGGCTGGGGAAAGTAATGGAATAAGAGACTATCCAAAGAGATGGCTGGAAATGGGAGTCATTTATTTGGAGGGTGTTTCAGTGGACAGGGATCCCGAATGCAACAGAAACTCCCAGGATAATATGAGGGTGACCCTTAGGATGACTCCTAGTAATGCAGGATGCAAAGGCTGGCCATTCTCTGTAACCAGATGAGGCTTCTAAAGGTAGGACTAGTACACCAATTCAGCCACAAAATCTTTGAACTAAAATCTATCCTGCCTGCAAGATATTCTGGGGCATTGGAGGTGCAGATCCTTTTGGAGTAGCCAACAGTGACTGGAATAATTCAAAGAACACACCATGAGATGTGGGTCTGCATGAATAGGAAATAGAGACTGGATATCTCTGAGATCTATGATGGAAAAAAAATCAAGAAAATGATCCCTAGTGACATTTTTATACACACATAGATTGATGATTGTCCAATTGTCACCAGAGGCTTCAGCTGGCAGGTGAAATGAAGTAGATGGAGAGGCCTTCTGTCAAATATTAGGCAGAGGTAGAGGACAGTTGGAGACAGTTAGGTCTGTCACTTTGGAAACTGTGAACCCTTGTGGAACAAATGATTGTGGCAAAAGTAAAAAACACAGCCCATAGATATTACCAAACTAGGGCTCGTAAGTACTCACAGAGGCTTAAGCAGCAATCGTACAGCCTGCTTGTATCTACACCAAGTCCTTTGGATGTACGTTAGCGTTATTAGCTTGGTAGTTTTATTGAAATCCTAATAGTGGGTGTGAGGGTATTTTGCACTTTTTTTGCTCTTGTGACTCTATTCCTTTTATTGGGTTGTCTTGTTCATCCTTGGTATGAGGGCTTGTGTCTAGTTTGTTTATTTTTTAAACTTTTCTTCTTTTACACTCTGGTGAAAGTAGCATCAAGAGAAAGATCAATGGAAAGAATTTGAAGGTCACTAAACATAGGATTTTTCTATTACAGTAAACAAAGGGATCCAGAAATTCCTCTCTCTCTCTCTCTCTCTCTCTCTCTCTCTCTCTCTCTCTCTCTCTCGCTCTCGCTCTCTGTCACACACACAATGTGTGTGTGTTGTGTTGTAAATATATCTTCCATCATAAATACTCAGTTCTTGTGACTCATTTTTCTACAATCTACATTTTGATAACGTAACTATGGTAGAACATCAAGCCTGCATTGATGGTGAGATCTCACTTACACATCACTTCAGCTTCCTGTTTAGAATATGTATTGTTCTTGACCTCCATATTATATGGCTATTGATAGCTATCTTAGGAGAAGTTATACCACTGTGTTTACAGAGACTTCATCATGCCCCATACTGTCTTAGTCTGGCTATCCCCACTCATATTTCCATTTTGAATTAGTGTTGCTTCAAAAAGGAAAGTGTCACATTCTAATTTGTAAGCAGTTAATTTGAAGTTGGAGCTATGGCTCATTTGATAGAGTCCTTGTCTAGCATTCACAAGTTGTAGGGTGTGATCCTCAACATTGCAGAAAACTGGTTCAGTGGCACATGCCTATAATCCCAGTGCTCAGGAAGTAGAGTCAGAAGAATCAGAAATTCAAAACCATCCTCGGCTATTAAAGTCGAAACCTTGTCTCAGCTGGAACAACAATAAAAATGAAATAAAACAGAAATGTAGTGCTATGATAAAAATAAAAGTGAAAAGAAGTGTGCACTATATAAATGGAAGCAAAGTGGCCAATTGGCAATGTTGAATGGTCGAGCTAGCATGTGTGTGAGGCTGTCCAATTAATGCCATGAGAGAATACTGTACTGGCTTTGAGAGCAATGTGAATTACTTCCACATTGCTGGGGGAAAAATACTTGACCAAAGCAACTTCAGGACATAAGAATTCCTTTTGATTCACAATTCTAAGGTACTGTCCATCACAGTGGGGATGGCATAGCATCAGGAACATGAGTCAGCTAGTCTCAAGGCATCCAGAGTCAGGAAGCAGAGAGGGCTGCTGGTGATCATCTCACTTGCTCTCTTCTATTCAGTCCTTGATCCCAGACCATAGAATGATGTTGTCTATATTTGGGGTGCCTCAGAATTGATTATAGCCAAAGCACACATGAGTGTTCCTAGGGACATTGTAAGACAGTATTCCCACTTCTCTCGTGTGCTTCTGACAAGCTTACTCCTGGGATTCATGTGTGAGAATTCAGTTGTTTTTAAAGTTGAAGTACATATTCTCTAAGACATCCTATGATTGGATGAAAGTTTTGATTTTAATGATTTATTTTCTATTTATGCATGGTTGCAAGCCTGTATATACATTCACCATGTTCAGGACTGGTGATTTTAGAGATGAGAAGTCAGAATTGGATTCTCTAGAGTGGGAATTACAGGCAGCTATGATCCACCATATGGGTGCTGGTAACTGAACTTAGTCCTATGTAAAAACAAGTAATCACTCTTAATTGCTGAGCATATCTCCAGCCCCAAACTTATTATTTATGTTTCACAATTACTTCCTGTAGGTTGGCCTTCACAAATGGGTCCTTCTGGAAGTCTGGATGTGTTCTTTATGAACTCCTTCATCTCAAAAAGAATGTGTCTCACATAACTCCAGAAGCCACACCAACACACAACTTCTTAGATTTTCCAGAATGTTCTAACTACTTGATGAGCCTATTAAACCATGTAAGCCTGGTCTATAGCACAAATCTATAATATCAACTACTTTTAAGGATGAAGCAATGGCAAGTTCAAAGTATGTCTAGGTTACAAGAATGAGTTCAAACAAGGTTGGGCAACTTAAATAGATCCTATCTCAAAGCTAAATCAAAACATTTAAAAAGAGAGTTGGAAATGTAGCTCAGGACAGAGAACTTGGTTAGCAAGGTCCTAGACCTAGTTCTCACTGCCAAAAAAAATAGTAGATGTTGGCTGATTACCATCAGATATCATGATTATGAAGTATTGGTTAGCATTATTGTGTAACCACAGAAGCCCAAAATAGTCATTTATTAGTCAGGAAGTGTGACGCTTGTGTTTCATGTTGGATTCAAATCTTTTTGGAGGAAGAAGGCTCTGGAAAAGTAAATGCCAGCTTGTCAATCAACAAACACAGCTGAAGTTACAGCCAACTAAAAATATGCCTTGATTATTCATATTAAGAATATGTGAGACTTCTCAATTAGATAGACCAAAATTTACATTCTAGTTACTGTCTTTTCTGATAGTTTTTAATAATTTACTTAATTTTCTGAGATGATAACTAGCCATAATATACACTGGAGTAATTAGTCATGCTGTGGAACTCACCAGGGAAAGGTAATCAAGAATTAAATGAATGCATTAAATGAATTATGGTGCTTGCCTTATCTTGTTCTTTTTATTTATGACCCAAGCCAGTTGAATGGCACTTCCCATTTTCAGAGTTGATCTTGCCATTTCATTTAAACCTCTTCAGAAGCATCCTCTCTGACAACCAGAGAGATCTGTCACCCAGGTGAGGATGAGCCCTTTAATATTGACAATCAAATTCATCATAACTGGTGGTAACCTGGGTCTTCTTGGATTCCTGTAGACATGCATTTGGTCCGAATCTTGCTTGTTTCACCATGAATGACCTTATCAGCAGTTGCTTATAGCTAACTATGATGCATGTAACCCTATGAGTGGTACTGTAAAAATATACAGTATGAAAGTAGATTAGTTGCCAACATTTTATGGCAGAATAAGGATATTGCCTGGTTTGTATTTGGTTCTTAGAGAATACATAAAAGAAAGTGTATCTGCTTTTTGGGTAAGGGCAGAATTCCTGTTTTCATCTGGTTCATTTTATTTCTCATGTGATCCACATTAAGTGCTCAATATGGTGCCTCTATTTATTGCTCTTGTTCAGTCCCTGCTCTGTACCTACAGGACAAAGAACATGTATTGTGATTCATGTTCTGTGCTTCTATGTCCCAAATAAGCTAATTGGTTGTAATATAATTTTTGATGATGCTTTGTTGTTATTAATTTCATCTATCTATGTTGTTACATTACTGTAGGCACTGTTTTCCTGAGGGAAGTTTAGATTGGATAAGAACTCCCTTTCCTTCTTTGAATCTAATATTGAACTGCATTAGAATGCTCATGGCTTGCCTTCCAGTTTTCTCATCTATATTGTGAAATGCTTTTATATGAGGAACTAAGTAGGGAAATTTCTCTTTCGATGGAAGAAATGTTCCCTGTTTCACAAATCTGGATTATTTAAAATATCATTGTTTGAAACACCTTCATTGAAGTAGTTTTAATATATCACATCTATTCGTGCATTTTCATATCTTTGTGCATGGTGCTTCGTGAATTTGTGTTGAAGAGCTATAATCTACAATAGTGTATGTAATTCATAATGCTATAAATTCAAGTTTTAATAATCTAATAAATAATATATATGTACTACAATAATGTACTATATAAATAAGCCATAATAGTGCTATATGACTCTAATACAAGTACAAAAGTGATGGTTGTTCTGTATATTTTCAGTTTTTGGAATTCTCCACAATGTTTATTCAGCTGGCTTAAGTAACCAATGTTTATGATTTCTGTCGCTGTGGTAAATGACATAGACTTAGATGAGAATGTTAGATGAAAAAAATTTAGTTTGACTTTCAAATGTAGATCATAGCACATCACTGACAGCAGTCAGGACAGAAGCCTGTGTAGAAACCATGAAGGGAAGAATCTTGCTGACTTGATTGTACATGCTCATCTAGTCTTCTTATATAGTCAAAAATCACTACCCAGAAATTGTGCTACTCTCAAAGGCTGGATCCTCCTGAATCAAAAGTAATGATCACAATCCACACACACATGCCCACAGGCCAATCTGATCTGGACAATGCTGTTTGAGTCTTTCTTCTCAAATGGCAATATGCTATGTCCAGATAACAGAGCAAGATAACTAGTATAGAAGTCATAATTGATATTGTTCACTCTTCTCTTTTCTCCCTGAAGTGAATATTTCAACATTTTAAGAAAATTTTTAAAGAGATTTCTTTCACTCAAATCTTTATTTTTCCTTTTCTGAAAATAGTGAATCTTACTCCAGGGAGAAAAAGTAGATAAGAGATTAATTTCTGGTATCAGGGAAGACAAAGACCTAGGTCCATGAGCCACCTTCTACTGCCATAGAGAAGTATGCATTCGAACATATCATTCACGTAGGAGGATAAAACAGAGGAACCCAAAGGTCCTGATTACTTTGATTGGCAGAAACATCTCTACCCACTGCTATGGTTATCATCCCTTCTCAGTTAGTCTCCAGTTCCTATACTGCCACTATTCAATCTCTAGTCAAAGAAGGGCTGACTGAGGTCACAATTATTATTGGATATTATGCCTGTATTTCATTTATTGTAGAACATGAATTAAGCCATTATTATAAAGCCCATTCTCTCCACAATCTTGTTTAACAGTCTTACACCTCCAATTTTCACTATGTTCAGATGCTTGAAATTAACTCTCACACTGATGGCATTAAAAGATGTGATTAGGATAATAAGTTCCTTTGTAACCGGCATCAAATCCTGTTCATATATTTCTGCCCCACCAATTATGTCAAATTCAGAGTAAGAAGGATTTACTGAGTAGTTCCTATCATGCACCAAGTCTGACTGTACTTTGGACTTGATTTTATCAGTTTTTAGAATTATAAAAATGAGGTTTGCTCCCATAAAATATACTCTAAGGTATTTTATTATAAGAAAAGGAATGATGTATTATTATGTTAGTATGCTTCCACACATTCCCTTCATTACTGTGAACTTAGTTACCTACTTTTACTATATATATCATTTATTTTCACTCTCATTATCTATGTATGTAGGGTTCTTCAAACCTATGAGAAACATGAAGCTGTTTCTTTCTTTGTTCTAAGGCAGTGTTTCTCAACCTATGGATTGTGAAGTGTTTAGGGATCATTTATTAGTTATCCTGCATATGAGATATTTATATTACAAGGCATAATAGTAGCAAAATTAGCAATGAAATGACTTTATGTTCAAGTGTCACAACAACATGAGGAACTGTATTAAAGGGTTGCAGCATTAAAAAGGTTGAGAACCACAATTCCTTGGGTTGTGAAATGACTACAGTTTTTGAAGTTCTACCAATCTCTCTGTCTGTTGTTGTTTTATTCCCATAGCTGGCACATCTCTGGCAGAACTGGCATGGGGAAGTAGCCTGCATTCAGTCATTTAGGGAAGAACTCTGCTTTTTGTGCTCCACATTCTTCTGGGTTTAATACATGAACATGAACAGGGGTCAGTGAGAAAAAATTGGATTGCATTCAGTGTGTAAGAACTTTAGAAATTCTCATCATTACAGACTTATAACCCCACCTTGAAGTTTTATAGGATCAAAGAAAAAACTGCCCACATATATTAAGTTTTTTTCTTAAAGGTCTTAAAGGTTTGGCTATTTTCCTTGTTGCTGTGTCTAATACACAACAAGAAGCATGTTAAAGGTGAAAAGCTTTTGTTGGTTCACAGTTTGAAGTATAAAGTCAGTCCACCATAGTGGGGAATCATTATCGTCATGTGAGATAGCTGGCAAGCTGCATCTTCTGAGAAAAAGCAGGGAATGAACAGGAAGTAGAGTGGAAAATCAGACACCAAGTCCAACAGACAGTCACCCATTTCATCTAGCCAAGCTCCAGAACCTACAGGTTTTAATATTCACCCACCTGCACCATCAGCTGTTAACTGAGTTTTCGAACAGCTGAGTTTATGGTAGAATTTCATATTCAAGTTACAACACTAGGACATGGAAGAAAAATGTAAAATATTTGAGACAGTATGCATTCCATTTTTTTTTTTAACAAGGACTGGAATGTTTAGTCTTAAATTTGATAAAATTATCATTAATTTACTAACAGCCAGAAGTACTATGTATGTATCAGGAAGAACTTGCATTTGAAAACTAGAGCATATTAGTTTAAATTCCTGTCTGTGCTCCTAAATTACTGTGCGATCTCAGAAGTATAATTTATCTCACTGGACACACAATATCCTCATTACTGAAATCATGACAGTGACAACTAAGAAAAGTAAAAGTGCTGCACATCAAGTCCTGGAACATGTGTTTGTGCATTTAAAACATTATTATTAGCAGTTACAAAATATGTAGTTGATACATACTTTAAAATTTTATTTTACACATTGTGTTTATATGTATAAATGTCATAGTTTGTCTTCTCCGATAGCTCTCCACATTACTTTTTGAGGCAGGATCTCTCACTGTATTGGAGTTTACTGAATTTGCTAGCGTTACTGGCTAGGATACTTGAGGGCTCCTCCTAGCTCCCTCTTTCAGCACTGTTGTTATAAATGTGCATTATAGTACCTGAGATCTTATATGAGTATAGAGAACCTAAACTCAGGTCTTATGCTTGCATAGCAAGTGCTTTCCTTTCCCACTGAGAGGCCTCCTGTAAACCAAATAGGAATCAATGCCCTTATCTATGAGCTTTGTTCTTCTGAGTCCCCTCCTGTCTCCTCTGTCTCTCTCTCTCTCTCTCTCTCTCTCTCTCTGTCTCTCTCTCTCTCTCTCTCTCTGTGTGTGTGTGTATGTGTGTGTATGCGTATGTGTGTGTTTGTGTGTATTTTCTCATATACATTTAGTAAAATCTATCAACTATGTAGAGAAGCAACAGGATTTATAATCTGGACATTATTTATGTTAATGTTTAATTATTTTGCTCAGAATATATACAATCTATGTGACATTTTACATTCCACTTAAGATGCTGATTGACATTTATAGTGATATTAATAAGCTTGAATGAATTGCTAATAAACTGCCACTGTGAGACTAAAATAGTACATGAATCCAGACACTTTCAAGCTTTTACAGCTAAGCTACACTAACTATAACCTAGAAGGAAAATTACACTTTGTCACTTGACATTTTGAGATCCACTGACCTTTTCTCACTTGTATTATGGTTTTAGTTTATGTGCTTTCTTGGTCCATTCCCAGCTTACTTTTTATCTTGATTTCCAGAGAAAATATCATGTTTGCCTCTGGGCTTGCCACTGCTCCTTACTCTTCTTGGTTTTAAGTGCACCACAAATATTTATTTAGGAATGTGGGAACCATGTGAAACAGTTACCTGCTCTTCTATTTAGGTTTATGTCAGTGAGACCACTGATATACAGGATATTTAAGTGGAGGGAAAAACAGAGAACTCAGGAGACTATGGGGAAGAGGAATGGTGAGAGGACCACAAATGGTTGAAAAGAGAGACTTGCTTCAGGGTGAAGGTTCAGAGGAACTGCCATATCAAATAGTATAAAACAAAGTTCTGTCTAAAAGGAACATTACAGTATTTCTGGCCAAACCTATTCCATGTCCTGTTGAAACCATAGCTGTGGAATAATCTTCAGGTCTTCAACCAATGTGAGAGTGGTGTCTGTGTTGTATGTGACTCTCTATGTACTCATATAGGTAAGAGTGCATACATGTGAGACTGTGTACCATGCCAGGTGTCTTGGATGGTTAAGTGGGTTCAGAATCTCCAGCACATGGGCACCACTTGAGACAGTAGGCATCTTCTTGCTTTCTGACAAATTCCTGGCCTGGAACACATGCTACACTTCCCACGTAAGAAAATATGACCTCATCAAAATGATCATTCACCATGATAAAGTAGGCTTCATTCCAGGGATGCATGGAGGGACCCATATATGGAAATCCATCAACATAACCCACTATATAAACAAACTCAAAGAAAAAAATCACATGACCATCTCATTAGAGGCTGAAAGAACATTTGACAAAATTCAACACCTCTTCTTGTTAAAAGTCTTAGGAAGAACAGGAACTCAAAGCCCATACCTAAAATAGTAAAGGAATATATAGGAAGCCAGTAGCCAACTTCAAACTAAATGGAGAGAAATCCAAAGCAATCCCACTAAAATCAGAGACTAGATAATACTGCCCACTCTCTCCCTACCAATTCAATATAATACTTGAACTTCTAGATAGAACAATTAGACAACAAAAGGAGTTCAAAAGGATACAATTTGGAAAGGAAGAAGTCAAAATATCATTATTTTCAGATGATATTATAGTATATTTAAGTGACCACAAAAATTCCACCAGAGAACTCATTCACCTGATAAACAACTTCAGCAAACTGGCTAGAATACTTACTATACCACTCCTGGACACAAACTCAAAAGATGCTCCAACATATAACAAGGACACTTGCTCCAATATGTTCATAGCAGCCTTACTTGTAATAGCCAGAAGCTGGAAAGAATCCAGATGTCCCTCAAGAGAGGAATGGATACTGAAAATGTAATATATTTACACAGTGAAGTACTATTCACCTATTAAAAACAGTGACTTCTTAAAATACGCAGCAAATGGATGTAACTAGAAAATACTATCCTGAGTAAGATAACGCAGTCTCAAAAGAACACACATAGTATGTACTCACTGGTAAGCAGATTTTAAGAAAGATGCTTGGAATAGCCATGATAAAACATACAGACCATATGAAGCTCAAGAAGAAAGACCAAAGTGTGCATGCTTCAGTCCTACTTTGAAGGGGTTACAAAATAATCATGGGAGCTAGAAGGTATGAGGGACTTAGTAGGAAGAGAGGAGAGGGAGAGGAAAAAAGTGGGGCAGGATCAGGTGTGGGAGGAAATGGGGGAGATGTACAGAAGGTCAGTAAATTAAACAGAAGTATATAGCAATGGGGGATGAGGATCTGGGGTAGCCAACAGAAAGTCCCAGACACCAGGAAACCAAGAGGATCCCAGGACCCAATGGAGATGACTTTAGATTAAATACCCAACAAAGGAGAGAGAGAATATGTAGAGATCATATGGAGAGTTCAGGCACAGCCCCTGGTTTATGGATGGGATCACCCACCCTTCTCAAAAATTTTAACCCAGAATTAATTCTGTTTAAAGGAAATACAAGGACAAAGAGTATAGCAGACACTGAAGAAAAGGTCATCCAGAGACTGCCCTACCTGGGGATTCATCCTATATGCAGCCACGAAACCCAATCACTATTGGTGATGCTAAAAAGAGCTTGCTGACAGGAGCCTAAAATATCTCTATCTCTTGAGAGGCTCTCTGCCAGAGCCTTACTGATACAGTTGTGTACGCTTGTAGTCAACCATTGCACTGATCATGGGGACCACAGATTTAGGGGAACAACTGAAGGAACTGAAGCGATTTGCAACCCGTAAGAAGAAAAACAATAGCATTAACCAGACCCCTCAAAGCTCCTCAGGACTAAAACACCAATCAAAGAGTACACATGGAGGAACCCATGGTTCCAGCCACTTAGGTAGCAGAGGATTGCCTTATCTGGCATCAGTGAGAGGCAAGGCCCTTATTCCTGTGAAGGCTTGATGCCCGAGCATATGAGGATGCTAAGGCAATGAGGCAGGAGTAAGTTGGTGGTGGGATGCACCCTCATAGAAGCAGGGGTAGACAGGTTTATTCGAGGGGAAACTAGGAAGGGGAAAACATTTGAAATGTAAATAAATAAAATAACCAATAAAAATTAAAAAGAAAAGAAAATGTGGACTGTGTTCACATAGCCTAACACAGGGTTCTCCATGGAAATTGTTAATGGTGTGCCTAGAGGCCCTGATGGTTTAGCCAATAAGCTTCCCTTCCTCTAGTCCATCTATGTAGGTTGGATTTACTTATTTTCCATGGTGATCAATCAATAAACACTTTGGAACCTAGAACTACCTCTTTCATCAAGAACTGCCATGGGGAGATTGGAGAAAGCCCCTCTGTGCTCCCAGACAACTATTGCTAAGCTAAGGACTTTTGATATGAGTTAAGCTGGAGCTGCCATTTCCCTCAACCCTGGGCTACTCACTGTCCTCAGCCTGTGGCTTCTGACTCTGTTCCCAACTCCTTGCAACTCATTGGTGCCTGGATGTCCATGAGTTTGGGAGTTCCTGGTCCCAGCCTTCCTCATTGTGGGTCTCCAACACATTGTTCCCCACTTCTCTGTGCAGGTTTGTCAATGGTGACTGGATGTCCAGTTGTCAGGGAATCCCAGCTTTGGCCTACCATTTCTTAAACTGTGTTTTCCCACCCCCTGAGCTATCTTCCTCAGTGGTCATACCCACACCACAAGAGCAAAGTTGAAGCAGACCCAAACATATATTTATATGTAACTCCATGAAGAGTACGAAGAATACGATTTGTGATGTTCCTCAGGTACCAATTACCTTCCTCTTTTGAAACTGAGGTGTTCACTGGACTAGAAATTGACAAGTAAACTGGGTTTGACTGACTAGCCAGATTCAGGGACCAGGCTGTCTCCATCTTCCTGACATTGCAATTCCAAACACACTCACCTGACTCTGCAAACTGACTTAAAATCCTGCTCTCCTTTCGCTTTCCAGGATTGGGAATTAAGCCCAAGACCTGAAATATGCTAGGCCAGCTTTCTACCACTAAGCTATCATTCCTATGTTTGGCTCTTTTCTGTGGCTTTTGGGACTACATAGTAGGTTCTCATAGTATCATTGCAAGAATTTTGTTATCTCCTTAGCCATATTACAGTTTTTAATAAAATTTATTTTTATTCCTAACAAGAGGATTGCTGCATCCAGTCAATGTCTCTTCTGCATTCTTCCTGAAGACATTGCTACAGATCGCTGGGCTCTGGGAATGGGTGCAGAACACTTAACTGGGCTCCAGAGAGTCCTTCTTGCCATTCTTTCCATGTTCTTCCCACTGTCTTTCCGGGCAGAACCTTTGTAACTTTAAAGATAGCCTAGACACCAACTGTTTCCTCCCATATTATCCTCTTTCTAGAACAATGTTTCCTATCTGATTGGTCTAGACAATGAGTATTTTTTTACCTTAAAAGTGTTCCAAGATTCCATTTGGCTGTCTTTTATTCATCTAAAGTTACTTCATATGGTCCTCTGTGAGAACTGCTTAGAATCTTGTTTCCTTGGCCAGATGCAGTCCTTCTATTCTATATCATAATGACAGGCATAGTGTTTAGGCTCCATTTTAAACTTTAAATTTTCTAAACTTAAGGGTTTTCTATAAGCTTTCTAATCCACAAAAGAATAGAAAGGACTTCTGTTTCTAATATAAAGTGGTTGGCATTTAATATAAGAAGTTACCTTAAAAACCTAGGAAAATGGATCAGTTGCCTGCCATACAGGCATTAGATTTGGAGTGTAGATTTTTCTGCCATGGATTGTCCAACCATGGCAGTGAATATCTGTAAGACAAGTGTTGGTGTGTGTGTCGGAGGGGGAACATTGAGAGTTGTTCAGATTAGAACCCAACTTACATCTCTGTCCTCCATTTATACATACAATTGACTGCAAAGGAGCATGATCACACATGCTTGGGTATGCAAGCATACATACACATGCACATGAGAGAAGGGGCTGCAAGATTTGTGGTCTATCTGCTGCCTTTTGCTGCTTATATTATATATTAGTCAGAACGTCCACTTTTCTGTACAAAATGGCCTATGTTTAGGCCCTGTCTTCTAAAATGGCCTCCTTTGGTCAGATTCTGCTTCCTACAATGGCCTCTACACTCTCTTAAATATATAGGAAGTTATTAGCATTCTCCTGCCTTGATGAATTCACTGGATTTTAGACAAATTTTACTCTGTACTTGATGTTTAACATATACTTAGAGATTAGCTTTGATTTCAGTTTCAATCCTTTTTTTCCAATTAAACTTTACTAGAGAACTCTTTTTATCCATTCTTATGGGATCAACACATTAACACAGCTCTTATTGTTCTTATATTTCCCTGTTTGAATTTGTTAGAAGGTTCAGGAAAGTACATATGTTTGAATAGCACTTGTTACCACCAGTACTATTAACCTCCTACATGATATTATCATAGTAGCTGCAATATTAGATAGTTTTCATCTTGATCTTGTATTTCATACTCTCTTTAGGTACTTGACAATTTACTTGCATGGTAGAAACTCAGGAAATATTTTAGTGTTATCTATTCTTCACTAGTGATCTGAAGTGAAGATTATTAAACATGATTAAAATTGTTTTTTTTCTTTTTCTGCTTCTCTGGTTCTCTCTCATGCTCACAGATCAACCTGATCAATGAAATCCCTCAATCAAAGCTTCCTGGTTCCAGACAACTTTTGATTGTGTATCAAGTTGTTTTTCAAACTAGTCAGTATATAGAGGAATGCAATATGGCTCAGAATGTAAAAGTGCTTGCCAAGCAAGTATGATGATCACAATTCAATGTTTAGACCCTATATTATAATAATACACAAACCTCTGGATGTGGTGGTGATCATCTGTGGTGTCAGGAGTCCTGTAATGAGATGGGAAGCATAGACAAGAAAATTGACCAGGAGCTACTTGGCCAGCTATCCTGGAGTATGCCCCACTGCAAAAACAGGAGAGAACCTCTGCCTTAGAGGTGGAATTCAAGAGATGGCTTCCTAAAATTGTTCTTTAGTGTTGGAAGTACAAAGGTTCTTGCATCTATTGAGCACCAGGGAAACCGAAATATTAATCACAGCAAGGTTACCTTTTCAAAGTAAAGTTGTAATACCTGCTCACCTTCCAGACAAAAAAAAAAAAAAAAAGCATTTGGTAATGGATGTTGTTAATTACCCATGTTGCTACCTGTAGCTTGACTTCACTCAAATTCCTCACAATGTTTATCCCTGACTTCCTCCCTAGGCTTTTCTTTATCTTTGTTTCTCAGTCAATAGGACCTATCTCTATGGGAGATGTCACATAAGCTTTATAGAATAAATGACTTCTACAGTATCTGTGTGACTGAAACCAGTCTAGATTTTTCCTTAGGCCCTTACAAAAATACCTCTAACCTATATCTAGAACCCATTGTCTTGGAAGAAATGACATGTACTTTGAGTTGAGTTTCTATGTAACTATGCCTTGCTGTACACCTGAGATTTTATTAGACCTGTTTACTTTGTATAAACAAACCACCTCTTGTCATACTCAAGATGTTTAACCACTCAGCAGAAAGTCCCTTGGCATCAATTCTTTTTCTTAATTTTTATTTTTTTGTTTGATTTTTATTGGATATTTTATTTACATTTCAGATGTTATTCATTTACCTTATTTCCCCCCTCAGAAATTTCACATCATGTCTCCCCCATGCTATTTCTATGAGGGTGTGCTCCCATCCATCCACCCACTCCCCCTCTCCCCACTCAGTTTCCCCCACTCTGGGACATCCAGCCTTCAGAGGACCAAGAAGCTCCCCTCCCACCAATGTCTGAGAAGGTCATCATTCACTACATATAGAGAGGGAGCTATGGGTCCCTCCATGCATGGTCCCAGGCTGGCAGTTTAGACCATAGCAGCTCTAGTTGGTTGGTATTGTCTCTCTTCCTATGGGGTGGCAGGCCTTCAGCTCCTTCAGACTTCTCTCTACCTCCTCCATTTGGGACCCCATGATCAGTTCAAGGGTTGGCTGCAAGAATCTGCCTCTGTATATATCATATTCTGTCAGATCTTCTCAGCAGGCTGGTATATCAAACTCCAGTCAGCATGCACTTCCTGGCATCTATAACAGTGTCTGGGTGTGGTGACTGCACATGGCATGGATCCCCAGGTAAGGCAGTCTCTAGTGCTATCTGTTATAGGAGAACCCAAGGACAGAAGGTAAATTGTGTCTCTGAGAGATATAAGGAATGGATGGGTGGGTTTGGAGAGACAGTTGACTGGGTTTACTATCAAGTCAGCTGAAGAATACTAGAATAATTTTAGAAAACTTGCAATGTTGATTTGAGTGATGAAAATGATAGAGCTTCCATTAATGGAACCCAGAGAAAATGCAGGCTGGGTTAGTAGACATAGCCAGCTGTGAATGTGAATTGGAAATGTTGCTCAGGTGTTCAAGTAGAGATGCTGAAAAGGTACTTGCATGAGTATATCTAGGATAACCCCAAGCCCTAGAATGAACATTCTAATTTTAGTTCCATTTGCATACAGATTATATCTGAAGCCTGGAGAATTGAGGGAATAATAAAGGAGATGACCTTAGAAAGAGTAAGATAATGAGTTTGAGAATCCTCAAGGTACAATCTTCCATCCTGACCTGTAAATCCATGAACTCACTACCCATGATTTTAGTGGTGTTGACCTGGAGGAGGGTAGATAATATGAGAATATGAGACAGAAAGCACAGTTAAGAAAAAATGCCCTGGATGCCAACGTCTAGTTTTCATCCTTCAAAGGCAAAAGAAGGAATATTTAGATTCCACAGATAAAGTCCAAACTGCCCACAGAGACAATCTATACTTCCTTAAGTACACCTCAAACAGAAATATCAAAGACAATACATAAACTGTGCATCCTTAGACCAAAATGATTCATAACCTTTCGGATTCTTCAAAGTCTCTCTCATTGCTAAATTCAAAGAGTATCCTTTACATATCCACCATATAACTTTGTGTACTAAAGAAAATTCCTTAACCTTTAAACCTTTAAATGAATTCCATGGTCACTGTAGAGTGATTTTTTTGGTCTCTGCTATGAAAGTGTACAGTGACTTTTTTGGTCTCTGCTATGAAAATCTTAATGGAAATATTAGACAAACAACACACTCTTATGAAGCAAAATTATCTTCATCTCAATGCTTGGGAAAACAGTTGATATTTCTCTTTTTCTGCATATACCATTGAAAAATCTCTGTGGCTTTGGCATTTACTTACCTTCTCTTTTCTCTTCTTATTAAGAAAGTGAGGAGAACACAGTAGAAAAAGGAGATGATTATTATATTCTGACAGAACCATTAAATATTTCAATTAGTACATACATTTTATCTTATATCCAAAAATACTTCTTTATTTATTCCAAATTAAATCAATTCTGACTCCATGATATTTGTCAAAGTTAAGGAGAATCAAGTTTCTTCTGTGTTGGAGAACTCTCACTTTGTTAGATATCATTTCAGAATCCCAAAAGGCTGCCAGGTTCTGCAGCTTTTAGCTCTGGCCCTCTGATCTTTTTCCTTTAGTTGTCAACAAAAGTGGGTCTGACTATATTATTAGTTTCTTGATTCTAACAGCATTATTTCTTTATCAAAGTTTCACAATTTGATTATTAATAAAGTCAAGAGAAATTTGACCTCTCGTGTAGTCTTCCTACCATACAGTCTTGCTATATGAATGCCTGTCACACCTTTGTGATATAGAATTTGAAGTAGAACATGTGACCCTTTCACCTGGGTGTTCACTTTCTTTTTGGAGAAGTTTTAAAAATATTGATATCAATTATCTATAGGTATATATTTATCTACATATCTCTATATGTACATATTATATAAGGATATATCCATTATATATGTATGTATGTGTGTATGTGTACCAATCCACGTAACATTTTAAATATCCCTGTATATCAATGCATAATCTGTATTTTCTATCATTTGTCAATCATATATATATATATATATTCTACCTATCATCTATCAATCTAACACATTGATCATCTATCTATCATATATATATATAAATCTATCCATCTATAACTATCATTATCTTTATCTGTTTCTTTCATCTCTATTATCTCCATTTATCTATGTGAAGTTTGTCCACACCAAAGCTACAAAGCTTTCCTTTTGTAGATCTTGAGAGCACAGAGCAGGAATGGCTGAGTTAGGAAACACCTGATTTGACGCAAAACATAAAAATCAACAATACTTCAAACAAAGCGTTGGTGATGATTTGTGACCTGATATCATTTCATACTATTTAATGTAGTATAGCAGGGAAGGAACAAGAACCTTCATAGATATCAGATTTTCACAATTTTGTTTTCTTTTTTAACTCTAGACCAATTTCTTACTCAGAGTCTTTATGCATGTGTCCTTATTAGCAAATAAATGCAATGTTAGCAATTAACTTGGATGTTGCTATAAAGGCTAAATGAGTTATCCTCTAGAAGAGCTAAGAAAGTTGCCAGGTACCAGCTACACTCTATAGTAATGTTACATATTTCTTAATCATATTCAAAAGCTATCCTCAGTTCTCAGCTGTCATTCTTGGATTGAGAATATATCAATATGATCTTCAAAATCAGAGAATCAAACCTTAACTCTTTCAATTGCTGGACAGTGAAGTAAGCCATAAACCCTTCCTATGTCGGTGTTTTCATCTGAGGAAACAGCTGGTAATTTGCAGTTGTTATAAAAAACAACGTTTTAAATTTCCTTGATAAAAGGCTTAGAATGTTTCAGGTCCTTCTCTGATTTTATGAAGTCTGTTTGTTCTATGACACCCTTGATAAATAAAACCTATTTCATCATTGTTCTAAACTTCTGCTCTGTCATTTTCCTTAACACAATTTGAATGAGTTATTTCTCTAATTGCCAAGGAAAATACTAAAAAAAATAAACTTAAAGTGAGAAGGAGCTTTATTTTGGCCCCGGTCTGAGGGTACTGTTCATAATGGGTAGAGATGTTGTAACAACAAAAGAGAGAAATGTCTGATTCCATTTTATCCATAGTCAGGAAGCAAAGAGGTAAATGCTCTTGACCAGCAGACTTTCTGCATTTTATTTAATATAGGTCCTTCAACCCATGGAGAAAACCACTTACAGCTACAGAGGTACTTCATACCTCAGGTATCATAGTCTGGGAACTTCTATGCCTGGATACTTGTTTCTATGATGCCTTTAAATCTTATCAAGTTAATAATTAAGGTTAGCCATCATACAAAGCAAGACACAAGGTAAACATATGAGTATATACAAATCTTGTTGAATTTAGTAACTAAGAAGCTGGACTAAATTGCCCTTGAAATAGTGTTCCCTGTCATTAGAAGACATATACCATCTGTGGGCCAGATCTCTCTACAGGACTTAGTTCCCAGTTACATTTATTTTTCATGATGTGAAGTCTGTCTAGAACATAGTTTTTGCCATGATACTGTATTTCTGTGGCCAGGCTGCCTAAATAGAAGCAGATGCAGTGTTTTTGTCCTAGAGGCACCATTAGAAACGCCTCCAAGTTGCATCTGTTGGCATTTTTGGGCCAAATTTAACACATGGGCCTTTTAGCAGTATTAATGACTGTCCTCAAATGTACTCAGACAAATGTCATTTATATTCAAATGTCTTCCAACTCACCATGTGTGACCAGGCTGATTGGAACAAGTAAATAATATGCTCTTGATGGACAAGTTTACATGTTGTGAGACCAAGAGTGGTTCACATCACATTTGTTTGTTTCAAGTCTAACTCTGTTTATATATCTATCATTTTTATTTATCATTTATTCAGCTGTCATCTTTCTATATTTATCTATTTATCAATCTACATGATTGATTATATATCTATCAAAATATGTATGAATTACCTATCTATCATCTATCTATATATCTATTTTCTGTTTATCATCTATCTTTTTAATGTATTATATATCTTTAATCAGTCTATAAATCACTATATATCATTTGTCAGTCATCATCTATATGTCATCTACCTGTCTGCGAACTGTCAATTTCAAGTCAGTGCTCTGTTGTCAAAGACTTAAGTGTGTGTTCTGTGTATCTGTCCTTAGTCTAGCTACTTTGTTGATTACGGTACAAGAGAATTGCTTATTCTAGTGAACTGAATTAACAACATCATTTCCCACATAGTTATTAGAGTGTGTGTTAAGTATCTGCTTTTTCTAACTAAAACATTCCACCTGGAAAGGAGGAAGTCACCTGAAAAAATCTCTGAAAGCCAAGAGAACTTGAGAAGTGGATATTGCTCAAAGAGCTACAGGATTCATAGGATTCCCTGATATACTTGGCATTTGTTGAGTAGAACATACAGGTTGTGCGGGTAACTTCAGAGATGGCAGGAATAAATTGTCAGTTGGTCTTTCTGGTATTGCTGTGCCTTTGTTCTTCTGCTCTTGTATGTAATCCCAGTAAACTCACTGGCTTATTAACCCAGATTCTTGTCAAAGAGTTTATTCTCTACCTCAGATGAATAGACAGGAATTTGTTCATATCTTTCCCAGGAAAAGTTACACAGCAGAGTAAATATATTCTTAATATTGACATGTCAGTGAAGTGGTTTGATGACTACAAGTAGTTGTGTGACATTTTACAGATAAGGGTGAGGTACAAAAATCTTAGGCTTTTTCTGATTTGACCCTTTAATGTTAACAGCCCACTAATACAAACATCCACAAGCATCTGCATCCAGCTGCTCTTGGAACTACAGTTTTGATTCAGCACATTTCAGAATGTCTGCCATACCACTTTGAATCTGAAACATGTGTTTCCCAAACATGTTAATGTTTGGAGGTTGTGGTGTTATTCAAGCTGTTGGTACACATTGGGTTCTGGTCCTTGTCTTTCAACTTTCATGGGAAAACTGAAATTTCTTCCCTTTTTGAAATTATAGGTCACCACGTACCTCACATATACAAATGACATTTTGTTAGGAGTATACTGTATTACCTCTAGATGAGAGCTTGCAAGCCAGTGTCTGAGTCCCTATGACGCCCTCTCCTACTTCCACAAAAGATTAGGTAGGGATTTAAGCTCCATTAGCCTGAAGGACTGCCCCTAGGCTGATCTGTGAGAGGGAAAAGTGCATATTTCATGCAGGAACTTATTGAATCTTGGGGGCTTCTTCTCATCGAGGCAAAACTTCCATTTTTGCCTGAATTTGGAAATATAAGACAAATATCAGTTATGATAAGGGTCAGTGTAACAAAAGGCAGAGTGAGTGGGTACTGATGCCTTAGTGTAAGGGAGACTCGGAATCCAAAGTTGCAAAGACTGTAACTCTCTGTTTCTGTATGTCTGCAAAATTATGTCCCATCAGATTGCAAATGTGATCTCCTCCAGTAGCTCATTAGGCAGCCTAACTGACGGGGATTGCCAGCTGGGTATCTTTCTAGTCCAGTGGTTTTTATTCTCTGCTTTTGGACAAGCCCAATAGCCTGCTGCTACAGTCATAGACAATGAACCTTTTCCCTCTCTCAGCTCTTGATGTTAACATGTGGGTGAAAACAATTACATTTTTTTTCATGAATTGTATTTAAATTTTTCCCATGTTTACTTATTACTGATAAAATGCCAATTTTCATATATTATTATTTTACTGTCTTTTATCTGTGTAATGTACATATATTGGTATATTCTTGTGTGTGAGTACACGTGTATGCCATCATATGAGTGTGGAGATAAAAAGACAATCTTGGTTGTGGTTCTCACTGTGTATGGTGGGGCAGTGAGCTGTGAGAGCCAGCTGGGTACCTGGTCAAGCACAGGGCTCAAACCCTGGATACCCTAAAGGGATTGTAGGAGTTCAGCCTTGCTCCTGGGTCCTGGTTCCTTTCACTTAGCTTCAGCCATCCACAGCCCCTCCCAAAGAACAGTATATGGCCTTCGGTCATGTAGCACAGGTGGAGGGCATGACATGGGGTGTTCAGTCCAGCGGGATAATCAAGTGGGACCCTTATACCCTAGGGAGAGGACTGAGATGCATGAGAAAATAAGGAGGCACAGCAAGTCATGAAGTCTGATAAAGCTGGCAAAGATTTTACTGTTCACACAGGTTATATACTCTGAAAACAGGATATGAGGAGGAGTAGGAAGGGAAAGAAGACTTTGCAGGTGGAGGAAGCTACCTGCAGCTGTGGGGTCTAGCTAGGTTATACCTGTTGTTCTCAAAAAGCCTTGCAGTTACCAGTGTTTCTAAAAAACATCTATCTAGCAGGATGTTGGCTAAATCTAAAGGTCAGGAGGAAGAGTTACTAAGGTGGGTTGCTATGAGGCCTTGTTTGAAATTCTGAGAACTGAAAATACAGCAAGTGAATCATGGAAGGTAAGCAGAAAGAAGAATAGTAGATAGGAGAGCCAAGAATGAGTGCCAAGAGTAAGGCCTTGCCATGGCTTCCCACAATGGGGTACAGCTTTATCCACTTTCCTCCATGACAATAAACCTTTTAAAACCATGGACTTCCTCTTGTCTTTGGGGCCCACCATGGAGAACCTTAGAGGGGGCCTTCAACCAATGAGCTGTCACCTAATCTCCCACTGGAGGACCTCTCTGCATTCCAGCCACGGAGCCCACCTACTCAAGCAAGCTAGCAGAGCCAGCCATGACCCAGCCAAGTGAGTCACCTCGACTAAGAGTCTCATCTATCCTGTAGGCCGGCCAGCTGCAGGCTGGTACAGCCCATATGACCCTCCATCTCAGTCCTTCTGTGGTCTCTCAGCGTCTCCTGGGTGTCCAAGGACTGAGACCAGCCTGTCTCCCACCAGCCTCCTTGGCCGAGAGACCTTTGACCCAAGAGTTCTACCCCCCCTGGGACCCTCAGACTGGGATCTACCCATCCCCAGAGTGGAACTCAGTGACTTCCCCTAGCCCGGCATCTGCCTGACACCGTGTGGCCTGAACTCAGTCCAATTCCCTTGCTTCTGCCTCCCTGAGCTGTGGCAGACACATGAGAACCACAACTCAGCCCAACAGAACCCATGCCCACGCGGGAGCTACAGCCCCACAGTGTACCATGTCTGAACAGGGCTTTTTTGTTGTTGTTGTTTGCCTCAGCATGTAACAGGTTTGATTGCCTATGAGCTTCCAGGAGTTCTGTTTTGCTTCCTATCATGCTGCAAGTGCACATTACCATATTGGGCTTTTATGTCCTTGCCAGGACATAAAATTATAACTCAGATCCACTTTTTTGAATATCAAACATCTTACCAATTGAGTCATCTGCTCAGAACCTATATATAATTATTTTAAACACAAATATTTATATCTAGTAATCCATATGATGACACAGAAAGAAAAGGGTATATTGGCCTTCTGTAGCAGGCTTGATTAATTGTGAGAAATTTGAAATGTTTCTGATTTCTGTTGTCTGACTGGGGCACTTGCAAACAATCACATCAGGGTCCTAGAAACAGAGGTCAAATATATAGGTTTTAAATAGGGAATAAATCATCCAAGAAGACTGTTGCACCGAGAGATTGTAAAGATCCTACATCAAGTCTCCAAGAGACTAAGTCTTCACTTCTGAAGTTGCAAGACCGAATGGAGAAAGGAGAAGAGATGAAATGGGCAAAGACATTCAAAGGTTTGAATCTTACATAAACAGAAGTCAGATGTGGTACAAAGAAAGTAAGGTTTGACTTGGTATCAACTGGAAGTAAACATAACCCATGCCCTCAGACTTTCCTGCCCTGATGGAAGATGAAAACTGTCTTTATCCATCCATCTTCACTACTTGTCCCAGGAAATTCAGAAAGAGAGGTTTAACCTAGTATATGACACTTTTGCTATTTAGAAAATTTATGTAAAACACTATGAACAGTGTTTTACATACAGTGGTGGCTGTTTGATTGTAAAATTTTTTTCATCAGCTTATGTTGTTGAGCACTTGAGTCCCAACTGGTGGAACTATTTCATAAAGTTGTGGAACTTTTAAGAGGTAGAGCATTGATGAAGGAAATGAGTCACTGGGGGTAGATCATGAGGTTATGTAACCTAGCCCCATTCCTGTTAATGTACTGCTTTCTGACTACAGACAGAATATGAAGACAGCCACCTCAGAATCCTGTTGTTGTGTTATTTCTGCCATGATTGATTGCATTAAACTCTGAGCCCAAATAAGCCCTTCTTCTTTTGCATTGCTCCCAGTCAGGTATTTGGTCATACAGAGAAGGAATCACTAGGGTTCCAGCCCCAAAGTTGTGCACATATCTTATCCATGTTCTTTCTATCTATAGCACATGATTCTTTTCTCAATGATATCATTGTGACCAAAACCTTGAAAAACAGTAAGCCAGGGGAGGAAAGGGTTTATTTGGCTTACCCTGCCATGTCTGTGGCCATCAATTTTGGGAAGTCAATGTAGAAACAGAAGTAGTTAGTCTCATCATACCTACATTCATGAGCTCAGAGAACTGAGTGCACCCATGCTACCACTCCTTTGGTTGTAGCTGATGTTCTTCACTCTTACACATCTCAGGGCCAGGAACAGATGAAATGGTGCTGTAAGGGTCTCTCTACTTTAATTAACAGTTAAGACAATCTCTCCCCAGATAGGCATACATTCTCTCCAGGTGATTCTAGGTTGTGTAAAGTTGATAAAATGAAAATACACACCTACTAAGTGTGAAAGTGATACTACCGTTGATTAACCTAAGTCATGGTAAAACATTTACCTTAGGGTTACACATCTTCCACATCATGTACAATATCCTCTTTGCTTGGGGATGGAAAAATATATCACTTCATATTTACCCCAAACTCACTAAATTCATACTGCACAGCATATTTATTTTTCTTGCCATATTTATTTATTCTTGATAATTAATATCTCCATTTGCAACTGTGCTGGGATTCTGATTGTATTGATGATGTATTCAAACAAATTAAAAGAAATAAATGTCTGTGTCTAGACCAGGTTTGCCAAGTTTCAAATTGAGTCTGCATTGTAAAAGTTTCCAGGGAACACTGAAACAGTTTTGTGAATGCTGTCCTGTAACTAGTAGGAACTCTGCAGTGCTATGTGCTGAAGTATCTGCTTATGTGTCAGTTTCCAGCTTCATTTATGTTGAACATGTTTTTGTCTTACATGATAATCCTATTGTCACAAAATATAAAAATGAGTTGGAGAAATTTGACTTTTATTGTAATTAGAGAATTTGCCATAACACAATTGTTTGCAAACAAAGTCATTTCTCTGGACGTTGTCCACTGTCAAATTAATTAGTCCTTTATGATAACCGTAGCTGGCATATCTTGTATTCCAACAGATGGCAAGGACATATTTCTGCTAACACCCACATAGAGATGGTATCTGCAGATCACATCCATTTCCAAGAGACAAGGCACCAGTTTTGGCATTCTGGCATCTACACAAAAAATAGGAAAATAAATTTCCCTCCCACCTCAACACACAACAGATATTGGAAGCTGAGAGTACACCCTAGAAGCAAGATTTACTTCATAGTGCTCTACCACAGTTCTGTGAATTAAACCCAATAGACAGATAGATCTATATGAACTTCAGGCCAACCTGGTATATATAGGGAGACCCTGGCCAGCCTAGATACATAAGTAAGACTCTACACATATGCACACCAAAAGAGAAAGAATAAGGAAGAAGGGGGAGGAGGAACAAGAGAATGGTGATAAGGAGTAAAAAGAAGAGAAAGGGAAGATAGGAACAGATAAAGAGAAGGGAGAAATGGACAAATTTCTAGATTTGTGGCAAGGGGCAATTCAGACCATGTCTACCTTCAGCAACAGCCTCTAGTGTCACTGCTGATATATAGGAGATGCCAAGCCTCCTACAAAAATCCTCACTGTGAAAACTAGCATATTCCACCAGGTGCATGAATCCTAGGAGACTGATAGTCCTTCTAACTCTTATTCCTCAAGGATGTTTACAGGGTCAGACTTCTGGTGGCATAGTATCACATGCATATAATAGGAATCAAATGGACCCTACCCACCATCTTTCTCCAATCACCTAAGTAATTTACTATCTTGTTAGAAATACAAGTCTCTCCAACCCTCACATGCCACCTAAGACCTAAGACTTGAGCCTGAGACATAAGACTTAAACCTAAGCTAGAACAAGAATGGCTATTTCAGTTTCAAGCAGGTAATATGAAAATCCACCTTCTAAAACCTATAAGGATGTACCCTTCATTCAGCCTCATGTATTCTTTCTCAGAGATCTTGTCATGTTGTCTGTCTCTAGTGATGGGGCCTGAAATCATCCTCAAAGCACCCTTCTTAATATTGTGTTTTTAGAGTATCTATTTTATTAAACCACTTAAAAAAGAGTACTATCTCCCCCATTGTCTTCCTTAAGAACCAACCAGAGACCTTTCACAAATGGTCTTTCCTTTACATTGTATGATATTATGTAGTGGTTCCTTCCAAATTAAGAGCTGTATGCCAAGACAAGGATGAAAGTTTCTGTACAAACTGATAACATAACCACTCAGTAGTTGGTTAAGGAAAAAAACAGAGCAGAGATAGAAAGAAGAAGTAGAATGAACATGGTTAGCAGAGTGAACACGGCCAGGAGAGGAGAGAGGGAAGGAAAGCTCCTGAGCTGGAGGAAGTTTGGGGGACAATGAGAAGAGCTAAGAAGAACCAGGACACCCACCAACATGAACTCTGAAATGTGTAACAAGTACCTGTTAGGAGCTAAGGGGCCATTATGTACTTAGGTATGCTAATATGTACAACAGACAACCATTTATCCTCTCTGTTGATAATAAGGAAAATGGCTTAGAGGAGAATCAGATTCATAAGTTTCTCAGGAAGGCTGGCTTTTTTTATAACTTCCAGAATTTGAGAAAATGGAGTTTCCTATGGACCTGAGAGTTTCCACTAGGAAAGACTGATATAGGGGCTTCTTCCTAGTAACTTCTATACACATGAAAAAAGATGATTTGCATCTGCTAAGGGGCCTCTTCAACCTTTTGATTCCTGAAGTTACCTGGGCCAAAGTCACCATTGCACCTTCTTCTCAGCATTAGTTGTCATCTGTCCTATAATCAGGCCTTCTTTCATGTCTTTGCATACTCCCAGTTGGTCATCTGTTCTGGAATGTTCTTTCTTTAGTCTTTTGCATGTGGCTGTGTGTTCCATGTAGGTGAGTGTTCATGAAGGTGAGTGCACATGTATGTGCCTTTGGGAGCCAAAGGTAGTTGTCCAGTCATTCTTCATCTTTTGTTTTCATATGCACTTCTCACTTTCACCTAGATCACATGGATTTGGCTAGTCTGGCCAGCCAATCAGCTCCAATATTTGCCTGTCTCCATCACCTCATTCCCACTACAGTGCTGCCATATCTGGCTTTTTACAGCAATTCTGAGGATTTTAACTCAGGTTTTCAATATGTGCAGCTACATTTTACTCACTTAGTCATCTTCCAGGACTGCATGTTCATCTGTATACTACTCTTCCATGAGAAAGAAAATGCTTCTTCCCTCTCCTGTATCACCATTGTACAAGTACTGGCTTTATTCACATTACAAGTCAATTACTTCTTAATACAGTGTAAGATCTATATGTATATTATATCATTTGTCCTCTGACACAATAAAAGTAAAAAAGAAGAAATTAAATAGCTTTACAAGTGAGATTGTTTTGAAGAAGAATATAGAAAGGTTTTGATGTTTTGGAAGTTGGCTTCTGCATGGTTCTGATGGAGAGCCATTAGACATAGGAAGTGGATTGTTTTGCTTTAATATATACCTCTTAAAATTTCCAATGCAGCACCATTACACACTTTTCATTTTCAATCTTTGCTCCCATCCCAACTTCATTTGCAAAATGAAATGATGCATGTTCTTCTGTGGGTAAGTGGGTTTGTTTAATTGGCAAGTTGTCATGAGTTTTCATAATGATGTTTTTTTAACTATGTGAAAAAAAAGACAAAAGATAAATTATAGGAACATCATTTGTCATTTGTTTAGCAACAGCCTTTGAATTCTAAGTGCTGTGCAGACTAATGAATGTGTTATTTTCTGTAAAAAGAAATAGAATGATCAAAATCTCTAATAGAGTATACTGCAGGTTTTTGTTGTCATTGTTTGTTTGTTTTTTCCTCCTCGCAGCTTATTTATTCTTTCTTCTGTGTTTCAGAAACTCACTCTTACTAATTAACCTTGACTTGTGCCAAAGGCAAAGGAAGGACAGAACAGAGAACTAGCAAAACTGTGTTCTGAAAAGAGGATGCTGTCCATCACAATTGGTGCATGGTATGTCTTTGCCAATTGCTATAGGAAGGACATGAGAATTGAAGCAGTTAGTGAGGTAGCAGCAACTCTTCACTAGGCATGTTTTATTTTCCTTGTCATCTTAGTGAGAAGATGGCCATGGGAGGATGTTGGGCAGTCTACACACACATGCTCTTTCTTCTGGGTTAAAGTCATTATTTGACCTAGCTGAGGGCTGTGTATAGAGTGTGTTTGTGTGTGTGTGTGTCTGTGTGTATGTTTGTGTGTGTGTGTGTCTGTGTGTATGTTTGTGTGTGTATGTTTTTGTGAATAAACTGCATTAATAAGACTTATTTATTTATAAAATTTTATCAAAATAGATAAAATATAAGATGATAATAGTTAATTGTTTTATTGATTGCAATAAAGAACATTTTAATTTACTACATACCACATGTACTTTATATAAAAGAGATTGGAGGATAACTCAAAGGATAAAGGAATTTATAGCTAAGAATAGAGATCTGAGTTCAAATCCCCAAGCACTCTTGTAGAAGGTGGGAGCCACAACTGGCCAAAAGTATAACTTAGGCCTCAGGCCTTGATGGTAAGAGACAGGTAATCCCTGGAACCTATTGTCCAGCAATTCTAGCAAAAAGAATGAGTTGAAGTTTTAGTGACAGAGCTTGGAGAGTGATACAAAGGAAGATGCTCATGCCTCACATACCTCTGTTTTTTTATTTTAAGTGTGTACATACTTGCCTACATCACACACACACACACACATTCACACACACACACACCCTTACACACACACCATAATGTAGATACACAAGTGCCTGCACAGGCACCTGTACAAATAAATGAATAAATGTAATAAAAATAACTGTTGACTATAATAGAATGCTTTAAGAAACAGCTACAGAAACAGCTCTACTTAATCTCCCCACTATTATACTCTTTATTGTTTTTCTTCTTTTCAGAAAATTGGGCACAGTAATAAGCACTTTTTTTAGTTACCTGAAATTCACTAAAGTGTTTTGACCTTTGTGTGAAAATATCCTGTGATTTTATAGAAGGACAAGTCAGTTCAAGAAGAGAAAACCCTTTTATTCCAGTAAACAGACTTATCTAAGATCTGGCCTCTGAAGAGAGACTCATGTCTTAGATACAAACTTAGCTGTGAGAAGCTCAAGGATAGAATATGGACCAACAAGTATACTCTTAAGCTAAAAAGTAAATTAAACTTCTGCTATGAATAAAGTTTCAGTGTGATGAACTGGTTTGGAATGATTGCTAATCTTTATGTCAACTTGATTTAATATAAGATCAACTAAGAGATGTAGGCCTATGGGCATTTCCATGGATGTTTATCTCTTTCCCATATTTTGGCATGATTTACTTTGACAGACATAATTATATTTAAATATTTGGTTTGTATTTTTAAAGAGATGAAGCCTTAGAACATTAAACAACAAGGTAACCTAATAGATTATTAATGAATTCATAACTCAGTAGACAGATAATGAAGAGTTTATTCTGTGAAAAACCCTATTCAGACAAGGAGCTCAGTGGGAGGCATGTACTCAGCCCATGCTCATTAGAAAAAAACCTTCCCTGAAGTTTATTTCTCTCTGGATACCAGAAATTAAGAGTGGAGTCCCTAGTCAGTGAGTACAAAGTCTCATGGGAAAGTTGCTCTTAAATGTGTTTTGCTGTATTTATATCCAAGTTGCAAAGGAAAACTGTAGTATAACGTGTAGATTAATTCACTCACATGCTTGAGATAAAATGTAGCCTCCAGGAAGAACTCTGAGTGCTAAGATCTATGAAAGTGTCAATCCAGTGTCCATACATTTACATCCTCTATCAGCATGACAAATTAACCTCTGAAATCAAAAGATTTGTGTGGATGAATCAGGCATGAAATAATCACAGGCTTCTTGAACTGTGTAACTAAAAAGCACAAAAGAAAGTTATTTTGATGTGTGAAAGTAATATCTTGCCCAGAAAGACCAAAGTAAGTACATAGTATATGAAAAGACCTTTGTCCCAGTAGTAGCTGCTGTGACAGTGTTGTTCAATGAGCAGCTCACTGCAGACCACACCAAGCCAAACAATTCCACATGAAGTTTGTTTTAAGAGATAAAGGAAGTGGTGGAAAGAAGAGGGAGAGGGAGAGAGAGAGAGAGAGAGAGAGAGAGTCAGACAGACAGACAGACAGACAGAGAGACAGAGGTCAGAGGGGTCTGCCTATTTATGTGCATAGTGATATAGCTTCTTGCATGTAAAGGTGGGCCAAGTTGTTTCTGGGCATGTGTGGTGGTTGTCACGGTAACAGATGTGGGGGGTCAGCTAGATGTGATGTCACTGGTTTCAGAGCCAATCCTGATACCAACATATCTTCCCTTTTTTATTTAATCATAAAGGGAAGAAAGAAAAAAGGGGAGGAGAAGCTGATAGTGAACGGAAAATGGGGCACCATGTTTCTTAAACTACTTCCTGCTATCGAGGGCCATTGTCAAACTGGGATGTAGCTGACTTTCACCATTGGGCTCAACTTGGTAAACATTCATATCAGGTTTCTCTGTGGACAGCAGCTGGTAATCCTGTAACAGGAACTGATTAATAGTTTGGTGAGAATTTTTTTGTGTTGATTTTTGAAAGAATGTAGAAACAAGAATAATGAGGTAGAGAGCAAATTATAACACCAGAAAGATGACTAGGAGATGTGTATCAAGAGAGAGTGTCCATTTTCATATGGGAATTTTGAAAATCCCAGAACTGGAGGCCTCAAGTTCCCGGAAATTCTATATATCTGATTATAGATCCTGGATTTTATTTTTCATTATCCCAGACTGGTTGAAATAGAAATAGCATTCTTCTTGGAGGAACAGGCAATGACCACCTTCTTTAGCTGTCAGGACATGTAGCCCCTTACAGTTCTGAAACATCACAGCTGCCAAAGAATCAATTTCAGGATAGTCAACATGGTTTCAGATACATGTTGAAAATCGCTTTTAAACTCGGAAATGAATTTATTATATTGGGTCATGGAAGTCGTTATCCCTGCAATTCCAGTACAAGCACTTATGGCTATTTCAGCAGTGACCAAGAGTGGGAGAACCTGAATGGCCCTCTTATGTTGGGCAGCTATCATATCTACAACTGTGATTAACAGGGGTTCATTTCCCTGGATTACTCCTAGCTCAGAGAAAAGGAGTACCAATGTGCAAACTCCTAACCAACTGGCAGGTAGGTGATGATATACCTGAGTGCCACAAAGGATTGACATGTTTTGGACTACAGGACATTTAGGAAGAGATGATGTAACAAAGGTTGTAGTTCTATAGCAGTCTAGGGAGCTTAGCATTCCTACAGAATGTGTCTGGGAGGTCCTAAAAGAGTTTACCATACCAAAAAGAGGCATAGAGGAAAGGTAAGGAGACATGGCAACATCAAAGTCAGGGCAGCTGAAAAATGATGAGGTAAAGTTACTCAGCAGTATCACCGGAGAGGCTGTGAGTGGCAATTGTGAGTTAGTTCCAGCGGGTACAGGTAGCCAGCAATCTTTAAAGTTACCAGGTCTGGTGACATGGAGGAGTTGGTACGCTGAGGTCAAAGTCTGAAGCAAAAGGCAAAATGACAAGTGCCATTTATGAAGAGTGATGTCAAAGAGAAAAGAACCTCAGAGGAATGGTTGAATACTTCCTCTACTTATTTCAATATATAAAGGTTGGGCAATTGAGATGTATTTTCTCTGGATGCAGATGATACTTGCTAGGGACACAGGTTGATTTTTACAGTAGAGCTTTTACAGAGAGAGAGTAGACAACTCCTGTCTCCCACCTGGAATCCCATGGGTCTTGTATGTAGAAAAAGTGTGTCTTGAGGTGTTAGTAGAAGAAATGGTTGGTCCATGATTGTGATCCTAGCATAAGTATCTGATAAGACCAATATGGGCAGCCCCCATATTCTTCTAGCAGGTTTCTACAATAATCTTTTATCTAGTCAAAGAGAAAGCAGGGATAAATATCATAATATTCACATGGGATAACAGATATAGGGATGACAACAATTTGGATTGGTTCCTGACATCTGGCTATGAAGCCATTTCCTGACCCTACTTTGAAAAATTGTTATTTGTGGGAGTTTCTTGAATCTTGAATCTTCAGATGTAAGAGCTGCCATGGATGGAAACGAACAGCATGAGAAACCCATGTCTAATCCAGTGAGGTCGAGTTCAGCTTCCATAGTGGAGTCTAATTTTCTGGGACTGGGGACAAGGTGGGAGATGTTGAACAGAGCACAGTCCTAACATAGTGTCAATGTGTATGAAGAACAGTCAATTTTAGGTGGAGGGATGAAAGGTTTGAGATGAGACAGGTGGATCCAATGATAGAGTCCCTCAAGTTTAACAGCTGTAGGGGTCACAAAAATTACCTTTAAATGGCCCTGTCATTTGGGGGAGAAGGGCAAGGGCCAATGATCTGGAGGGAATAGAAGGATTTGGTTTCCAATGATGACAGGCAGTAGACAGGTGATGGTGTGTGGACGGCAAAGTTCCATAGGAGAGAATGGAGGTGCCAAAGTAATGGGGTGAGTAAATGGTGTGGGATGGGAGAGCATTTAGGTGAAAGACCAGGAATTTTGACTGGACATCCATACATGAGTTCAAAGGGTGAGATGAGGAGAGATCACTTGGAGAGAGCTTGTAGCCTGAAAAGTACCAGAGGTAAAAGTTTTACCCAGTCAAGGTGAAGTTCCTGTGACAGCTTAGCAAGAGTGGTTTTCAAAGAGCAGTTATTTCTTTTTACCTTACCTGAAGATTGAGGGTGTTAGGGATGTGAAAATGCCAGGAGATGTCGAGGGCCTTTGATAGAATTTGAGAAATCTGGGAAGTAAATTCAGGACCATTGTCTGAGTGGAGGGAGGCTGGGATACCAAATCAGGGGAATATCTCTCAGAGGAGGAGATCAGAGACTGTCTGAGCCCTTTTGTTAGTTGTAGGAAATGTCTCACCCCACCCGAGAAGGTGTCCACCAAGGATAGGTACATTTGACAGTACCCATGTGGGTACAGAAGGGAACTTCTAGCCTGATGGATAGGAAAAGGAATGTTATGATACCTAGAGTTGGAGTCTAACATCTGACAGATTTTACAAGAAGCAGTGATAGACTTTAAGAAACTTAATTCCTCAAGAGTAGGCTGTAGATGGGTATTAACAAAATAAGGCAATGCTTGGCTGTTAGGATGAAAGAGTTGGTGAACACAGGATAGACTTTGACAACTGTCAGGTGGTGAAGGTGGGGATGTGGGTTGCAGTGCAAGAAATTCCTGGGAAGAGTGAAGAGTCTAAGCCCCTAAGGGCCATAGCTCTAACTGCCTCATCATCTCAGTTGTTTCCCCTGGAGACAATAGAGTATTCCATCTGGTGGGATCTGTACTGAACAATCCCAATAACTGTGGTAAGATGGGAAGCATGTAACTTGACCATAATCCGGTTTTCATTAATTATTGATCCTCTTTTTGTGGTAAGTAACTTGCGCTTCTTCCAGATAGCAGTGTGGGACAAGAGGATATGGAAAGCATATTTGGAATCTGTGTAGATGTCCAGAGATTGTCCCTGTGCTACCAGTTGGAAGCCATGGGTAAGGGCTACTAGTTCACGTGTTGATTAATGGTGTGAGCAGAATGGGCCTGTGTCTCCACCACCTCTTGTATTACATTATGGTATAGCCAGCTTTTCTGATCCCTTCATATAGAAATGAGTTTCCATCTATAAACCAGGTAGAGAAGGATTAAGGCAATGTGCCTAAACTCTGTAATATATCAAAAGACAACGTGACTGAGACAATATTCAATTCACAGATAGAGTAGAAATTTCCACACATGTATATATGCAAACCACACAACATCTGTCCTGAATATTGTGCTAGAACACATGATTTATGTAAATCCCAGTACATCCTAGTGAATATGTTTACCATTTTCTGCTATTTATTAAAAGTCTATTTTCTGATGATGGCTGACTAAGATACTGATCTACAATTATAACAGAATGTTGCTATGAGTGTGAAGTAGGCGAGAACAAATATAGAGACCCGCCACTGGACAGAGTGTAGGGAGTTAGTGATCCTGGAACACTCAGTGCTAAATGGGATATCTCCATCACATCCCTGCCTTAGGGATCAGGAATGATTGTAGAATAAGAGACAGAAAGATTTTAACAATCAATGAGGATGGTGGATACCAAAGAAACAAGGACTTCTAGACATAACAGGGTTGATGAACATGTGAACTCAAAGAGGCTGTGATATCAAGCACAAAGTCTACATAAGGCTAAGCCATATGGGGTCCTAGAATTGAGAGGAGAAATGGACACAAACCCCAAATCTAACCTAGAAGTTATCTACAATTGGTGTTCAATTGATAACTGCCCACAAAAGAAAAATTAGGTTTCTCTAGTGGAGTCTTACAAATTACCCTTTCTCACATCTGCCAGATCCACCCCACACACCCAAACCAACACTCTTTCTTATTCTCTCATTAGAAAAATGCAAAGACCTAAAGTAATATTGATGATAATGATGACAATACATTGGGTATACAAACCACACGGAATTGCAGGACCCATGCTCAGCAATAGAAGTCCAAGGCAAAACTAACTTAATAGTATTTTTGGAGTGTGTGGGGTGATTAGTACCTCATAATGTCTTGCCTATTTTTATTTATTTATGCATGTATTTTCTCCTATAGTTCTTTTTCATATATAATATGGTTTCTAATTTTGTGTCTTTGTGGGATTTCTATGTTTGCCAAATGTGTGTGTCTCTTAAGTCTGTGTTTGTTTTTTGTGCTTTTTCTTTGATTCTTTTTTTCTCATTCATTTATTTGTTTTGTTGTATTCCTGTTTGTTTTTTACTATCATCATAATCAATATTATTGTCATCATTATCATCAATATTACTTTAGGTCCCTGTTTTTTTCTAATGAGAGAACAAGAAAGAGTGTTGATTTGGGCGTGTGAAGAGGATCTGGCAGGAGTGGGGGAGGGCAAATTATAATTAGAATATACTCTATATATAAGATGGAAAGTGGAAGCCAACCTTCTTATATGAAAGAACTCTATTTTAATAAAAAGTGACAGATTTGTAAAATGTATATGAAATAGTGAAATACACCACAGAGAATATATGTTTAGCATTCTACAACTTATTTCTAGCCATGAGTAATTGAAATGTTAATTTAACATACAATAGATAATTGCAAATATCCTTTAGTTTATTAAAATTTATAGATATTTAATTTAATAATTAATTTTAATATAATTAAAAAAGTATAATGATTCTAATTCTAAAAAAAATCAAGATTGATTAAAATATTCTCATATTTATAAAATGTAAAAGCAATTTATCACAATATTTTCATCATGTCTTTGTTTTGAATTTTGCCATTTTTCCTTCATACATTTGAACTATAGCATTAATTCTAATATGTTTAAATATAAGAATATCTTTATCTTTTATTCAGTTATCTCATTTATTATGTCAAAACAAATGAACTTGTTTCTGCAATTTCTAACATTCTTGATAATCATATTTTCTTTTTAATTTCAGTTTCTACTTGTTATTTTAAAATTGTTATTAGATTTTTTTAAAATATTACTTTAATTTGTTCCTTGAAAATTCCATATATACAATGTCTTTTCATCATATTTTTCCCATGTTACCTATTCTACAACCTCTATTGCTCCTCTTCCTGTATATTTTCCTCTCAAAATCATCTTTTATTATGCTTTTTAAATTTGTAGTAGTTGTTGTAATTGTTATAACCTACTGAATCCAATTAGTACTGCATAGATGTGTAGGATATGGGGTTCAAAGCAAAGTGGCATTCACTTCTCCATTAGTCATCAAGAGTAAAAGATCTTCAGCTAGAATTGGATCCTTGGTAGCCCTTCCCCCCTTGTCTATGTTATGTTTTTAACTGGCTTGAACTTTTGATCTTCGTGTGCAGTCAACAACAGTTGCTGAAAGTTCACATGTGGAGCAGCCATGAAATTTTCAGAAGACAACATTTCACAACATTTTACTGCATTCCACCCAATCCTCTTGATTTCATAGTTATTTTTCTGGCCTTCTTTTGTGATGGTCCTTGAGTCTCGAGGTACGAAGAAGATGGATATTTGGAAGCTGTGTGATGTGTTATTTTTTATGAGAGCAACATATAGTTATTACTCCCTTATGTATGTATTTTCCAATTATTGAGGATTATTAAAACTTAAGTATTCTCCTAGTTAGTAAAGCCATGGTTTTAACCATTGTTCATCATTCCTACTCGTAGTGTAAATTTCTGTTCTATTTGCTTTCTGTTCCTGTTATTAAACACCTGACCAAAAACAACGTAGAAGAGGTCATATCATTGTGTAGATAATAATTCATCACAAATGGAAGCCAAGACAGGAGCTCACGGCAGGAATCTGGAATTAGAAACTAAACCAGAGAGGATGAGAAAAAGCTGCTCTCTGGCTTGATTGTCCTGGCTTACTCAGCTGTCTTTGTTTTATAGTGTGTTGAAATTCCCTATAACAATTAGCAAATTAAAAATACCCAACAGACAGCCTATAGACTCATGTTAAGGAGGCAGTTCCTTGAGGTTCTTTCTTTCTATAGTGTCAAGTTAACAAACAAGGTTGACTTCCACTTTCCATCTTATACACATTCTATCTATTGTGGCAACTTAAGAAAGCATTTTTGCTTCTACTGTTATAGTAATTTGTAACAATTTGCTGTTTACTATCAAAAACTTATTGTAAGGTGCATTTGTTTTGCTCATAAGACATTTTTATAAAAGATTTCTAGTCATGAAATTTTTGTTCATATGAATAGCAATGTGGTAGGGAATATAGTTGTCATATTCTTGCTTCTGCCTTTCCTGATAGCACATAGCACCATGATGCATTGCTCTGTGTTGTCTCTAGTCTACAGTTTAGTTAATCACAAGCATGGGGCTCTGTGTGTGTTTGTTTGTGTGTGTTATATTGTCTAATTTGTTTCTCCTTTGTCTTGTTTTCACATCAAATTACTTAATACGTTTCAGAAAGTCTTCTCTAAGTTTAATTGGGCAAATCATCTGAATCATGCAACTATTGGGCTCTTTTACGATTTCATAGGGGACATATCACTCCTTTTGAAAGCTTTATAAGCTCTTTAAATTAAAAGCTCACATTTTAAATAGCTTACATTGATTTATTTAACTTTTGTGGTTATGAGTATTTGCCTGCATGTATGTCTATATGCCATGGTATGGTGCCTGTGGAAGTCAGAAAACATGAGACTCTCTGGAACTGGATTTACAAATGTTTGTGAGCTGCCCCATCTTGGTGCTGGGAAGCACTCTGCAAGAACAAAAGTTGCAAACAAAACTCTCAGATACTTCCAGCTGTGTGGCTTAGGAATAAACTGCCTAACAGTCTGGATGAAACAGAAAACAGCCAAATTACATAGAAGGCTCAGAGTCAACTTAAACTGCCTACCTACAAAAGAGGTTTAAACTGAAGGAGCCACCAGAAAAGGACTCCCTCTGAGTCTTTGTGATGCCAGCAGGGTGGGCAATGCCTTTAAGGTCTCTAGCTTTTTTTGAGCTGTCATCCAAGCTGCAGAAGCTTTTGTGTCTTTGGCTCTTTTCTGTTCTTTCAAAGTGAACCCTCACCCATAATCCTGTAAATAACCCAAACAACACTCTTTAGTCCACTAAATTGTATTCTGTTCTATTGTCAGTTCACTATTTTTTTTTGTGTGAGTAGGTATTTGTTAACATCTCCAGTAATAGTGTCACACAATTACATTTTAACTTATTATCAACTTAATCCTGTATTGTGAAAGTATAGTAAGTTTTTCCTTATGGATGCAATGGAAGTTAACAGGATCTGTAAGCAGACTTTAGTTACAGTATGCACATGGCCTGATTTCAATCTTCATGAACAGAAATATGTTCAGAGAGTATAGTAGAAGAGCGACTGGAAATTTGGAAATGGTATGTGAGGGTGTGTGTTAGCATTTTCTCTAAGCTCCACCCCACAGTTACCTGGCAACAGCCAGCTATCCCTGACTCACTATAAAAGGATCAGCTTGCCTCCTCCACTCTCTCTTGCTCTTGCCTTCCTGCTCCTTTCACTTTCCCCATTCCCTTCCCTCCTCCCTTTCCATGTGCTCTTGGCCAGCTTCTACTCTCTACTATTCTCTCTCTCTCTCTCTCTCTCTCTCTCTCTCTCTCTCTCTCTCTCCCCCTTTCTCTGTCTCTCTCTCCCTTTCTCTGACTCTACTACCCTCTCAACTCCCTCCCCATGCCCTGAATAAATTGTATTCTATACTATACTGTCCTGTGTCTGGTTCTTCAGAGGGAAGGGAAGCCCTAGCATGGGCCTGTTGAGCACCCCTTTCCCCACATCTCACCACATAGCCACCAAAACATATCCCCTCTCTATATATATTTTTATAAACACATCAATGTGTATAGCCAGTACTCCTCTATTCTGCTGAAAGTGTTATTTTTCATGTCTAAAATTTCTCAACTGTTTTTTCATAAAAAGAATTTGTTCTCCCTGTTCATAAATGTTGTATTTTTATTTCTTACCTTGATTTATTCAATAATTAGTGTATATTTTGTGTGTGTGTGTGTGTGTGTATATGTGTGCATGTGTACATGTACATGCATGTAGAAGTATATATGCCATGGCATGAGAGGGAAGGACAGAGCATAACTTTTGGAAGTTGATTCTCTCTTTACACTGTGGATTCTGGGGTTTGAAATTAGGTGCCTTTGTGCAAACCCCTTTACCTACTGAGAAATCTCACAGCAACTTATGTGCATTTCCATTATGTTTCTTTCCTGCAATATTATGGGTATAGCCCAAGGCTTGGCACAGACACCACAAATATAGCCCCAGAGGTACAGCCAATACTGAAACTTCTGAAGTATGCTTTTTACTGGTTTTGAGACAGATTTTTCACTGTATAGCTCTGACTGCCTAAAACTTCTTATATAGGCCAGGCTGGTCTCAAACTCTCAGAAATATGTCTGCTTCTCCCTCTTGAAGATTGAGATTAAAGACATGTACCTGTTTTAATTTTTTCCTTAGACTCCGGTACTATACTCAGCAGAATGACAAGTACAAAGTTACATAGTAGCTACATAGTGAGCTTTAGTTCATCTTGACCTGTAAGAAGCTTGTCTTAAAATTAAATAAAATAGGTGAAACAAACAAACAAATAAATACTACAAAATTATTGAAGTTATATGTGTAGCTTTAAGTTGGGAACTATATGCAAGTGTTTGAGTAATTCCTTTATACTAGCTTATGCTAGCCAGGTGCATTCTAACTTGGATGAAGTAATATGCAAGAAACCTGTAAAAATTAAAGTTAAGTATCTTATGAGAGGCTTATGAACTGTCTGTCATTATATTGAAAATATGAAATACTTTAAAAACATTACAGCACCTATACATCCTTAGAAAATGTGGTAGAAAATATATAATTTAAGTAATTTCAATGTCATGAAGTTTCAGATTCTCATCATAAAAAAATTGGAAATTGGTTCAAAGAATGGAAAGAAAGAAAAAAAAGTTCAAGTTACACATCTGCTACATATGAGCAGGAGGCCTAGGTCCAGCTTGTATATGTTTTTTGGTTGGTGGTTCAGTCTCTATGAGCCCCAAGGGTCCAGGTCAATTGACTCTGTTAGTCTTCCTGTGGAGTTCCTATCCCATTGGAGGCTGCAATTCTTTCTTCGATTCTTCCATAAGAGTCTCCAAGATACATCCACTGTTTGGGTGTGGCTGTCTATATCTGTCTGAATCAGTTGCTGTATGGAGTCTTTCAGAGGACAGTCGTGGTAGACTCCTGTCTGCAAGCATTATCATTAATAGTGTCAGAGGCTGGTGCTTGTATATGGAATAGGTCTCGAGTTGGGGCGGTTATTGGTTGGCCATTTCCCCTGTATCTGCTACATCCCTGTCCCTGAATTTCTTCTTGACAGGATAAGTTTTGGATTGAAACTTTTGTAGGTGCGTTGGTATCCTATTGCACCACTGGGTTCCCTGCCTGGCTATGGGAGGTGGCCCCTTCAGGTTCCATATCCGCAATGCTGTAAATCACAACTAAAGTTAACCCCATTGATTCTTGAGTGCCTTCCATTTCCCAGATTTCTATCTCTTCTTGGAGTTGGACCCCACTCCCTTACACCTGTCAGTTGCACATTTCCATTAATTCCCATGGCCATCTGGTCATCTCTTTTATCCTTCCCCACACCTGATCTTGAACTACCACCATTCCACTCCCTATCCTCTCTCCTACCCAGTTCCCTCCTCCATCTGCCTATTCTGACTATTTTATTTCCTTTATTAGTACAACTCACAAGAATTGATCCTGTCTAAAGTAAATACAACAACAAAGAGTGGAGCAGAAACTGAAGGAAAAGCCATCCAGAGACTGCCTCCAACCCCAGGGATCCATCCCATATGCAGACCACAAACCAAGACTCTATTGCTGATACCAAGACGTGCTTGCTAACAGGAGCCTGATATAGCTGTCTCCTGAGAGGTCTGCAAGAGCATGATCAATACAGTTGCAGATTCTTGCAGCCAACTATTGGATTGAGCAAAGGGACCCCAATAGAGGAGTTAGGGGAAGGACTGAAGGAGCTGTAGAGGTTTGCAACCCCAAAGGAATCGCAAGAATATCAACAACCATATCCCCCAGAGCTTCCAAGGACTATACCACCAACAAAGAGTATCTATGCAGGGACCCATGGCTCCAGCTGCATATGTATCAGAGGATGGCCTTATCTGGCATCAATGGGAGGGGAGGTCCTTGGTCCTGTAAAGGCCTGATGCTCCAGCCTAGGAGAATGCTAGGGCAGTGAGGCAGGAGTGGGTAGATGGATAGGTGAGCACTCTCATAGAAACAGGGGAGGGGGGTGGGATAAGGGTTTTGAGACTGTGGAAACCTTGAAGATGGATAACATTTTAAATGCAAATAAATAAAATCACCAAAAAAAATGTGTGGTTTAAGCATCCTTACATGGACCTTCCTTCTTGTTTAGCTTCTTTGGTTCTGTGGAATATAGCATGAGTTTACTGTGGTTTAAGGCTAATATTCACTTATGTGTGAGTACATACAGGCTAATATCCATTTATAAGTGATTATACACCATACATGTTCTATTATGACTGGGATACCTCACTCAAGATTATATTCTAAAGTTCCATCCATTTGCCTACAAACTTCATGCAGTGGATATCCCAAAAATGTGTGTGTGTGTGTGTGTGTGTGTGTGTGTGTGGTGAGAGAGAGAGAGAGAGGAGGAGAGATACTCTTCTTTAGCTGGATGGACTTGTCTGGTCTCAGTGGAAGAGGATTTGCCTAGCCCTTAATAGTTGATGTGCCAGGTTGGAAGACTAGCTAGAAAGGCCCCCACCCACTGAGGGTAGAAGGGAAGGAAGGAGAGGGTTGGATTGTGGGAGGGGTGCCTAGGAGGGGAGCAGTGAGTGGGTATAAACTGAATAAGTAAAAATAAATAAATAAACAAATAAGGAAAAAAATCTTCATTGTTCCACTATTTAAACAATAATTACTATTGTAATTATATTAATAAATAAATATGAAGAAACAAAAATTTCAAGTCACATGAACAGATGAATTATAAATGCAAGAGAGAGTTTGTAGAATGTGAAATATTTTATATTTCTTACCAAAATTAACCAGTTCTCATTGTACTCAATAATTCAATTATGTGTTCTCTCTCTCTCTCCCTCTCCCCCTCCCCCCTCTCTTATTTTCTACCAATATTAGTGGCCTCCTAAGCCAGTGAAAAACCTACATGGGCTGAAAAGATGGCTCAGTGCCTAAGAGATTTTAATGAGTAAATATGAGGCCCTGAGATTAAATTTCTAGTAACCCCATAAAAATAGTTTTAAGTGTCTACATAGCCAATTGTTATGCCAGATCTATGAGAACTACAGTGAAAATCACTGAGGTTTAGTGGCTGTCAGTCTAGTTCCAGGTTAAATGAGAATAACAGAAGGACATTAGATTGATAGGAATTCAGGAGGGCAACCAATGTCCTGCTCTACCTTAGCACACAGGCGTGGGCATGTACATTACACAAACATATATACATGAGCACATGTATATGTACACATTTACATTCACATAATATTGAGAACAATTGAATAAGACACCTATCATGCTTAAACGCATGTGAATTTGCACATGAACTACCCCACACACACATACACAAATGAACACACACACACCCCAATTCTGAGTTTCACACGTATTAAGGTAGAGCTAGATGAATCAGGAATACAAGGTAGTTCTCTTCTGCCAAATGGATGCACGGTCTCTATTGGTCTCTACTGGCTATACAAGATCATATCTAAAATTCAAACAACAAATTAAAAACACTAAACATAAGGGATTTCTATCTGGGCATGCCCAGGCCTTGGCCAATATCAAAGTTAGACTGTATAATTTAATACAATTATAGTATTTACTTGTTAGTCTGCTGACTCCAACTCCTATCTGTACCCAAAACAGTACTTAAGCAGTCTAGCTTGATACAGCATTCATTTTGCAGAAAAGTAAATGTTGGAACTTGATTATTTGTGTCCAACATTGCTTCTCACACTAGGCCATTAAGATATAAATTTCTTGTGTTTCCCTTGCTTTGAATTGTTGCAAATCACATTATTGGTATAGAAAGGGCTCATGTTTCAGCTTTCCATATATTGCTTGCCATAATTGTTTTTGTCTTGCTTGATACAAATAAGTATTGGATCATTTTTAAATACAATCAAATGGTGTTGCTTTCCAATGTAGAAACTCATTTGTGTGGTTTGAGTATGAATGGTCCCATAAAAACTTATATATTTGAAAACTTAGCCTGCAGGTAACAATGCTGGTTAGGAAACTTGTAGAGCCTTTTGGAGGTAGAGATTTCATTGAGGAAGTCAACCTTAGAAAATGATAGCCTGGTCATAGTTGGTAAGTGTACTCTGTAGCCTGGCTCCGTCTAGTGGCCCAGTCACTCTCACTGGGATGATCGGTTCTAATCTGTCTCTATTTGAATGCAGGTGGAGCCACAGCCACGGTGCAGAATTTTGTGATGACCTTTATGGGGATGACCATCACGCTAGAGGTTAAACCGTCAGACACTATAAGAAATGTAAAGGCCAAGATACAGGATAAGGAACGAATTCTTCCTGATCAGCAGAGGTTGATCTTTGCTGTTAAGCCGCACTTTGTTGTGGGGCGGTGGGCTGTGGGAAGCAGCTGGGTGCCTGGTTGAGCAAGCCTTGAACCCCAGACCTTTACCAGGATGGCAGGTGTTTGGCGCTGCCCCCAGGCCCTGGTTCTTTTCATTCAGCTTCGGCCCTCCACAGCCTCTCCCAAAGAGAGGTCTATGACTATCAGTCACGAGGAACAGTGCCTCAAGCCCTCCCACATGCAGATGAGGTATCTCTAAGCTCTCTGACCAAGCCAACAGGCATTATCTGCCAGACCCTAACCCACATGCAGATGAGGTATCGCCAAGCTCTCCGACCAAGCCAATAAGCGTTATCTGCTGTCAGACCCTAACCCACCCTGAAACTGTATATAAAGGCTCTATTCGGGAGAAGTAAAAAGGTGTGTTCGAGAATCATCTTGGTGTCCGGGAGTTTTGTCTCAGAGCTGTAACACTTGGGGAGAGATCTGCACTCCCGGAACCTTCCTGGGGCACCAAGCTGCTTCCTTGCCTGCTAGCAGGCTTCTATCGGCCCAGCCCGGGCGGCTCAGTGTGGAGAGACAGGTGCAGCGCCTGGGAGTCACCCTTTTGGCCCAGACCTCTCACACCAGGCTGGGTGAAGACCAACAGACAGCGGAGACGTGGGTAGAGGACCCTCCCTGCTCTCACTCTGTCCTCAGCCGGGAGATCATCGTGGGACACCCTCCAGAACCGTTCCCCCACAGCTGGCGCCCAACGTGGGGCACGAACCCACGACCCTGAGATTAAGAGTCCCATGCTCTACCGACTGCGTGGGACACCCTCCAGAACCGTTCCCCCACACTTTGTCTGACTACAACATTCAAAAGAAGGCTACCATTTATCTTCGTGGTGGTGCTAAGAAAAGGAAGAAGTCTTACACCACTCCCAAGAAGAATAAGCATAAGAGGAAGAAGGTTAAGTTGGCTGTACTGAAACATTATAAGGTAGATGAAAATGACAAAATCAGCCAACTTTGTCTAGAGTGTCCTTCTGATGAATGTGGTGCTGGAGTTTTCATGGGTAGCCACTTTGATAGGCATTACTGTGGCAAGTATTTTCTGACTTACTGCTTCAACAAACCAGAAGACAAGTAGTTGATTATGAGTTAATAAAAAAGAAGGAACTGAAAAAAAAAGAAAGAAAATGGTAGCCTGACCCAATTTCATGCTCACTTTCAGCTTTCTGAGTTTTGACATAATGTAAGCAGCTACAGCAAGCTCATGCTGCAATACTTTCCCTACTCTGGTGGCATGTATCCCTTGACACTGTGAGCCAAGATAACCACGTTTTCTTTAAATGTGGAGTGATAAAATAAGAATAGTATATAAGTGCTAAATGCAGAACTTAAGACACATCAACAGTTGGGTAAAAAGATAGCCATTATTACTCTTGGGCATCATCCTCATAATTCCATTTTTAAAGATCATTTTATTAATTTTTAATGTTTGTCTGTGTGTAGGACAGTGCACATATGAATGCAGTGCTCATGCATGACAGAAAAGGGCATAGGAGCTGGAGTTCTCGGTGGTTGTGAGATGCTGAGAATGGAACTCAGGCCAGAGAGCAACATGTGTTCTTAAACACTGAGTGATCTCTTCCACCACACACATGATTCTTCTCTTTAATATGCTTTTATTTTCTCTAATCATTGATACAAATACAGCTTCCTTAGAGTTTCATGGAAATTTTCTTAGACTTTGTTACTTAGTGTCCTTTATTTCTCTTTCCTTTCTCAAACTACCATCATCTTTTCCTCTTCTTTCCAAGACATTATTGCTGCATTCTTACATGATGGCATTTATACTGATGTTATGTTCAACAGTGATTCTTCAGAATATTTTTCTTACAATATGCAAAGGATATGTATATGTAAATGTATATGTATACATACACACACACAAAAACAATATACTGTTTAGAAACATATATTTTATAGATGAGTAAAGACATAGTTTTCAATAACTAGTTTTCTACACATAGTTTTCTACACATTGGCTCCTGGACAACTAATCTGTTTAGAACTCTAGCTATTAGGTGGTTTGTATTCTGCAGCATTGGCAGAGGTAATGACTCAAATTCAATAGAAGTCACAAGTTATTAGAAGCTATGGTTCCTTGGCAGCTGCTCACTAAATAATTAAGCTACTTTAGTAAACCTCTCCTTTACGCTTGAGGCCAGATGCCACAAAACGTAGGGAAAAAATACAATAAACCAAATACATCCCCTCTTTTCACACCTGCCACCTTGCTACATACCCTATAGTATGTCATTAAGAATGATACTTAAATGAGCTGAGGGACCTTGTTGAGCTTTGTTGGGATAGAGGTAGGGTACATTGGCACATTTACTCAGCTTGCATTCCTGAGTGCCAGGACCATAAAAAGACAGGACAGGAAATCTGTTCATTATTCATGACTTACTGCTCCCTTTAAAAAATGGTGATCTATGTCACGGAGTGTTGCATTCCTGATTCAATTATATTTTTATTATTCAAAATCCCTGATCTGTGGCAATGATTGGGCCAATGTCTTCAAAGTTGACAGTCTGGAACATGGTCCAGCAACTCTTTGCTCTTGATGCCAGCATTGTTGATTTTAGGTAAGATGTCTGCCAAGAAAAGCAATTGATGATTACTGTGTAAACATTAAGCAGTCTTTCACCTGTGGTATTGTGGCCATCTTTAACCTACCTTTATTAGCTGGTAGCACTGTACGCATTTTAAATTAAACTTGGAATTATAGGAGAGAACAACACCTGGATCCCAGAATCTACCATAGTCACACCTATTTCCATTGGTTTTTTATTACCATAGATCCTGATACCACAGCAGAGATACCAACTATGCATAAACCAATGTTCATTATTAAATGTAATCCCAGGTACATAGGGAGAAAGATGACAAAAGTTGTTCTTTAGAAGAACGTTATCTAGGACAATTATAGTCTCATGGCAGCAGGTAACCATAAAAAAAATCATCGATACGGGAGAGCATTAGTGTGTTGCAGGTTCAGGACCACAGGAGGATATGATGAATCTTTGAAGAGTTATGGCATTGAAGCCTAGAGAATACAATGTAGTCTTGAAGGGAGGGGGAACTCTCTGTTCCATAGGACAACCGGAGTTTCTGAATTGTATAGATTATCATGGGTTGAGCAAGCACAGCTCTGTGACAGAAGTTATAAGATCTTCATAAGACAAAATTTAGAATTCAGATTTGTCTTTAACTTGCTCACAGCTTCAAGAGGGAGACTACAGGACCCCAGTATGCTTTCTCAATTTTCTTTTAAGGGAGATAGCAAGTGTTTGTTGGAGGGGGCATGTCTAGAAGACATAGAAAGAGATCTATAGGCTATGATCTAACATTTTTCAATAGTCCTTTGTATGTTTATGTTATTATAAAGAAATGACTTTGAAGTTGATGGTCAGATTGAGAAAAAAAAATGTATGACTGAAACTGTGTACCCTCAATCATTTTGACCTAATGGTGACAAACACCCACTGATCACAATATAGTAAATTACTTTGACTACTTTTGGAATTTATTAAATGGTCAGTTACTGCATCAGGATGCAGACAACTGATTATCTTAAGTCTCCAGCTTTTCAATGCTTCTGCATAGCTGTGAACCAGAAAACTAGGGTTCACCTGAAAAGATCTCTTGTCTACTAGCACCTTTATTTTCCTTTGGTCTCCCCTAATATTTTTTTTCTAAAAACAAGTTTTCCTCTAGCTTTTGTGACAGGCATTTAGATCACTCTCTTTCTCAAACTTGAAGGAACAAATATATGTTATTTTCCTAAACTTGCAGTGACTATGAGTAACTCACCTCTCAAGTATGGGTGTTCATGTGCATGTGCGTGTGTGTGTGTGTGTGTGTGTGTGTGTGTGTGTGTGTGATGTGTTTTTATGTTGCAGATTGAGACCAGAGGTTGACTTTATGTATCTTCCTTCTAACATTACGTAACTTAATTTTGAGACAGGGTCTCTTACCGAGTGTTGCTGATCTTATCAATTTGACTATACTGATGTGCAAAATCCATCAGATTTTTAAATCAGTGGCAGGCAACTAAACTCAGGTCTCCCAGCTTACTTTAAAAATTCAACTCTCTTCCCAGCCTTCATGTGTAATCTTATTGTATTAACAGACTGATTCTTCGGAGTGACAATGACAGTGACAACTACTTTGAGTCCCTTGTAGAAACATAATGGAGGGAACTTTCAATCATATCCCTAGTTACCAGAAATGGTAAATTACCTTATGTCATGTCTTAGACTCTGATTCCTCCTTTACTTGAACCCAAAGCTTGTATTAATGCCTTAGAAATCAACTTGGGTCACTGAGCCCATTTATCTGCTACTCTTCTTAATGCACATCAATTAATGTCTCTTTCTCTGTTTTTCGCTGGTGAATATCTCTTTAGTGAGCATAATGGACCAGTATCCTAGAATATAGGTGACACCTAAACTGAGATAAGCCATGACTCTCCAGTTACATTTCTAGTTAACCAGCATCAGGGATGGAAATTCATTGCATAGTTTCTATCTGTAATATAAAAACTGATAAATTGTTGTGTGCTGTTTAACTTGTTAAAGGTGGACTTTGTGTGTCAGGAGAGTACTACTATGCCAAATGCCAGAATTCTTATTTTGAATGTTCTCTAGACTCATTTTCCTAAGGCAAGATGCCTTGCTAAATCTGCCAAAGAGCTTAAGCGTCCTTGAGAAGTTCTAGAATGCAAACTGTTAGAGTAGATGTTACTATTACTTAATTTATGATATTTAAAAATGCCTGCCAGAGAATAGGAATCTAAGAGGTCATCCATTAAGGGAAAACTTATTTAGGAATTTTAGCTGAATTTGCAAGATTCAGCTTTGGTGATAACTATCTTAGTTTGAATTGACCTACTCCACTTGCCTCTGCTGCATGCTGTAAATTTCTGATTTCATGGTGGATTATTATCTATTGCTTCAATCCATCTGCTACTCTGTCTTTGTTCTTTTATTTTTGATATACTTAATAACCTCACTTACAGAAACTGATTTATGGCTATCATAGACTGTTCTCTGGATCTACGTACAGAATACCACCAGAGAAGAGATACAAAGATGTGCCTCTGGATGAAGACCATCTTATTCAGCACCTGGACATACTACCCATTGTCTTCCTGTCCTATTCCATATTCCATTTTTGTTTTCATATGTCCTGAGATCTCTGGACATCTCTGGAGACTTATTCTCAGGAAACGTTAATTGAACCAGTTTCCTCCAACAAAACTGTCTGCCGAACTTTCTATTAAAGTGATAAGCAGTTACTCATGCTTTTTAAATAAACTTGGTAGCCAGGATCTGTTGCTGGTTGTGTTGGTCGTGTATGTGTGTGTGTGTGTGTGTGTGTGTGTATGTGTGTGTGTATATGTGTCTGTGTGTTGTAGTAGTTAATGTTAATTGTTAATTTCATAGAATTTAGAATGTTGGAGACAGGTCTGTGATGGACTATCTTGATTGTATTAATTGATGTGGAAATACCTATGATAATTAAAGGTGGGGCTATCCTCTTGGTAAAGGATCCAAGCAAGTCCAAAATAGAAAACCAGTTGCACACTAGTATGCATTCTTTTGTCTCTGTATATTGACTGTGGGTGTGAAATAAGCATATCCCTCATGCCTCTAGTGATGTGATTCTCTGCCATGATGGACTGCATCCATGAACTATGGGCTGGAATACATTATTTTTCCCTTAACTTGTTTTATCTGGGTTATTTTACTAGAGCAACAGGAAGAGACACTAAGTATGTGTGATTCATGTACTTTTCATAATCTGTACTAGTTAAAGTATTTTTTAGTAAAGCTAATGTCTTTGCCAGAATCATGGTAAGGAAGAATAAGTTAACTTAGTTTTACAGGGGACATAATTTTTTTATCTTGATGTAGGATCATGGTTATGTGAGCTGATTTGAGAACCATCCCATGAATAACGATTTTAGTTTTGTGATTGATGAAACAGATAGTCATAGAAAAAGAATGACTAGTTCAAGACCTATATGTTTTCAACAAAACTTTCAAAAACTGAAGCAACTTCTGTTTCTACTCACTGGTGATCTTTCAAATAAAACTTTAGCCTATGATTAATATAGAGAAGGATCCAGATTTTATAAGATGTGTAGTTTTTTCAAATGGATTACCTTTTGAAAAACCTTATACAAATCCATCCCATATATATCTCCAAACCCAGACACTATTGCAGATGCTAAGAAGTGCTTGCTGTCTGGAGCCTGATATGGCTGTCTCCTGAGCCTTTGTCAGAGCCTGACAAATACAGAGGCAAGTGCTTGAAGCCAACCATTGGACTGAGCATGGGGTCCTAGATAGGGGAGTTGGAGAGGAGATTGAAGCAACTGAGGGGATTTGCAGCCTCATGGGGGGAGCAACAATGTCAACTGGCCAGACCCCCCCAAGCTCCCAGGGACCGAATCATTAACCAAAAAGTAACCATGGAGGGATCCATGGCTCCAGCCGTTTATGTGACAAAAGATCGTATTATTGGACATCAAGGGGAGGAGCAGCCCTTGGTCCTGTGATGCTTCAATGCCCCAGTGTAGGGGAATGCCAGGGTAGGAAGACAGAAGTGGGTGGATATTGGGGGAGTACCCTCATAGAATGACAGTGGGTGCTGTTGAGGAGAGTGGAAACACTCCTTCATTGCTGGTAGAATTGCAAGGTTGTACAACCACTCTAGAAATAGACTTAGCAGTTCTTTAGAAAATTAGAAATTGTTGTACCTGAAGACCCAGCTGTGTTGCTTCTAGGCATATACTGAAATGATGCTTCCCCACACCACAAGGCCACATGCTTCACTATGTTCATAGCAGCTTTATTTATGATAGTCAGAAACTGGAAACAATCCTGATAGCAAGGAATAGATGCAAAAAATGTGGTTCATTTACATGGAGAATAGTATTCAGATATTATAATCTAATACATCATGAATTTGGCAGGCAAATTGATGAAAGTAGAAAATATCATGTTGAGTAAGGTAACCCAGACCCTAAAGGATGTGCATGATATGTAGACACTAATTAAGTTATAGTAACCAAAAAGTACAGAATACCCATGACACAACCCTCAGACCCAAAGAATGTAAACAGAAAGGGAAACCCAAACAAGGATGCTTGAATCACACTTAGAAGGGAAAACTAAATAGTTATAGGAGGGAGGGGAAACCTGGATGGGAGAGTAGGGGTAGAGTAGAATGTGGCAAGGCAGAATCATGTGTGGAGAGAGACAGGAAAGAGGACCAGAAGGCCAGCAGAATTAATGGAAATCTACAGCTGTCATGGGTGGGGGAGGGTAGAATATTTAGGATGTTCCAGAGACCTAGAATAGGGGAGGGTTCCAGGAGTCAATTTGGGTGACCTTATTCAAGATACCTAACTTGGGGGACACGAAACCTGATGATGATCCCTCCTGTAGTCAGGCAGGTTTCTCAGTGAAATGATAAGGATAACAACCCACACATAAATCTTTTGATCCAAAGCGTGTCCTGTCTAAAAACAATGTTGGGACAAAGATAGTGCAAAGACTGAAGGAGAGTCCAACCAATAACCATCTAAGCTTGAGATCTATCCCATGTGCAAGCACTAATCCCTGATATTATTAGTGATATTCTGTTATGCTTGCAGACAGGAGCCTAGTTTAACTGTCTTCTGAGATATACACAGCAGCTGAGTGAAACACAGGCAGGCACCTGCATCCAAACATTCAATGGATGTTGGAGACTTTTATGGAACAATTAAGGAAGGATTGGAGGGCCTGAAGAGTATCAGAGTCCCAGGGGAACACCAACAGGTCAACTAACCTGGATCCCTAGGAGCTTCAAAAGACTAAGCCACCAACCAAAGAACTAAACTGGCTGGAACAAGGACCCCAGTGTTGGGGACCCTGGACCACCATCCCAGCTAACAAAAGTTGCTTGTAATGAATTGCCTTTATGAGAAACTGCCTCTTTTGGGAGAACCTGACCTTCAGCAAAGAAAGAATTTCCTGTTTGGAAAGAACCGTTGCCCCGCGGACCTTGGGGGAGGGAACCACAGAATGCTCCTACGGATGACTGACCTTATCGAGAGTTGATAGAGTCCCCACCCTGTTCCTTGTTCCCCTTCCTCCCTTGCCTAGAGTATATCTTGTAAGCCACTTCCGCATTAAAGTAGACCTTGACAAGGCTACATTTGCTTGGTCTTGTCCTTTCTCTCGCCCGTATTCCTTTACAGGTGAGGTTCCCCTCGACCCTCACGAATAACTGGACCCGCGGGCCGGGTCACCCCAGCCACACAAGACAGGCAGATCAGTCTTCATGGCTGCTGTGTCTGACCTTGGTGGGAGAAAATATGTCTAATCTGCACCAATTTGATGCACAAAGGTGGGGGATGGATACCCAGGGAAGTCTCACCTCGTCAGAGGAGAAGGGGAATGGAAGGCAAAGGAATCTTTGAGGTGGTGCCTTGGAGGGGAGCAGTGTTTGGCATGTAAATAAATACATACAATGAGGCAAAACATCGGTCAATAAAAAACTGTAATTAAAAAGAATTGTGATTGAGGAGGAGTGAATATGAACAACGATATTATTGGAAACTTTCAAAGAACTAAAGGGAAAACTAGCAAAAGAAAAAGAAGCTATGCTACATTAAAAAACAAACAAAAAATAATAATTTTAGCTGCTAAAACCAATATAGGATGTTGTTTTGCTTTTTATAAGTAATAATGCTACAGAATTGATACTACAAAGAAGTCAAGGAATTGTCTCATAAATGTGAAAAAAATCTAATGAAAATATTGGAAAGATGTGACAGTTAAGCAGAACAACATGTTGTTTTCCTGTATTTTATGATGTAGACATGGTTCATTTTTAGTTAAACTACACTGTATTTAGATATTTTTCCTTTAATATTCTACTAATTTTGCTTGGAATTTTTATCTTTCAAGCTCAGTGTGATTATTAAGCTTCTGCCATCCCAAACCTGCAACTTCATCATATTTTTCTCACCCACTACTTGTTCTGTCTTTTACTGGATTACATGTCCCTGTTTCCTCAGTGGCAAAGATGAAATCTAATTATTTCTACAATGGTTGTCTTACTCTTTGGTCCCTCGAGAGAGTTCTTGGAGGTAGGGAGTAATAAGGTACAAAATCAAAAACACAAATTCCAGGAGCCAGATGAAAAGCAGAAGCAGACTCATATATTTTAATAATGACAATTGCTTTTATACCCTCCCCACAAACCCCTTTTGTCCTTAGCTGCCTGGCTAGAATAGTTGGCAGCATCTGATTGGCTGTCCTGGTCACATGCTCTATCTTTGTTCTTCTCTGGGTGTTAGGCAGGTTGCTTGTTAGAGAACACAATGTGGAAGCTTCTGCTGCTCATGCATGGGCCATTACAAACCGCTAGTCAGATCATGATGATTCATTCCTCCTATATAATATCTTCAGCACCTAGTGCCATAATAAGTTGTTCAATATAATGTTGACTGAAAATCTAACTGATAGCTATTACAAAGAAAGTAGAGCTAGGTTATACTATACTTCAGGTAAGAATAACAGCACAATATCATTGTGTTTTACTTCAAGATCTTACACAGTGGAAGAACCCATTCTTTGACCTCATGGAAGGAAAGGAGTCATGGAATGTCTGACTTTTGTTAGAAGGAATAAATAGCATAGAGCTTTTAGTTAGCTGTGTGTTGCTAGGATAAAACACACTAACAAAAGCAACCCAAGAAAGAAGGGTTTCTTTAGATTCACAGTTCAAAGATACTGTCCATCTTGCTGAAGAAGGCATGGCAGCCCATATGTGAGGCAGCAGCTTACATTCTTTTCTACAGTCATGAACCAGAGAGACGAAAGCTAGAATTCAATTATTTCATTGTTTCCTTTTTGTACAGACTAAGATACCTACCAACAATAGGCAAGTATAAACCGGCCAATACCAGGATATCCTACTAAGAGTAGGCAGGTAGTCTCAACTAAATTTCCCACACTATCTATTAGGGGGCAAAGTTCCAGATGATTGGACTTATGAGCTCGGAAATTTCTCTTTCTTTAAACTGAATTAAATGTTTAAGTCTCTTGTAACCTAAAAAACTTTTCACAACTCAGATTTTTTTCCCTCATTTTACAGCTAAAAAGCTAAGATTTTATAGGGCTAAGTAATGCAAATGTAGTCTTCATTCCGACTTTCCATACCTCTTGCCTCCCTGGCTACACTAGAATAAATATCTTTGGTTCCTTGTTAAGCCATGTTATAGCCTATGAAAGTATTTTATAGCTGACATGGGATATAACCATTCCCAGTAAATCTTAGTAATTATTAGATATTAAGGCAGCAGTGAAAAGGCAGTGTGAAGGGTTTCTATCTATATACAAAGGAAGAAGAGAAGTGGTTGAAAAAAAACTAAGAACTTAAGGAAAAATTGAGACAACATGCAACAGAGAATCATAATTATATCTCAAGTTCAGAGAGGAAGAAGTGGAGAGAATGTTGTGGGAAAGGAGGCTGAGGAAAGCCAAACAGATGAGACTAACCAGTTTACAGAAAAGCCCACTAAAGATATACAGTAATACAGCTACCTCTCTAAAGAATTTATTCAAAAACAACTTGGAGAGACTGAAGTCTGATGATATTTCAGTCCCTTCGTAAAACAGTGCAGTATTTGTATAGATGTTATTGTCCCTCTGTAAAATAGTTCAGTGTTTGTATATGATCCATAAGCATTATCTATGCTTTAAATTCTCCCTGAATTACTTATAGTACCTAATACAATGTAAGTAGACATTATATATCTTGTTTATGGAATAATGAAAAGAAAACAATATATGTTTTGTATGAACACAGCATTTTGCAAATGTTTTTATCTATGTTTTGAGGACTGACTGCATTTGAAAGGAAAAAATGTAATAAAAAAATGCAAGGTGTAAAACTTATATAAAGGTGTGCGTGTGTGGGTACACAGGCCACGATGTACTTCTGGAGGAAAGAGGAGTCAGGTCTGTGGGGTAAATTCTTTCTTTCGACATTATGTCGGTTCTAGAGAATGCATTCCAGGTTTCTTGGCAAGAGCCTTCAACTGCTAAGCTATCTCAGTGGACCCATAAAATGTATTAGACATTGAAATTTTATCACATTATTTATTATGAAATACCAACAGAAAAATATAATATATAATTTAAATATAATTACTTCCTCTTGAGGAGAGAGAAAGGGGGAGGAGGGAGGGAGGGAGGGAGGGAGGGAGGGAGGGAGAAAGAGTGAGAGAGACAGAGAGAGAGAGACAGAGAGAGAGACAGAGAGAGAGACAGAAGAGAGAGAGAGAGGAGAGAGAGAGAGAGAGAGAGAGAGAGAGAGAGAGAGATTTTAGGAAGGTGGGGATAAATCTGATTGCACATATGGCTTAATATTGAACACACTGGTCAACAGACACTTCACTTCTATACCTGACAAGTGTCCCTTGAAGAACAATGTTTTTGACAAGAGAAGAAGGAGAACAACCATATCAATTTGAATACCAAGTTGAAGCAGAGAGTTTACAAATGAATGGTTATATGTGCATTCCCTTAATGTGGGTAACAATGACTGATCTGACTGTGAAGACTGAATTAGGCAGACTGGGAGCAAGGGCATTAAAAGGAGGAAAGAGTTATATTGCAACTCAGAATATTTCCCTTGTCACCCTTACTTACAGTGGTCCAATTTAGATAGAAGACAGACTATTTGGTTCTATCTCTTACATGCTCATTTTGAATGAAAATCTTCAAGAATAGTCATTAATTATAGAATATCTTATTAGTTTTTACCTTTGTTCAGACATCTATTTTTACTCATATTTCCTTCCCTGTATGGGTGGCAGCTTACCCACTTACCAGCATTATGCCATTTTACTCTTCACTGGAAATCTTCCCTAAGTATCTATTTAGGATGATCTTTACTTTATGTTGCTGACAGGCTAAAGGGAATTCTCTGTAGAAGCGAGCACTGGAAGCTGAAAAAAATATGAGAAATGTTGGTATTGAAGCATCATGTATTCCAAGGCTTACTATGGGATGCCACATGGAAGACAAAGTATTCAGAGCAAAATTTAAATGGACTTAAGTAAGAGTCCCAAATATGTCAGAATTACCAGAGGCTAGAATAACTACTGCTTCAAAATAAATGCGAGGTACAAAAATTCAAAAGGTTACTTGACTCATATATATTGTCTTTCTGTCTCTCTCTGTGTCTCTTTCTCTGTCTCTGTCTCTGCCTCTCTCTCTCTGTCCCCATCACTTCCTCCCTCCCCTTCTCTTTCTTCTTCCCTTCCTCCTTTCCTCCCACTCTCTCCCCTTCCCTCCTCCCCCTCTCTCTATCTCTATCTCTATCTCTATCTCTATCTCTATCTCTATCTCTATCTTATCTCTATCTCTATCTCTCTATCTCTCTTTTCTCCCTCCACCCTCACTGTGGGTAACATGGTGTGTATGTCTGTGCATATGAAGGTAGGGACATGCATTGAACATTTTATTATTTAAAACAGGATTCCTTTGAGAACCTTACTAAGTTATGTTCTCTTACTGAACCCCTTATAATTTAAACCACATTCCTTCATTGAACCTTATTATTTAAGTTCAGGTCTCTTCCTGAACATGAAAGGAAAAAATCTTGGTCACTTTCTCTGACCAGTGAGCTCCTAAGTCCTCATATGTCTCTCCTCTCCTAGTTTTGAAGTTAAACATGTGTGCTGTCATGCTCAAATTTCATGTGATAATAGGAGTCTGAACTTATATAGCAAGCAATGAGTCTCTTCATTGTTCCAACATTTGAGCATTCAAATGTCTTCTGATATAGTCTATAACTAAATTTTGATCATTTCTACTTTTATTATAAATTTATTATATATTATATATATATATTTATTATATATTCATTAATTTGATTAATGATTAAATAGATTTTAAGCAATAGGAAATAAATAATGTGTAGGAGCTGAGAGTCAAAGGTAACAATTTGAACATAAAGCATTGGATGATGAAACATGATCATTGGAAAAAATGAAGGCCATTTGGATTCTGCCTACAAAATCCAGGGCAAAGGAACTTATTCTGCTTCTGAGAAGACACTGAGAGGAAAATAATGGAAGAATAGTAGTATGTTTTGCAACAATTCTAACATATTCTTCTTTTTTATGTCTCTGTACTTTAGGAATTATAAAAGACTATTATGTTCCAAGAAAAGAGTTGTCAGCCATGTAGGATCTTCTAGAACATATACTTAGAGTGAAATTCTGGGCTCTCAGAGTTACCACCTATTTTCCATATAGGAAATCCAGTATAATTTTGTTGTTGTTTAGCTAACATTTTATAACTTACCGTGCTGAATAAGAGTAAAACATACTTGCTTTTTTTCATCCTAATATATTTCATAAAGGACAAGATTAAATGGATGACCCCTTCTTAAGAATGAATACTTCTCATTCTCTAAACCATCTAAAGTGTAGCCAGGAGGGAAATTACTACCCATGGGTTTTTTCTTTTAAGGAATTCACCAACTTTGAAAGGTGAAACTACAAATAGGCAAAATAGAGGGCAGCAAACAAGTAAAATTCTGTTTTCCTAGGCTACAGTTTTGGGGATAATCTGCACCTATGGTGGTTAATATTATCCACATGGCACTATCTAGAATGACTTGGAAACAAATGAATCTCTGAGCACACCTATGAAAAGGCTACCAGATTGTGTTGAGGTAAGAAGACCCACCATGGATTCACGTGACTTTGTTCCAAAAGCTAGGACCTTAGATTGAACAAAAATGAGAAACTGAAGCAAGTGCCAATATTAATCTCTCTCTGCTTCATAGCTGTGACTGCAATGTCATCAGCTACTTCATGTTTCCCCAACTGTGAGTTCCTTATTATGATGACGTGAGGCCTTGAACAATCAACTAAAATAAATATTTCCTTCATTAAGTTGCTATTGTTACAGCAGTTAATCACAGTTACTACAAAACTTTTGAATAATCCATATATGCATGGTCTTTTTTCTCACTGATATTGCTGCATCTGAAGCTCGTTCATTTCCAGAACCATCCAAAGGACCTCCCATGCATTTCAAAGTGGTTGCATCCTTCTTGTTTTAACTTCTTGATTTTGGCTACTCATCCTCATCTCCATCTCACACTTTATTTCTTGAATGATTGCTGATATATGCTGCAATTCATAATTTGTATTTCTTCTATTTCTTAGATCCACATGCTGCAATCACCTTTCCTTGCTGATACATCTCACAATGAAGAGACCCTGTCATAAACAAAATGAAAGGCAACCTTAATCAAACACATATATTTATCTCTCTTTCAGTTGAAGTTGTTGTCTAATTTCCACATGACACATAGCACATGGATGCCTATATTTAAATATGGATACACATATACACATATGTATATATGAACACATACACAAAGATAAATTAATGATATATATTGTCTTTGTTAATTTTTACCCTTATCCTTTTTCTAAAATTGATCTTCTCTTGAGATGACATACTGTGATGCTATAATCTGGAATTTTGTCTATGAGTCACAAAGGCAAATAATGTAAGTTTATGATAGATGGACATACTAAGGAAACATCTTTGATATTTCATGAGAAGTGCAGTATATCAGAGGATGAAGATACTGTGAAATAACACATAGCTATAAACCATACTTATGGAGGCTTAAAATACAACAGGAAATTTATATTAAAATATGAAATGCTAAAGTAATATATATATAAAAGAGTAACCTTAAGCATATAAAAATACAGTTTATGGCTCATGGAGCTTGACTAAACATCTGTGTTTACCTTGCTTTCATCCAGATATCCTGTGGTGATGACAGAAGGGATACAATAATAGATATACATTGTGGATCTAGCTGGCCATGATATGCAGCCAGGATAAAGTCTCTCACATATCAAACCAGTGCAAATATGGGAAATGTGAGAAACACATAACATTTGATGGCAACTAAACATTTTTTTCTGGGTGACCCAGACTACTGCCATCAAACTTATTTCACAGGAATAGATTGTTCTAAACTTCCATGTGACACTTCAGCTAATAGCTCTTCTGCCTGACACTTAAATCCTTCTAGCATGTGCTCCTATCATTCTGTTACATTATTCTTTTCTCCAGAAGAATTCTCTGCTATAATTATGCAGGTACTCCTATTCCTTAGTGTCTCATTCACTCTCTCTCTCTCTCTCTCTCTCTCTCTCTCTCTCTCTCTCTTTTCTCTCTCTCTCTCTCTTGCTGTGTGTGTGTGTGTGTAGCTTACATATTGGGCACTGCATATACACATATGCAAACATGAATGTGGAGACCAGAAAACAAATTTTTGTGCCATATCTCAGGAGCCATCCTTATTCATAGATTTTTGTATGTTTGTTTGTTTGTTTGTTTTTATTGTGTTCTGGTGTGTTTTAGTTTAGCTTAGTTTTTTCTTTTTTTTTTTTTTTTTCCCTCTCTTTTTTGAGAAAGATTTCTTCCTTTTATTCAGAAGTAGCCAATTCAGCCCTACTTCTGGCAGCAAGCCTATGGATGTCATTACACATTCGAACAATATCATACTTATTAAGAATGTCCCAATTTATGAGGCTCAAAGAAAGTAGCTTCTGACGTTTGGAATTCCCTTGGTCCTTAATTCCCTTCTATGAATTCATCTTCATTTGGTCACTTTGGCTGATTATTGTGACATGAGGCATCTTGAAGATGAATTATTTTCTATATGTATATCTCTTGTTGCATATTGGTCATGCCAGGAACACAGAAGGAGTTCAATAAATTCTAATTCTCCAGTGTTCTCTATTATATGACTCTGGGTTGTGGTTGTTGTTTCTGTGTCTTGGGTTCTGGGAGTTGAACCTAGGTCTTCATGCTTATGGAGAGAAGTATTTACTGATTGAGTCATTTTCTCAACCCAAAACATCCATTTCTTACTCAAATATGGAAATCTTTTCAAAATGGCACAAGCTGTCCTTTTGGAAAAAGATTGGAATCAGCCCAAGTAAAGGAAGTATACAGAAGAGGGTGGGGGACTGGGTGAATGAGTGCAATGCCACTTCAGTGGGAAGATGAGATGGCTGCAGTTGGCATAAAAGTGACCAGGTGGGTCTCAACTCTCTGGATTGTGAGGCCTTAAAGGGAGTGCAGGCAGCAGCGCCATGCAGTTCATTATACTTAAAACATGCTAAGTTGTTCTGTGTCCTTCATGGAAAATACCGGTTGACTTCAAAGAACAGTGTCTCTCCTTTTTAGAGGAGCAGCTCCACTGCATGATGTGAGTTTGTGGGGATCCTGTGATATTTCTGCTGTATTTGGTGTGTGATAATCCTGCTGTATTTGAATCACATTGGTATGAATCTATACAATTAAGGTCATTATTTGGGGAGTATTCTGTAGTATGGATGCACATATATATGTATGTATATATGTATATGTTATGTAATGTATATATGTTTGTGTGGTATCTAGGGGATATATATATAGTGTGTGTGTGTGTGTGTGTGTGTGTGTGTGTGTGTGTGTATGTGCGCGTGCGTGTTCAGTTGTATACAAGAAGCATTCATGGAAATGTATTTGTGTGCAAGACAGTGGAAAACCTTGGCTATCTTTCCTCAAGCATTGTCAACCTTTCTGAGACAAGTTCCTTCTGTCCCTGATAATTGCAGAAATAGAGTGCATAACTGACAAGTAAACCTAAAGATATAACCCCTGTGTATGCATTTTTAATAGCTAGACTGGTGGGCTAACGAGCCCTGAGGAATCTGTATATGTTTTCAAAGTAAGTAACAGACCAGAGAAGAGGTGGCAAAGAATCCACCATCTTCACTGTTTTTCCTCATTCATACTCACTCCTTTATTCCCACCCTCATGGTTTTGAGGGGCTTTTTAATGGTTTGCTGTCAGAGTAAAAGCACTGGAGCATCAAAAACCTTTATCCCATGAGGATACATTGCTGCTGACAGTGAGTGGCAGCAAGGCCTTAGCCTTGGGCCCATCAGATTTGATATCAAAACAAGAGGGCAGCTTACAGACATTCTCAATCCCAGACTCTCTGTCTCCTCTTCAGAAAGTGGGTCATCTGATAGCTTTCGTGTTCTGTGTGTTTATCCTTTGCATGATCCCAAGCATGCCCATTCCAAAACAAAATACAATTCCAAATACTTTCCAATGTTCATACACAAATAATCCAGAGGATGTCTCACAAACATATCATCCATCTCATTGACCAGAAAAGTCACCAATAGGATTCCTATCTGGTTTAATTTTATTTTACAAACAACTTCATCCATGAAGTACCTGCTGGTATAAATATGCACACATAATACGAAGTTGCCATACTTGCAGTTTTATTCACTGAGAAAAGAGTGAATTTCATTTGTACGGACACACTGCTTGACTTCAATGCATGCTTAGGAAAAGGCAGCATTGTTATTTCCAGAAAAATCTGATGAACCTAATGTACTCTTCTCTTGTATATCATTCTTAGTTGAAGAGCTAATCCATCATGCAACATGGCTGACATTAAATCCTGAATATACAAACATAAACTTAGTTTCTAGTTGTTTAAATACTTGAAAGTATGTTCTGTGTTGAACGATTAACTCAGCTGGTAAGGTGCTAGCTTCATAAGCATGAAGGCATAATGCACTTGACCCCTGAATTCCATGACGCCATGCACTTATAATCCCTGTACTGGAGTGGCAGAGTATTAAAGACAGGCAGATCCCTCAGGAGCCAGCCACCCATGACTACAATGTGAATAACAAACAAACCAGTGAGAAAGCTTGTTTCAGCATTTAAGGGGTGGAAGGTTTCCTGAGGGATGATATTTAAAATTGTTCGGATCTCCATACACAGGTGCATGCATGCCTATACACATGTGTGTCCATATTTACAGGAACGTACTTACTTGTACATGCATGCAATGCACACAATCAGAGAGACACAGAGACAGAGACACAAAGACAGAGACACAGAGACAGATGGATTCTGAAACAGAGACAGAAAAACAAAGACAGAGTCACAGAGAGACAAATGCATAGTGAGAGACAGAGAAAAACAAAGAGAAAGATTCATTGTAGAAATTACCCTGTTGATCTAGACCTTCCAGTATGTTCTGATTCACCCATAGAATTGAAAAATGTTCTCAGCTATTGGACAGTGATTGACAACTATTTTACTGAAAGGGCTGGCAATGTCAGCTTTCAGGAAGGAGGAAAAACATTAAGGGAAACACATCTGGATGGATCACAATTAAGTGTGAGGAATTGCCTGGTTATATTGAACTAACAGATAGCTTAGAAAGAGTTTAATTATTTGTGTCCACCAAAACTTTTATTCATTCAGTAATGAAACCTTTACTGGTGCACAGTGGGTTACAGGAGGCAAGAATACAGAGATCCAAAACACGGGCTTTACCTTACTGGCATATATTTTCATGATAATTAAGGTTTATGACAGTGCAAAAGAAAGGCGTCTATAAAATCAACTCAGAGAAGGGAGGCTAGAGTCAGAACATCGACAAGACACAGGTCTGGAAATGGACCAGCAGCACCAGACATGGCCAGTTTCCTTTCTCATTTCAGGAGCTGTATTTAACTTTAGGCTCCTGTTAACAAGCCAGGAATAGGCAATTAACAGATATTGCTGCTGATAATAATCTAGATTTGTTACAGTGAAGAATGGAATCTTCTGCATGAAGCCATTGCCATCTCCTTTAAGAGGTATTCCAGTTGGTAGGTAAATCAGCCAACTAAAAGGTCTCTGTGGAAGGAGAGTCTACCACAAGCTATGGTAAAGGTCAATGATTATCCATTGGCAAGACAATTATTTTTCTTTGCAGAATTACATCCCTCAATGTAGGCATGACATAAATTTTGTGGCTGCCATGAAGATATTCAATTTCTTACCAAGTTCCTAAGTCCTAATTAAGATAGGCAATTTTTTTTTCTCTTGAGCCTAAATAGATTTTTTTTTGTTTGTTTCTTTGTTTTTGTTGCTGCTGCTGTTGTTGTTGTTTTGGTAATTTAGACTTCATTACTCACTATTTGAAGCTCCTTTCCACTAGAAGTAGACATTTGTCTCTAGGATAGTCTAGCTCAAATGCCACAACTGTCTTTCAACTACTTCTTTCTGTCCTCTGGGTGACTATGAAGATTTGCAAGTTGTCTATCCTGAAGATTCTATCTTGAATTGTAATAAAAGTCTCCAAATGTTTTGAAATTCTTTTATTAGTAAGACTAAGAACTACATGAAGGGACTGTAATTTCACGATTACTTGGATAGTAACTACGTAGACTATCCAAGACTTCAGATAACAGAACGAAGCCTCATAGAAAACAGAACAAAAAAAAAAACAAAATCAAAAAACAAAAAAACAAAAAAAACAGACCACAGAGAACTACTAGATTGCCAGGGTAGGAAACTGCAAACAACCAAGATTGAATGACAATGATTAGAAGCCATGACATTGGACATGCTGGAAGGTAAACTTGAAAGAAGGCAAAGGCCAGATAATTAAAGCCTGCCAGGCTTTGATAAGGACTTTAAAACAAAACAAAACAAAAAAAAAAACCAAACCAAAACAACAAAAAACCCTTTATTTTAAAGTCAGAGGGAACCAATAAAGACTAAGCAGGAAACTTTGGGGGACATTTCTGTTAGAGTTGGAAGTTACAATGTGTGATTTCAACAATGAGGTCATGAAATTCAATCAAATACCCAGCTCTGTAAGCTTTCTTTTTGTGCTTGTGTATGTGTATGTATGTATGTATGTATGTATGTATGTATGTATATATGTGTGTGTGCACTGTGTGTTGTGATATTCTGTGTGTGTATAAGTGTGTGTGTATTTGTATGTGTGTATGTGTATGCATGTGTGTCTGACTCTGTTTTCTTGTTTGCACACTTGTACATATGAATGGCACTGGCAACCTGGAGTACTACTCTTTAGAGTATTTCTACTTTGTTTTATAAAATAATATCTTTCACTTTTGCTAGGATCTCATTGGTATACAAAAGCTGGCTGGCTGGTAAACCTCATCTCTTTATCTCCCTTCCTCATTGAGGGGGTTAAAGGCAGTTACCATTATTCTTATTTTTGTGTTTGTTTGCTTGTTTCCACATAGTTTCATGAGATTGTTCTGTGGTCCTCATGCTTCATTGGCAAGTATCTCACCAATTGAGCCATCTCTTCACGTTGATTGTGTTTCTTAACATAATAGAATTGAATAAAATATAAAATATAGACATTAAAATATACTGCTAATCATATCTTATAATTATTTTGGTAGCATGTGTGAACAAGATTACAAAGTAATTTTTTCCTCTGTGTTTGGTCAACATAATTTAATAAGTATTTTAGGAAGACCATTCCTAAAGCTGGTAACCCAGAAACCAACTATGACATTGTATGTGTGAAGATTAGTCCTGACTGTCAACTTGACTTGATATGGAATCAATTAAAAGCAAACCTGCTGGGGAATCCCTTGAAGCATTTTCTTGATAGAATATGTAAAGTGGTAAAACCCACCCTAAGTGTGGATGACATCTGGTGCCAGCTCAGACGGAAGGGAGATAAGAGGAAAATTTGCTTTTTGTTGGATTGCCTTCATTCTTGCTGGCAAGTTATGGCCAATCTTACCTCACTCCTTCTCTGGCATTAGAACAGACTCTTTGTTCTTCAAATACATACTAATCCACCACAGTCTAGGCATCCTCCAGATCTTCAGCACCAGACTGGGATTGCAGAGAGATCCAGCCTTAGTGGCTAAACAATTATATAATTCTCAGCCTCTCAGATTTGAATCAGCCATTGTTGGGACTACCCATACCAGACTGTGTAAAACAGCCTTAAAAAAAAAAAAATCCCGCTACCGTGTATTCACTGTATGTGTTCTGTCACTCTAGAAAACCTTGATTAATACAGCATTCATAATAACATGCTATAAAAAGCAAAAGAAGACCTCCTCAGAATGAAAGATTGAAAAATGTCCCTTCATCTCTATGCTACTACATTGAGGAGAGAAGCCATCAAATTTCTCATTTTACAGACTACTAATATGTGACACAAATTTCTGTGGTCCCTCCATGTAGCCACTGCTGTTTTGGATTCCTTCCACTAAAGGGGATACTGTTTGTTTTCTTATTAAACTCGTAAATGCTTTCTCCATTTGAATTTTTTCAAGAAAGTCACTCTCCTTATTAGGGTATTTATTTATTTATTTTTATTTATTTATTTATTTATTCTTGTCAACTGAACACAAGCTATAGTATTTCTAGAAAAAGGAAACTCAACTGAGAAAATGCCTAGATCAGATTGGCCTATGGGGCACTGTCTTGATTAATGAACGAGGTGTCAAGGCCTAGATTGCTGTGGTCAGTACCATGCCTAGACAAACTGTTCTGAGTATATAAGTAAGCAGGCTGAAAATACCACTGAGAGCAAGCCAGTAAGCAGCATTCCATCACATCTCTGCTTAAATTCCTGACTTGACTTCATATAATGATGGATGGTAATTAGAACATGTAAGACAAATACTTTCCTTCCCAAGTTGCTTTGAACATGGTCTTTTTCATAGCAACAGAAAGCAAATTGAGTCAACCACTTACATAATATAACAAAATCCCTTATCACTGTATATCATATCATAACATTACATAAATTCTGAATCACTATATATAATATCATCTCATTTTAGATAGTCTTCAAGGATAATGTATACTTTTGGAAAATCACGTTTGTTGGGTTTTTTTTTTTTTTTTGGTGTTGTTGTTCATTTATGTGTGTGTGTCTGTGTGTATGTGTCTGTCTGTGTGTGTGTGTCTGTGTCTGTGTCTGTGTTGCCAAAAACCGGTTTGTTCATTGTCCTGAAGCTCACCAAGTAGGCAAGGCTACTTGGGCAGCAAACCCCAATGATCTTCCTATTTCTACTCTCTAAAGACTGGGTTTATAAGCATTTGATATCACACTAAGCTTTTTTATATTTAGCTACTGGTTATCTAACTCAGGTACACATGCTTGTAAGGTAAAACGTTACCAGCAGAACCACATGCTCAGTCCTAGAAACTATCTTCTTTGGGAATCTGATAAATACACTTTTTTCTACTTTTTATGATATTTGATTCTTGAGGACAAGATTATAACTATGGAGAAAAGAAGAACTGACTGTAACTGCCTGCGGCCATGGACGAACTGGGTTCACCTGAAAGGGGGGCTGGAAATGAAAAAGGGAGATGGAAAGGTGAGAGAAGCATGAAGCCAAGACAAAGTTTTCTGATCAAGTCTCAAATTTTAATATTCAGCTCTTCTATTTAAAGGGAAAGCCCCACCAAACCCATTCTTGTTTCAGCCTGGGATGGGTGGGAGAACCCATCCTTTGTTTCAGCAGGAGATATCTCAAGGCAAGCTCAAAGGGTACTTTATTCTTCTAAGTTCTTGTAGGAGGTTGTATGTGCAGCCAAGGTGGATAACTCCTATTATTAAGGATAATATTCTATTAATATCCTATTAATAGGATAAGGTCCTATTATTAGGTCTATTGTGGTAAACAAGGTCTTTCCAGCCTGCTCAAGGCTAGGGGGAGGGCACAACTGACACAGAAGTGATATCAATGGGAAATCGTTAATGAATCCATATGTTTACTCATATTATTCAAAGTAGCTGAAGGCAGAGTAGATGTGTGACCCATATTTATATCAATGTTACAACTATATGAACAGTTCTCTATGCATCAGATGACTTCTTCAAACTAGAGAGCTTCAACACGTAATTGTTTTAGTAAAGGAAATCTGTTTTGAAATTTTATTCTGACTCAAAGTGAATTTTTGTAATATTCATGTAGTATGCACACATACACAAACATCATAGGTATTTTGCTTGTATTTCATTTGCAAAACATTTCTATTTTGTTTTTATAAATTAGAGAAGCTTTAAATTAGGAATCCAATTAGATTAATCAAAGTCTTTATGAAGATATAAAAGAACACATACATTTCTGAAGTTTCATGCTTTTTGGCAGCATGCCTGTATTTTTCCCTCATAATTTTTAGGCAGGACTCCATTCCCTTACCTGTATTTTCTTGTTTGTTCTCAAGCAGTAAACCAAAATTCTAGCTGAACACATTTAATTATAGGCTGTGGCCTTTGTCTGAATTAAAACATTTACATTTTACCACATGCCTTCGGTGGTCTTATTTTTAAGGACAACACTCTTTCCTCGAGGAGGTGGGAGTGGGTGGTTGGGTGGGGGCATACCCTCATAGAAGAAAGAGGAGGGGAGATGTGATAGGGGTTCCTGGGTGGGAGGGGAAATGGGGAAAGGGGATAACACCTGAAATGTAAATAAAATATCCTATAAAAAGACCCATAAACTTCTCACCAATAATATCTGGTATGATAGCTGTGTCAATAGTTAATAAACACATGTAAAGTAATATTGTTATACCTTGACACAATTATCTAAATCACATTTAATTGATTGATTACTTTAAAGATTGTTCCATCATATTTTTAAGAAAAGAAGATAAAGGAAAATATTGCTCACCTTGGGATGTAGCTTATTTAATAGAATTGCTTGCTAAGAATTCATAAGAACCTGGGATTGGTCCTGAGGAGCATATAAATCAAGCTTATGCTACATGCTTGTGATCACCGAACTTGGCAGATAGAAGCAGGATCAAAGTTCGATGCCATCTTTGGCTATATAACAAATCTGAGGGTATTCTCTGTTGGAAAAGAAAATATAGTACCCAAATTGGAGTACTTGAAAATTAATTACTGATGGAATATAAATTAATTGTATAATAATAATCAGAGGTTACTGAAATAAGACAACAAGAGGGTAATAGTAATTGAAATACAGGACTGTTGGACACAACTAAAATGGAAATTCTATCTCAACACTTGACATCTTTGTGAGATTTCTCAGAGCCTTACTTCAGAGACTCTAATAATCTTCATTGCTCAAAAAATACTGTATCTGAAGGTGATAAGAACTCACTGATGAATTCTGCAAAACACCAAGGGAATATTTCTAGGCACTAAAGTCTTGGGAGAACTGATGCTCAATCTATGAACTGGATCTAATTTGGGAGAAGATAACAAAGATCTAGATGATGTGGGAAAAGACTGTTGAAGAGTAGTGCTTCAAAAACCCAGAAGATCTACTACAGATAGGAGAATAATAGAATAGACCTGGATTGAGAGTTATAAACGTGATTTATACACTAAATTCTGCTTCTAATATTTAACCCATGGCAGATTGGGAACTGTACTTCACTGGACTTAATTTGCCATGATTTCTAGAATATAAAGTTTAAAGCCAAGGATCTTTGAAGACTTGTTCAATGTAGCTTTGCTCAGAATCTAAGAAAAAACGAGGAATGTATTGGTGGGATTTTAAATGTCTGGTATATTGCAAGATGGAGAGATTTGTTCTGTCCCATCTCTTAAGGTATAATGGGAACCAGGTAATGTTGCAGATTCTATGACCATCACAGCCCACATAATAAAAATCATGCTGGAAGCAAGAATGAAATGTGGTTCAACCTGCCTCAGTAGCAGGTGTTAATTTTAGGCATATTTAAGACAGTACACCTTGGGAATTTGGTGATAATTTACCTAGCCTTACATTCACAACAAAGCTTTAGACATAATTACATGGAAACTCTCTTTAAAGTACAAGTGATATGTTTCATAGAGACAGTTTCCACAGATTGATTGAGCTAACACCTTATGATAATGGTCTGGGGGTATATTTGTTATGATCTCAGCCACAAAGTTAAAGGTATTTCTCTTCCGAGCCTTCTAGGGAAAAAAATAGGACATACATCTTTCCTTTTGAACGGACAACTCTTTGTATTTAACATTCTTGGTTCCTTTAATGCTTTTATTTGGATACAAGGACTGCCATGCCTCCTACAAAGTTGATGGTTGAGTTCACTTTTTATGTTCAGTTGGTATCTAGTATCATCTATGAAAAACAGGAAGACCCATGTTTGACCCCTGTAACTCTACCCTGTAAAACGTTAGGCATGATAGTTCATAGGTGTAATCTTAGTAGTGGTAAAGCAGAGACATTGAAGAGTTGTAGCTCTCTGGCAAAGAGAGTAGATAAATTCCAAAGCTCGACGGCACAGTGAGATAGTGTTTCCTCAAATAAGGTGAATAGAGCTCCTGAGCAACAACTCGAATATTGACCTCTGGCCTCTACATTGAACAAATATGAATGTACAGCCCCTTATACATGCACATTTAATCATATGTGAACACAAACACAACTCAGGCACCCCCTCAATAAATAAATAATACATACAAAGTTACTGTGAAACATTATTTGCTTACCATATAAAAATTCCACGACCCACAACTGCAATTATTTAATGACATATAAGCCACCTTGTATGGAAGTAATTATTAAAGAGGTGTATTTCTTCAGGCATAGTTGTTTCTACTTAAAATAGTTTCCCTTTCACTTTTCAGTTTATTGCTTCACATTCTGTTTCAACTAACTTACTGCCCTTTTCAAGTCCTCCACTGGACCTGTCATTCTCTGTTCTACTCAAACCATGATCCAACAAAAGCTTTTCATTCTGAAGTTTACTTTATGTATTTTCTCTTAGAAAAAAAAATGAAGTTTCTAGTGAAAAGAGATATTCTCTTGTTTCTGTGCCTAGACTGAGTATTTCCTGACCACTGATTACAGTTCCTCTTCTTTCTCCCTCCTTGATCTGTTTTGAGGCACATAGTCTATGATATAGCATTCATTATTACTTTGGGGTAACATTTCTTGTCTTTGTCTAGAATTTTTACAGTAGAATTGATATTGTACCTGTCTTTATGTCATCTACTTCTCCAAGATCCTATGACTCTTACCATTTTTCAATTGGGTTGTTACAAATAATTAAAGTGTTAATCTAGTCTCCTGCTAAACATCCAGGATTCTGCATGTCAACATTTGGTCTGCACACTATTTCTGAGTTGTCCTTCATATTCCAGAAGGCCTCCATGGAGGACTCCAGTTCCTGCATACATCCCTTAATTTCCATAGCCTTCATTATCCATGTCATATTTACAGTTAACCTGTAATTATTTTCACCATTCTCTTCTTTTTCCAACTATTTCCTTCACATCATCAATTGCAAATTCTTGTCCTATGTTTAAACCTAGGGTATAATTTGCTCTGTCTCCTTAACTCAAGCAGCTGACTGAAGGTGGAAGAAATCACATTATATCTCACCAGAATGTACTTTAATTTATTATTTTTACTCTACCCAGGAACCCATGAAATTTAATCCCTCGTGCTCCAAAATGACTCTTCTCTTAAAGAGAAGACAAAATCCTTAAAACCAAAATCACTCCTCCTTCTATCTCACTTTTAGATAGTGTCTTGCTCCTCATTTTTTCTAAGAAAATAGATGAAAACAGAGAATGTCTGGAACCCCAAGTTACCAAAACTATCAACCTGTGTTCTCTGCTTCCAGTGGATCTTCCCATATGGGAAGTAACCTCAGATTCTATCTAAGCTGACAGCTTATTTTCATGGCAATTCTGTTGACTTATCTTCGTGAACTTGAAACCATACCTAGTAAATGCTCAATAGGAATGATTCCTTGAGTTTAATTACTTCTAGATAATATACTCTTACCTTCTGCTTTGAATAACATTTTCAGTATTTTGTGCAGTAATTGTTTTCATCTTATTACCTATCACTCTCTCCTAAACCTAATTTCATCCTGAAGTTATTCTCTCATTTCCCTGATTTACCTTTGTCAGTCAAGCTAATTGCTAACTCTAATCACTCATATTATTTTATTCTTGGCATTATATATAGCTAATACCTGCATACGAAACAAAGATAAGCACTCATTTAAAATTTTTCTTTGTTAATAATTATTGTGTATGCATTTATACACACAGATATATGTGCATAGTTTATATGTAGGGCTATATGTGCCTCAGAGCATATATGGAAAATAGAGGACAAATTTGTGGATTTGGTTCTTTCTTAGCATCTTTATGTGAATTCTTGGATGGAACTTAAGTCACCAGGTTTGTCTGCTTTGTGACTTTTCCTGCTAAACCATCTTTCCAACAACTGGAAAACAATCACTCTTGTCTTCACTTCTATATTTATGACATTATCTTCTTTTTACAACCAAACAGTGGAGCTGCATAAGCCTCAAATTTGAAAGACTTTTAACCCACCGTCACTACCTATGTGAATTCATATTCATTCTTTGTGTGTGAAATATGCTTGTATGTGTGCTTGTACATGTCTACTCACCTGCCTGTGGAGGACAAAGGATAGGTCCAGATGACATTCAATAGCTTCCATCCATCTTCATTTTGTTAGTCAAGGTTTTTTCTGATCCTAGAACTCACCAATTTGACTAGGCTGGATGGCAAGGGTACCACATAGATCAACAAGTCTCTTTCTATCCAGGGCTAGGATTACAAAAACAACCCACAAATTTACTTTGCTAAAGAGGGTTCTAGGGATCAAGATAGTGTTCTAGTGCTTATAAAGAAAACATTGTATCAGATGAGCCAACTACCTATTTTTCCTTACCACACAGATACACAACGGAAGACTAAGCATCAATTGTGCTATTATCGTATCCATGCTCTAAAAATCCATTGACTCAGTTGCTTGTTTGATTATCTAGAGAATGTGAATCAAAATTTCACATATCCCAGTTCTGACTCTATACTTACCTCTCATATCTTAAATGATTTCCCAGTTTAGTATCTGCCACTATCATGTCTCTAGTTGTCAATTGACCATGTTAATTAAAGTGAGAAGTTCCACCCTTGTTATGAGTAAAACTATCCCATGAGTTGGGCTTTTGAGCTAAATAAAATGGAGAAATAAAGAGAGTATAGCATTTCTTCACAGTGCATGCTGGTTGCAGATATAACTGGAACAAATCTTTCATCCTCCTATTGCCATGGTTTCTCAGCAATGATGAACCACAACCTCAAACTGTGAACCCAAATAAAGCCTTCTTTAACTTACTGTTGTCAGGTATTTTATCCCATTGATATGTAACATAACTATATAGAGCCATAAACTGCATGGAGATGACATAAAAGCACATGGTAACTATGGTGTGTGTGTGTGTGTGTGTGTGTGTGTGTGTGTGTGTGTGTGTGTTCAACTAAAGGAGAAAATGTGAAAAGAAAATTAGAGACATGAAATCAAAGCTCAGCACTAATGATATGAATTGATATGTCTTCCGGGTCAGTAGGTTTTGAAAGCATGAGAAGGTATGATTTTTGAAGAAGAAGGGTGACCAAGAACACAAATCCATGTCCTGGAGCAGAGGACTTTGAGTATTTAACTCTGACAGTCCTAGAACACTGGACATTTTTATCCTAAAAGGGCCTCATGGCTTCATGTGGGACTTCTTTTACACATGTATCTAGGTAATAAACAAACATATAAGATATAATTGGGGGCCAATTTGAGAGACTGTGCAGAATCATGGTTGTCACTCTGGGTCACACCATTTGGGGGATAGTAAAGAGTAGGAAGAATAAATACATGCATGCTTCAAACAACTCACTTTCATACTCTTCTACAATCCATGACTCAATCCCCCAAATGGTGTGACCCAGAGTGACAACCAGAGTAATCCTCCCTTATCAATTAGTGTTTTCAAGACAATCCCTTATAAACTCACCCACAGGGCAACTTGAGCTAAAACATTACTACTGAAACTCTTTATAACTCAGTTGGTTATAAACAGCATCAATTGATAGGTAAAACTAATTATCACAAGTGACCTCCAAATGCACATGTGTATGTGAGCAAATATACATATAAACATATATATAAACATACATACAGGCATATACCACATATAGTAGTTTGAGTGAGAATGACCGCCATAGTCTCATACATTGAATGCCTGGTTTCCAGATGGTAGAATATTTGGGAAGGATTATGAAGTGTGGCCTTGTTGAAGGTAGTTTGTCAATGGAGATAGGCTTTTAGGTTTCAAAAGCCCATACCATTTCCAGTTAGCTGTGTCTTCCTCATGCTTGCGAATCAAGATGTAAGCTCCTAGATATTGCTCTAGCACCATACTTAACTGCCTACTGCCATGCTTTTTATCATGATGGTTTAAACTCTAACCATCTGAAACTGAGCGCCTTAAATAAACTATTTTTCTATAATCTGCCTTGTTCATAGCATCTTAGCAATAAAAAAGTAACTAAGGACAAGAATAATCACATGCACAGACACATACGTTTAAGATGTTCCTATGTGAATGCAGCACCTGCTTAAGGTACATTTCTGAATGGAAACAACCTAGGTTGGGACTTTGTGAGGCAGTCCCAGGAAGTGAGTACCTGGTCTGGCCCCAATCTGCCAATGTGTACTGTTGATTCATTTTGGTTAATATCATTTCCAAGGGAATTTTCAAAGGAGCACAAGGAGATATGAACTCAAGTTTCTATCTTCTGCCAATTCTCTCCAAGATATTTATAATTTTCATAACTTTAATGTGGAGGGTATAAAGTAACTTCATATTGCATTCTGTTTGGTTGTATTGAATATATTCCATTTTCTGGTGTCATTAAATTTCTTAGACATAAATTTTGAGCTGCATGTTTTTCTCTGTAGATAGATCCTCATGAAGCTTCCATGACTAATGATATGTTTTGAAGACAATGATTTCTAATAATGTTCAAAGTACTTAATGCTCTGTAAATAATTTTATTCAAAGCAGTCTGTTGTTCATATTGCTTCTCATTTTTCATTTTGCAACTTTATTTGTTTGTGTATTGTGTTCCATAAACCATTCCTCTTGCCTGTGACACATCAAAACAGCCAAAAATTTAAGGGAATTCTGGAATTACAAAATCTAGAATATTTTCTAAATAAAATGTGAAGCTCTGTGAAGGATATCTGATATACTAGCCTTATGGGGCCCAGTCCTCACCTTGTCCTTCACTCTAGGATGATAAGTACTATAAAGTACTTTCAGAGAAAAATACTAGATGTTCCAGAAAAATAAAAAAAGATAAGTACATTCCATGAAACTACTTTCTAGTACTTAACATTCTGGGAGTTTAGCAATAGCAAGAATATAGCAATATCAGCTTCATTGATAGCAAATATCTATAGAGCCTGACTTTGATCAAAGGAACTATATGAATATGTGTATGAGTATGTCTTTAAACTTAAAAAAATGGATAAATACTCCAACATTGGGCAATTTTTCGGTTCCCTTTGTATAGTTTGGCTATGTATTATTCAAAAATTGGGTATTGTTATACTTACGGCTGCATCGTATTTTGCAAGCACTACCTCCAGCTCCTTCTGATTAGTTTAATAAGGAGTTGATGGCCTATATTAAGGCCTATAGCAAGATATCATCATAAAGACAGAAACTATGGGAAACAATCGGGCTTGGGAAATTTAGCAGCCAGACATGGAGGAAGAAACAAGTTTTGGTACTGAGGAGAGGCAATGGGCCACATTGCAGAATATAAGATATAGTATGAGCTGGATAATTTTAAGTTATGCCAGCTAGTTGTGAAGAAACCAGTTAATGAAGAAACCAAGATTAAGAAAATATCTCCTGTCATTACTTGAGTAGTTGGAGTGGATCAAGACAGTCCAGCAATAATCTAGCCAACTCCTCAATATCTATGAGACACTTAAAGGGAATTCAGCAAATTTCAATTGCCATTGAGGACCAACTTGTCATCTGAATATGGCCTTGAATCTTATTTAAGCTTGTACAAAACAATTATTGAATAAGGAGAATAAGAAGCTTTCAGTCCCAAAGATAATAATTGTGGAGGTCATCACCTGTGACCTTAAGATAGCAAAGGCAGATACTGTGGGAAAAAACAGGTCTGTGACATGGGCTTAAATGGGAGTACTTTGATACCAAGACAATAGAGTTGCCACTGCTTCCTGTTAGCTCTTAGTTCTAATGATTTGGAGAGGGGAAATCATTCTAAATTAAAAGGAGTATAAGATTAGTGTTGGCTTAGGAGCTACACGTTTTTTTAACCTGTCAAAATGCCTAAAATGTTTTAACTTCAAAATATGAAAACTTAGGATAACATGGTGGAATGTTACATTGGAAGGAAATATATCCAGACCACGAAGCCTATTTCCAGACTCTTTGATCATATGAAGGGATTAGCCTTCCTGAAGAATGGTTGGTAGTTTGTAAGCATTATAATTCAAATGTGGGAGGTTTGTTTACATGTGGCTTAAGTCATTTATATTATTCAGTGTATCTGGAACATCTATCAGTGGTGTAACATTTCCCAAGAACACATAGAAGTAAGTCCTGGCTACTGAAAGAACATTGCTAAACTTAGACTTAGGTACAATGAAAGGATGACAGCAACGTTGGATTGGCTAAATATGCATTCTCATCAAGAATCTGCAGCCAGTTTCTAGTGAGAATAGAAAAATAGAAATCCAAGTCATGAATTGTGGCTTAGAGTTTTTAATTAGCATAGCAGGGTATGAAAAAACTACCATATGTTTATGTTCAGAGATTTTCCTGACAATAGCAGATAAACTTCATCCTCTATAGCTATCCATACCATTTGAGGACTACATAACAACTGTAAAATTTGGGAGTTATAATCTTGTATAATCTGTTAGATTCCTTCCAGAAGTTACTTCTTTTATGTTGAAATATCACATTTTAATTTTATTAGTGTGTGTATGTGTGTGTGTGTATGTGTGTGTGTGTGTGTGTGTGTGTGTGTGTGTGTGTGTGCATGCATGCATGTGTGTGTCTGTGTGCACAGGAACAGATATGAGCTTGCCAGTCGGTGTGTATGAGGGTGCTCTTACAGATCAGAGAAAGGGATGAGGTGCCCTGGAGCTGGAGTTACAGGTTATTTTGAATCACTAGTATAAGTGCTGGGAATTGAACTAGAATCCTCTACAAGAGCAACAATCACTTGCCAGTATTGATCCATCTTTCCTATTCTTTCTTTTTGCTTTAAGACAATTTATATAGTAGTCACATCTGGATATTTTTATAAAATGTAGTATCCAATATCTATTTAAAATATATTATTTTTGTTTCTATTCACTTGATACATCAGGCAACAACTATGTAAGATTTATTAAGATCAACGCCCAATTCTCCAAGTCACAAGCATTAAGTGGGTGTCTCTTCAAGTCTGATACAGTCTATCTCCTGTTATCTCCAAATTCCAAAGATTAAGAGCTCAATCTCCTGAGACTACCTTCCCTTTAGGCAGAGGTCTGGAATGAGAGAAATATCCCAGTTATCCCTAGGTTTCATTCTCAAGGCCTAACATAGATTTGGAAGTGATCTAGTCAACAGTAATGATTGTTCTAAAACAATAACATACATTTTTGCTCATTTTTATTCTTCTGTTTGAAATGGTATCATGTATCAAAATTCTCTTCGTAAAGCTGTGTCTGGTGTCTTACCATCAAAATAATCTATAGCAGAAATATTTTTTCTAGATCTTAGCAAAAACAGAGAACAGTGCTAGTGGACTGACAAGCATCCTATTAGCTAGCACTTTGGGGTTGTTGTTTGTTTGTTTGTTTGTTTACATGCTTGTTTTGTTTCAGTAAAACCATCTATCACCCTAGATTACTGTTTCCCTAAATTAGAATGTTGTACCTGCTAGCTTTTCTAAGCTATATAACCTGCAAGTTTTATGAATTGAGTTGTGATTTTTTTTTCTGTTGATTTTTTTGAAAAGCATAACCCAATGAGCATCTCCTGCCTTAAGCTGTCACTTGTCTTGAGCTATAATAGAGTCAGGAATCCAGACTCAGAGAAGCCAGTTAAACTCTCTATTTCAAGGACAGGTTAAGACTTTAGTTAGCTTGCTTTACACTTTTCTTGATTTTCTCACTTTCCACATTGGTGTGACTACTAATGACCTCAGAATCCCATGATTATCCAAGGAAATAGGAATGCAATACATTCTACACAAGAATATCACCTGTGTCTGAGGAAATGGCTTAGTGATTAAGAGCACTTGTGTCTATTGCAGAAGAGTTAATCACAAAAGCCTAGGTCAAGCAGATCACAACTGCCTGTAACTCCAGCTGCAGGGGTTCCAATGTCATTTTCTGGCTGCTGTAGGCACCTGCCCTAAAGAACACACTAATATACATATAAAAAATGAAAAAAAATAAAAGTTAAAATATGTGTTCTAAAATAAATTTGAAAATCTACCTGATACATTAGAAACTGCAAATGTTAATTCAAACGCTTTCCACAGGAACCTCTTTTATACAAGAGATTGGGAAAAGAAATCTGAGGATGTCAAATTTTGGTGAGCATGCTAAGTGAAGACAATGAAGGGTCAGATTTTATGTCTCCTTTAGCGCAGCCTTTATTATTCAACAGATCCAGAAGGAGAAGCTTGAGGTAAATTCGTCATTTAAACAAATTACCTGGGAAATCCATGGAGCCTCCTTTGCTTCCTCCGGCCTGTGATTAAGACTTGTCTGAGTAAGCATTAGTGTTTTTAATTGAGGTATATGAGGAGGAATATGAAATGAAGGGAAAATGGACCTTACCAGCTTCCTTAGGAATGAAAGATTACTCACTTTAGAGAACAGTTTGGGCCTTCAAAAAATGCTTACAATGGGGAAAATTCCACATTTCCTTTTAACTACACAATTAGTATCAATGTGCTATTTATTCTAAAATGAGCTCAGAATTTGCTGCATAGCTACACTTTATGAAATACTTGAGTTCCACTACATCACAGAATAAAACTCTGAATCAACTTCTGCTAATTCATGCATAATTGAAGTTGGTGTAAAGCCTCTGGAATATTCACATTATGATTTCTTTGTTCATGGTGTCATTGTAGTTAAAGGCTTACAACAAAGAAGGGTAAATACTTTGGACTTTATGAGCTGTGTAAATGCATAATGAAGTTGGCTCCTAAAAGTTTCTGATTGTATAAACACATCACTAAGTATAGTCCATAAAATATCTTGCTTACTTTTTATATAAATCCACCAGAGACAAAAGAATATTGCAAACATGGCACTTGTTTTATATAGAATGGAATATAAGTGAAATTTTCATTTAAAAATAGAGACCCAACATTTTGGTGAGGGTGGGAGGAACAATTTGTCTTCTATAATTTTTGATAGTTTGAACATAATTCTATCTATAAAATCTTGTTCAAACACTTGAATTAAGGACTGGCAAAGTAGCTTAGCTGCAAAAGTGCTTGACATGCAACCGGCAGGTTGTAAGTTGGATCTCAGGAATCCTCTGAAATATATGGACATACAGGTTCATTCTCATAATTCCAGCATCAGGAAGAGAAGTGGAAGCAAAAGATCCCAGCAAGCTCATTTGAATGCTAGTTTATCTTATTTAGTGAAACTCCAGGCCCATTAGTGAGACTGTCTCAAAGGTAGCAGGCACTTAGGAATGATAATCAAAGCTGTCTTCTGGCCTCCATGCAGAAATTCACACACATATGTGTGCAATCCCAAATACTGAAATGAAACCTCCAACAACCACTAAACTATGGGTCATGTTTTTGCTGCAGCCTCTGCCTCTCTTCTGAGTGTAACATAGCCATGGTGATTAGACCATTACTTTTCTTACTAAGCATTTGTGAGACATGAAGGAAGTCTTAAGGACTATTATCTAATGATCAGATGGTAGACGGTGCTTTGTTGGAACATTTCTCCCTACATTTCTGTTTTGGAAAATCAACTTTTAGTATATAACTCCACCAACATAAACAGACAAAGAACAAAGTCCTCTCGAGAGACATCCATAGTATGATATAGGTTCTCTGTCTCTTTTTCCCCTCCACTCTCAAACTCCAATTCTGGACCTCCGTTTATTTCTCCTAATAACACAAGAAGGAACTCACAAATACCACATGTCAATAACTTCATCCTTGAATTCGTAATCCTTAGAAACCTAAGACAACCCAGCTCTTTTCCCAATAATTAGTTCGGCTATGGCACTTCAGAAAATCTATTAGTGGAGGTTTTTTCTTTTTTCTTAAAATTTATTCCAAATTTATGTGTCATAGATCTGATAGACAAATCCATATCAATGTGAACTAACTTCCATCCTACCAAGGCAGGTTTCTTTGTCCAATAATACTCAATGACTAGATCTAAGTTGATGGTCAATGGTACAAACCATGTCAAATTGTGGCTCTCCTGTCAGGATAGATGCTATTTTAAAGATAGAGTTGCACCACTCCCTTGAGCTCTCAGACTACTGAGACAATGAACTCCAAGAAGTTAAGAGTTTCCTCAGGAATCTTATGCATGAAGAAGGAAAAACTAAGTCTCTAATAGCGTATCCAGATAGAGGAAGATGTCAACATAGAACTCTGACTGCTCTTCCCGAGGTCCTGAGTTCAATTCCCAGCAACCAAATGGTGGCTCACATCCATCTGTAAAGAGATATGATGCCCTCTTCTGGTGTGTCTGAAGAGAGCCACAATATATTCACAGATATAAAATGAATAAATATATACATATATAAATAAATACATAAATAAATCTTTAAAAAAATAGAAAATTTTACAACTTCTCAGATCATGTTTCTGGAGAAACTGCAGCTGACACCAGTGATGGGAAGAACCAGACATCATTAAGAACAGCTTACCAATGCATAACCCTTGCCCTCTATTGAAACTCAAACCTCACTTTGACTCTTCATGTTCTTCTTGGAGGCTAATAGAATCTCTGTGTTCCTCTTCCCAATATGACTATTCTGGTCTCTCCCTCAGTAGCAGTATTTTTTTTTCTCATAAAAGAGTAGAATTCATACTAGACACAGTGATAATTCAAACAGAGTTTGGTTGGGACAGACAATGAAGAATGAACACCTACATAGACAAAGAGAGGTTCAACTAAAGCACCTACAGCCTCAACTCTGGCATGCTTAGGACTTATATTTTTCTCTCCAACATCCCCTCCTCTTTGTCTCCTCCAAGATGGACATTTCTAGAAAAGGGGCCTGCTTTTTTGGAAGTCTACCTATTTTATCCATAATTCTTTCTGTTATGAACAAATATATAAGACTCAAGAATATGTGTAGGCTTTAAGTGCTTTTAAAGTTGAAAGGTTACATAGGGAAAAGTGTCCCAGTGTGTAGACTCCACTAACCAGGACACTAAAGTTGTTTTGAGCAGACATTGTTAGAGACCCTTAGCATCTATTGCTGCTCACATCCTATTTTGTAGACTTTCAGTACTTTGTGGTCCAACTGAGGTGACTTCCATGTATTTTTCTTTACATATTATTTTGGGGGCTTGTTGCTCAGTTACTTCTGGAGGTAAACCATCTGACACATTGAATAGATCTCTTTTGTCTGCTTTTCACTATGACTTTGTAATTAGTCTATTGAGATTAGGTCATCAGCAAGCCTGGCTTGATAGCACTGCTAGTGAAGAGGCTCTGATCCTCACTACTCTAACAGCAAAATTTTTGCTTTGTTCCTGTTTCAAACTACAAAGTAGCCATTAATGTTTCTCCCTATGCATCTCAACATAATAGACTCTTTCTGTTTTATCACTGATTTCTTTCATTGATTTCATTTGGGGCAATGTGGCTGCCTCTAGTCTATTATTGATCCCCCAGTCATGCCTCTAGCCTAAAACGCAAGCAACAAGAGTACTTATCTCTGTCATTGCTGACAGCCCCAACTTCATAGTCACATAATAAAGGTACAGACTGCAAAGATTAACCATCACATTTAGTCAGTTAAGCTCTGACTAGCAACTAAAAGGAAAAGACAGAAGAAAAGAAATACCTATGTTGTGGTGGCTTGAATAAGATTGGCTAACATAGGCTCATATATTTGAATGCTTAGGAATGATATCTTCCAGTGATGTTAGGATATGTGGCCTTGTTGGAGAAAGTGTGTCAACGGTGATGGGCTTTGAAGTTTCAGAAGCTCAAGCCAGAAAAAAAAAGGCTCATTCTTTCATTCTGTTGTGTGCTGATCCAGATGTTGAAATCTTAGCTATGCTCCAGAATCATTTCTGCCTCCCAGCTGCCATGCATACCACCAGGATGATAACAGACTATGTCTCTGTACCTACAACTGAGCTCCAAATATTTTTTTTTCATTTAAAGGAGTCACTGTTTTAGTTGGTGTCTCTTCCCAACAATAAAACCCTAAGACATACTGTTTTCTACATAATGCCCACAAAGGTTGACAGATGCAGTTGAATCTCATGACAGGTTTGTAGGAACTGCAATATAGGCTGGGAATTTGGGAAGGAAAATATAAGGTGTTAAGCCTGTTCACAAGGGTTGGCCCTTTCCTCTATAGTAACCTTAAGAAAAGAAGCAATGACATATAGAAGTAGATTTCATTCTTTAACAATGATATCAGTTTATTTTAAATAACTTAATTATCAAATTGTTCAAGGAGAAAACATTCTCTCATCCTAAGAGTGACTAGTTACAATCACATTGGACTGGGAATAATGTATAAAATATGTATATCCAACCTTGTAAAAGCTCACAACCTATCAGGGAAAATAATGACAGGTTTATATGGAAGACAGATGAGAAAGTTCTCTAGGTGGCCTTTGCCCATGGATTTTCATTGTTGAAACTCTAGTAATTTAGATCCACTCCTTTTCCCATTGCACTGAGGGGCAGACACCCCTAAAAATGATACTTCTTCTATAGGTATAAATTTATTGTACAGAGGTTAGCTGACTTTATTTCCAGAGTTGTTCTCATGTCTGCCTTCCTAAAACAATCAGCTGCAAACATACCTTGTGATAAAGATTCGTGTTTAAAGGTGACATCTCATGATCCCCCAGAGTCAATTTTAATGTTGCAATCTGACTATTCCATAACAGTTTCCTGAAAAATTATCTCTAGAAACAAATTTGTTTTAGGTAAATGTGTACACATGTGCAGGCAAAATATAAACCTTAATTGATTTCCTGAATCTGGAAAACATATGATAAGCTACTCCCCAACAACTGCAGAAAGTTAGGACCACAGTAAGAATGAAAGGATGGATCTTACATTATGTCATCATTCTGCTATGGAAATTCAGTAAACTTGGGAAGGTATTTGACATCACACATGATGATCTGGGTTCCATGCTAAGAACCAATTTGCTGGAAGAATCAGTCCAACTCTCACAATTCCCACAATTTTTTCTTTAATCTCCATATATTGTCTCTCATACACACACACACATTGCAGAGAAAGAGAGAGCTGGGATCAAGGCAGGAGGGAGGGAGGGAGGAGAGAGAGAGAAGATATTAAAAAGATGACATTTTTGCAAAGAAATTTCTACAGACAATGTGCAAAAAGAGTTACTTTACCAGATGCCTGTAGTTTTTGAAGGTAAATGCAAAAAGGTTTGGGATGGAAAGGTTATTGAGAGCAAAGCAATAAATCAGAAACTAAAGCAGAACAAAACAGCAAAGCTGTTAACACCTATGTCCTGATTTCAATTTGAATGATTTCTCCCAGGCTTGAAAGCAGTTGACATAATGTTCTTCTATTATATTTGTGTTTTCATGCTGCTTCTGCTCTTTCAGATGGGAGAAATAGAGCTACAAATGTGACTAGGAAATCTGACCTTTTACAGTATTTTGAAAAAGTAAAGAAACAGAACAGGAAGTGAAGAATGCTGAGAATGTCTTGAAGAGTGTGTTCTTAGTCAGTGTTACAGAAGTGATTCTTCTTCATAATTTTAGCAAACAAAGAAGAGCTTTTCTTCTCATTTTGTGGTTTTATGTCACTGTTTATTCCTTCTAGTCAAGGACACTGTTCCTTAGATTTTGAAACTTTTTCCCCCAGAATACTCTGCTCCTTCACATTAAGGTTACAATAATTCTGAGTCTTGTTGTTCTGATAAAATATCTGAAAAAAGTGATGTAGAGAGGAAAGGATCATTTTATTTCACAGTTCAAAGGAGCTTCCTCATCATAGAGGGGAGATGTTGTGGCAAGGGCTGGAGGATCTCTTTACATTGCATACACAGTCAGGAACCAGAGAGATGAGTACTGTGCTTAGCTTAGTTCATTGTCTTTTTTATTCATTCTGGGACTACAGCATATAGAAAGATGCTGCCCAGAGTTATAGTAGGTCTTCCTAATTCAACTTCATCTACATAATCCCTCTCACGTATGCCCAAACTCTAGCTTAATTTAGATATTCTACAATGGACTAGCCCAGAGTCTTGGCTCCTGAGATGTTCTAGCTGCCATAAATGGTCAATCTTAACCATCTTAGTTGTCTATTGCTCTGCTTTTGAAGTTTCTTATGGAAGTTTTACAGTGTCTAGTGAAGAGACTTGTGATTTTAGGAGACATCTGCAGAGAAAATTGCCTTCCCCAGATATTATAGGCAGAAGTGTAATGTTTGGAATAATTGCAGTCTCAGGAGAGAGCCCTGGAGTGAACAGTTTGGAGCTTATTGAATAGGCCTCACAATCCTACATTTAAAAGGTAATTACTGGGTTGGTGGAATTGACCACAGTCCAGATGAGAGGATGAATGTTGTGTAGAAAAGACAATGCTGACTATGGAGATTGCTGCAGAGATATTGTAGGAACTACAACAAGATCTACTTTGAAAGTGTCCTATTTCCTATCTTTGCCTTGATTTATTCCAGTTTGTTCCCCAAAACTGTTTCCTCTCTAGTCCTTCCCTGCTTATCAGATTCCAGAATTGGGAAGTCCTGCAGGCTTAGATTTATGGTAGCTATTAAAGCCACACTTGGGTGGAAAACAAGCAGCTCAAAATGGAAGTGGAAAACCCCTTTGTGTAAGAATGATGACTTAGTGCTTAAGAGCAAACACAAGTCTTGCTGAGAACTAGAGTTTGGTTTCTAGCACCCATATATGACAGCTTAACAACATCCAGTAACTGTAACTCCAGGACTCTCACACCCACTTCTGGCCTCCAGTAGCACTTAATTGACAACACACAGAAACAAACCACACACACACACACACACACACACACACACACACATACACACACACACACACACAAAGAGAGAGAGGGAGTAAAGGGAGGGAGAGAGAAACAAGAGACAGAAAGGAGGAGGAGGAAGAAGTAGAACAAAAAAAGGAAAAAAGTGGTATAAAAGAAAAAAGAAGAGGGGCAGATAGGATGGGGGTTCTAGGGAGGGGAAATGGGAAAGGGGAAGACATCTGAAATGTAAATAAATAAAATATCCAATAAAAAAGCCAAAATTAAAAGCAATAAAAAATAATTCTTCAGAAAAGCAAATACTCTGTGAAGCAAGTGAAGCAATAAGAGTTTCAGTGAGTTCTAGGCATCAGTACAGTATTCTTGTATACATATATACATATATATAATATATGTATGTATGTATGTAATAATATATGCATACACATACAATATACATATTTACATACATAGATACATAAGTAACACACACACACACACACACACACATCTTTTGCCTTTAAAAAAAGTGTAAAAATTTTTTTCATAATGTGACAGTCAAGAGTTTGGGCTACATATACACCCCTATCAATGTACACTAATCCTTGTGTGTATATACTTTATGTACAAAGTCTTTTGCAAACAATGGACTTAGAAACTGAAGATTCTCCCTGCATTACGATGTATATATATTTCACTTCAAACAATGGAGAAAATAGTTTCTTCTTGACAGTCCTACTCTGATTTACTTTAAAGACATCTTGGAATGTAACTGGAGAATTCGGCAATTACCTATCTGTTCCTGATTGATTAGGACTTAATGTATCTATAAATGAACTTCTGAAGAAAACTCCCCATTATTATCTTATGCCTATAATGCATATAATTAAAATCAAATGAAACAAAGGTGTAAATAATCTAAGCCTCTGTCAGTCAAACTCAAATTTGACTGTCCTATACAATCAAGTCCTTCTCTTGAACCCAACAAAAGAGCCCCCAAACAATAACCACAACTCTGAGTGCCATGAATCATGTAGTTTGCAGTTACTTTTGATAGAATATTTCTGATTTATATTATCAGATTGCTTTCGAATTTAGCTTCCTTGCTACACTGAAATCTGTTTGCTCTTATTTCAATTCCTTAAGGAAGACACAAAGTACCTGAGAATATGTAGTCCACATGATGGAGAAAGCCCTTTGAACTTCCAGGCACTATGAGATCAATACCAGGTAGAGGCTCTGATAGTGCTGGTAGTTTCAATGTTCAAATGTTCTTCACAATGTTATAATGATTTCCTTTAACATGCACCCCTGTTCTAAATTGTGAGGCGTTTGAAGGCAGGGACAATTACTCAATGCTTCCGGACTATTGATTCACTGTGACCAGCAACCTCACTCTTCTCCTGTCATGCCTTTCCTTTCTTGATGGACCCTAAACCATGAACTTAAATATATTTTTATTCCTTAAGTTTCTTCATATCAAGTATATGTCATAATAACAAGAAAAGTAACTTATGGATGTAGGAAGGTGAATATAAGAAACGTTACATTATGTTATTCAACTTGGATCCAGAAAACAAAATCTATCCTGGAGCTCAATTTCTACATGATGCTGATCTCATGGCATGGGAAACAACTGCTTGCAAAGATACAGGATTTTTATATATTGAATCAGCCCAGCATGCCTGGGAGGAAGCCTACTTGATCATGGTAGACCATGTTTTTGATGTGTTCTTGGATTTGGTTTGCAAGTATTTTATTGAGTATTCATATAGATAAACACCAATCCTTGACATAATAATGATAATCAGATATGCTTACAGTCAGTAGTCTAGATGGAGGACCTCTGAGAGGCTTCATCCAGAAGCTAACTCAGAGGGATGCAGGAAACCATAGCCAAACAGTGGATGGAGCTTGGGGCCTCAGTGGAAGAGGATACACCTATCTTCAGAGAGACTAGATGTACCAGGGTGATGTGATACACAAGGCAACCTCTAATCTTTCAGTGCAACTGTTGGAAGAGTCGATGGAAAGGAGGGTCAGTAAGTGGGATGTAAATTGAATAATAAAAATAAAGTGAAAAACAAAACGAAACAAACACACAAACATGATATAGGAACTAAGATGTGATGTCAAATCTCTCTGTAGAGATTAGAGCCAGCACTATAGACTTTATTCTCTAGTGAATGGCACTAGAAGACATTCATTTATTTTCTTTTTACAACATAGCTGAGTTATTATAAGAGTTTAAAAAACTGAACTGTTACTCCATAAATGTATTAAATAAGTACTAGATGTTTTGGTGGTTACAAAAGTAAGTGCTGCTAAATAATTTTAACAGTAACTTTTATTTATTTGCATGGTTTTTGTTTATTTTTATTTAGTCTGTATATAAATGGTGGTGTTTCTTCATGGAGATCTGAGGACAACTTGCTGGAGTTGCAATGAGCATTCATATAAAGAGCATCACAAAGTTTTAATAGAGCCCTGTCCTTTCTTCCCTTGCTGCAATACCTACAAGGGGATTTATCTAGGATTTGGACTGGAGATTTGTGTTGCTCCAGAGTGACAGGAAGAACACTCTAGAAAATTTTAGTGTCAAGAAAGATAGCTGTACCTCCCCCACACCCCAAGCATTGTGTGTCATCTGAATGACTTTACATGTCAGATTTAACAAATCTAAATATTTGCATATTCAGAGGAAATCTGCAAGCAGACATACATAAAGCTATTTAAAACATAAGTAGACAGTTCCTGTGAAAATTTATCTTGACTTTGTTTCAATCATTTGGTGAAAAGGTTAATATGCGCTGCAAGCTTCGAGAAACACAATTTACAAAAGTTCATTCATTTACTCATTCACTTTCTGTACAAACATCATCTAAACTTCTGACATGTTAGAGAAATCACAACTCAAGGTTTTACACTTGTTAAGTTTATATGCCAAATGAACCTTCCATTTTAACTCCATAGCATCTTTGTATAAAGCTGTATAAGACAGGGTTTTATGTGGCCCAGGCTAACCTTGAATTTCTAACCCTGAGATTACAGGTACACACTAGGACATGATACTGAAGATCAAATCCAGGGTGTTGTGCATACTAGAAAAGCTCTCTACCAAATGAACTCTACTCTCTTACTGCATCTTTATAAATTTAACATTTCATACAGAATTGTATGCACATTTACACATATATGTGCATATGCATACATATATGCAGAATGTTTTCATTAAACATGTTGCTTAAAAGTAAGAAATAACAAACATATGAAACAATTAAAGAAACAGATTAAACTTCAAACATGTTACTGAAGAGATATAAAATGGCACATTCATTTTTAGAAAATGCTGGAGAATGACACTTATATTCAAAGCAGGAAAGCAAACAAACAAATGAACAAACACAAAGAATAAACAAAACAATGACTAACGCCTTCAAAATATGGCAAGTTAACACCAAAGAGCTGCAAGAGTGGGAGCATTCTGACTGGAGTGAAGGCATTCTGAAAAGACACTAGTCCCATTTCTATGATTGATCAGATCATTGAAACTGGGATCCAAGAAGCTGAAATTTCCCCAGCAGTCTGGTACTAGAAAAGTTTGAGAGCTTGTTGTGAGAGAGCATATTAGACGGGGAGCAACTGGAGCAAGGGAAAGGCTGATTGGTGGGAATACATTTTGACAAGGAATGCTTATTCATTCATACTTCTAGGCCCTCTACTTAAACCCAAATCTAGTACTAGGATCTATAAGGTGACTTGGGGAGGAAAAGACAATGATCATGTGTTTGTTTCTTTATTGGCTCCTCACAGTGAATAAATCTCCTATCTCAGATTTCACTGTTACTTATTTAATTCACTATTTGAATATGTAGAGCTTGTTAGGGATGCCAGGGCTTTGTCCCTAACAACTTTGCTAACAATGACAAATTCTCAAGGGAACCTGGGTGTTGAAAGTGGAAATTGTAGCTCCATTGTTGAGGGAGAAAGAGTGTAAAATTTTGGTGCTAGCACACCAAGGGACCCCTGTGGCTGTTCTCTAATCAGGTGACAGACTTGCAGCCTCGGCTTCTTTTAGCAACAGAAGCCTCAGCTTCTGTTAGTAACTGTTTAGCAGCAATGCCTTGTGCTGTCCTGAAGGTGACACTTTGATATTCAGTGTGCTCTGGAAGGAAAGTTGCAAGTTGCCATGAGGTTAGTATCCCACCCGGTTGAAGGCTTCTTTGAAGACTCATTATTCAGAGAAGATATTTAATAACACAGAGTTTAGTGTTAAGGTCAGAGTCTTTGAAAAGAGCCTGAAAAAAACCCTCTGCTACTTCTCTTGTTAATTTCACATGTGCCATAAATCTTAAAAAGTTAAAAAGAGGGTGGGGCATGCAACATATTAAATTTAGTAGGATATTTTTGCAGACATTTCTGGCTAGTTTCTACTAGAAAAATGCTCATAAGCTTTAAGATTAATAATCACATGTAAACACAGAAGAAAACTAAAAGTCATCTCAGGTAGCAAAATATTCTAAAAAAGATTGTTGGACTGTAAGATCCAAAACCAGGTGACAACGCTCACACAGAAACACACAAGGACAGGACTAGCTGCAATCACATGAAAATAATGCACTAGGATTCTCTCGCATTCAGGCAAGAGAGTCCGGAAAAAGAACTGAGTACAGTACTTATGGGTACAGTACAGTTCACGAGGGCAAACCACAAAGTCTGACCTTTCCTGGTTCAGTCCCTAGGTGACTCAGATTATGACAAGGAGTGTCCTCTGTTTGCCCAGGTTTATTACATTAAGGACCCAGCTTCCTGATTCCTGAATGTGTCTATGTGCTCTGGGGCCTCCTTATGCACAGGTGGGTTCCGTCCCCTGTGGTCTGAGGAATGTTAATCAGCCTCTCCCTTCCTCCTCTGAATGTTAATCCAGCAAGTGTCCTCTGACTAAGGAATGTGCCCTCTGGGGATGTGTCCTGGGATGGTGGGATTTTTTTAATCTTAAATTCAAACCAAGACCTGAATGTCTTACAATGTAACTAGTATTGTCTACATTCTTAAAAACAAAAGCAAATCTCTTTTGGTAACATTGTCCCTCTTACTGCTATTCAAACAAAACAAAATACTAGACAGTGAATATATAGAAAGCCATAGATGTGTGGTATGTACTTATTATCTTAGTTACTTTCCTGTTGCTGAGACAATATTCTTGATAGAAAACAGTTTAAGGAAAAAAATGCATGGTTCAGGGTACCGTCTGTCATGGTGCAGAGACACTGTGACAATCACATTGCATTCTTAAAATGTAGAGATTGATGACAGTCTACTGTATATGGCTTACCTTCTCTTTTAAATTCATTACAGGTTCCATGCCCATTGAATTACCAAACTTGGCAATCACAGTATGTGCCTTATGAAACCAAGTTCATCCAACCAGACCCATAAGACAATCAGAACAGCAAATGATTAGAAAACACAGGAAAAAATGATTAAAAAAAAATGATTATTCAATGTAGAAGTGTTGGAAAGTCGTACAATCATATCCAGTGACTCCTACTAGTACATATTCAGGGATCTAAAGTGTGATTACAGTTTACATTATGGTCAAGTCCTCCTACACCAGCCATCAATCTAGGCAACCTCTCATGGACATAGCCACAGGCTAATTTTGGTCACCCAGTTACTTCGGCATATATGTGTTAATGGATGGTTATTTGTCATTCAATAACCTTGTAGATGGCTCTTCCTGGAGAACATTTTCTGTTTCTTTTCTCAGTGGTCATTAATCATTTATATCTATTCCTTTAAAGGATAGGCCTTGTGACATTTCTCTTGTTCGCACTGGCATTTCATCTTGTGTGATCATTGTGCACATCTTATTTAAGTAGCAATATTGTTTAAATTTCTTGCATGCAGCCCCTCTGTCATTTCTAGAAGACATTATCTCTCAACAGAGTCTTGGTCCTCTGGCTCTTATAGTCTTCCTGCTCTCTCTTCTGAATATTCCCTGAAGGTCTTAGATGTAGGTAGGTATGTTGCTGTAGCTGTAACAGTCGGGGTTGGGCATACCATGGTCAGTTGTTCTCTGCATCTTGATCAGTTGTGGATTTCTTTAACATTCTCTGTGGTGATTTAAATGAGAATGTCTCTCACATTTAAAGACTTAGTCCACAGTTAGTGGAACTGTTTGGGGAGGCTTTAAAGGTGTGGCCTTCATGGATGAAGAAAATCACTAGGGAAGAGTTTTGAAAAATTAAAGTCTCGCTGTTTTGAGTTTTTTCTCTCTCCTTCTTGTTTGTGGTTTAAGATGTGGTCTTTCAGCTTACTGTTCCAGTCACTATGTTTGTTTGCCTCCCACATTTCCCTATGATAATGGCTATGAGCTTTTATCCTTGTGGAAAAACAAGCTCAAAGAAACTCTTCCTTGTTCATAATGTTTTATCACAACAATAAAAAAATAATTTATACAGTTTCCATCCACTGTCAAAAGACTGTTTCTTTATTAAAAATGAGATCTACACTTATCTGTGGCCTATGTTTAAACATTTAGAATAGTTGGAAATTATTCTATTCTATAAAAAAGGTAGTAGTGAGTTCTCTGCTAGGGCCAGTTATGTCACCAAACATGTTTGCTAGGTTTACAGTAACCATTACAAATCTTTTACCAAGCAAGCAATAAATAAAATTAGATGACTGTTCACTAGCCTCAATATTTAAGTCCCACTATTATATCATTGAGGTTAACTTTCCATGCTGGTAATTGTAGTTCATGGACTTTACCACTATTTACTGTTTTAATTAATAGCTATTATTAATCACATTCTACTTTGGCAGTTTGCATAATATGTTTGGATACTTTGGGAACTAGTCCTCTGCAAAGGAAATTCAAGTAGATGTTAAAAGCAGGGCACTTCGAACCTGCCACCCAAGGGAAGCTTAACTTATCAACATAATCATTAGTCTTTATAATAAACTTGATTATATCTAGATTTAAATAAACTAGGAAATACTAATATTTCCTGTTCTTTGAGGACTTCAGAGAAAGCTTAACTGAGGTCAACTTGAAGACCCTTCACAAGAATTGGTAAGACCTTCTGGCAGCAACACAGACACAAAGATGTCTAGGGACTAGGCAGTGATACCTGTCTGCCTCCTTTCAATACTATTCACCTGCCTTCAGTGCTCCTTGCCTTTCCACCTTGAGTATGCCCTGCCTGCTCACATTAGCTATTTGATGGTGAGTGTATCCATCTGTTTTTCCACTGTTGTGCTTCACTGTCATGAAGTCCAGACTCTTAGGCTTTTTTTTTTTAATTTAATTGTTTAAATCACATCGTAATTTACTTATTCACACAGGGGTTATAAACAAAAAAAGGCAGGATGTGGGGAAGGGAATGACACCGGAGCATAAGTGTTCAAGGGGAGTACAGATACCATTCAGAACAGGATATCAGCTGGTGAAGGTTCAAGGGACAGATCACTATGACTCTGCCTATGATTCACTTGTCCTTATCTAAGTTGGTACTGTCCACCGAGGCTGCCTATTTATTTTTAATTTTTTTTTAATTTTTATTAATTTTTTTTTTCAGCAAATCAAAAAAATTTAAAAAGCATTCAAACAGAATAAAATGAAAAGAAACAAGCAAAGAGGCTGCCTATTTATAAGATCTATGACTACTCAGGCTGGTAAATTTCCACAAAAGCTGCCTATTTACAATAGTTTATAGCCTTCTGTTTCAGTGTTTTTTCCACAGAGACCAAAGTCTTTGTGTTAGCATGCATGTATGTCAGGTCTATTGCTGATTTTAGGCCTATGGCTGATTTTAGGCCTTCAGTGTATATACAGGGCTGCCCCTGACATCTCCTCCCTTCTCTAAGTATAGAAAGGCTTTGGCGATTCTAATCTTGCAAAGGCAGGGATAGAGGCCTGACCTCCAATAATTGAAGGGGACTTTGTAATGGCTCCGGTCCTCCTGTCGTTGTCCAGTGAGGCATGGACTCTTAGGCTTTTTAAAGTGGCCAGTATCTGAATCTGGTTCTTGAATCTAAATTCATGTTCAATACTTTGTTGACTGGATCATAAAGAGAAAATTTTAAACAGTATTTCTGAATCTATAATTCATCTGGGAAGAGATAACCTCTATATAGGAATTGAAGATATCAGATTAGTCTGTGCATTTGTGTGGAATTTTCTTGATTAATGATGATTGATGTGGCAGGGCTCAGCCTGCTTTTGGGGTGGGAGTGTCAATGCATGGCAGATGATGCTGAGTTGTATAAGAAAGCAAGATGTGCAAGCCAAGGGAAGCAAGCCAGTAAACAAAAGTACATTTTATTAGTGCCCTACAGTGAGCTAAGAAGTCGAGACAGGAGACTCCCCATATATTTAACCTGGTATATATAATGATGACCCATCAAATTGAAACCCTGACTCAATGTAGAAAGTGAAGAATAACACCCAAGGTTGCTCTATAATACCTACATATGTTTAATGCATGGCAACACCCCAACTCACACACACAAACATGCACACACATGTGCACATGATTTTTAAAAATTTCTTCCTTCGACAGGATTTTTCTTTTATAATGTGTCTGTAGGTAAAAGGGGATGAGAATAAGTCATTTGTCATATTGAAAATCTACAAGCTACTGCATATAATGGTTTTTCATGCCATTGATTTAGAACAGCATAATTTTGTGTTTGATCAGTAAAAACAGAAACATGTCTGGGACCTGTTCATTTATGATTAGATTTATTAGTGAGAATTACAGTCATGTAAACAAGAAAAAGAAAACTGTACCCTAAACTGCCTTGTTTATGTCAATCTGTCTCCATGGGGTGGAGAACTTCCTGATATCAAGCATATTGAGAATGACATGCTCATGATTCATTGTTTGGAAATTAATTAACTGTGACTTCAAACAAATGTCTCTGTGCATTGTTGAAAACTACAGTGGATATTGCTAGGAGCATGCATAGGTCCTGCTTCCATTCAGGGCACTTGGACTGGCGTATCTGTTTGAATGCCTGGTGAAATGGTCAGGTTTCTGTGGTTCTGGAAACTACCAAAATGTAGAAATGAGAAAAGGTTTGTCAGGGTACACAGATCAAAAATTTCAATTCATGACACATGGGCCTTATTGCATTGGACATGGGATGGGACATTGTATGAGGAATCTAACATGATGAAATTTACTCTATCTCAGAATGAGATTGGAAAACACAGCAAAATTTGAGAGTTCCAACAGTGAGTCCCCTTTGAAAATATAATATGCATGACCAAAAAGTATAGCAACAAGTGTTACCTCTTAAAGTTTTTACTACTGCCTAATATCACAACAGGAATCAAGCCTTTAACACACAGGCTCTTGTATAGTGTTTAAGATCCAAATTGTAACATCTACAATGTTTTGAAAATAGTTTTCTTAAGTTAAATTCTGGGTGCACTATATTCGGATCTAGGCTGTTGAATGCTTTGCAAATATAAACAGATCTGGGTATCTGACTCTGTTGGCTAAGAACTTGTGAGGCAAAGATAGGGACCTGATTTTGATCCCAGAACACAACATGGAAATAGGTAAATATAATTATTGTATCTATAATTCTCAAAATTACCATATATAAGTAAAAGTTTGGAATACAGTGCAAAATATATGATCTATAACATTAACAATATGGGAAATGTTTAAAGAACTTGAAAAGCATGCAATATAGATTGAGACTTTCTTACATATGCCTAATAAGAATTATAGAAGAAAAGCAAGGCAACTTTAAAAAAATAAATATTTGTATTAAATATTTTTAATGTCAAGTATTTCCATAATTTACAATGATCAAGAGTTTCAAATTGCAGAAATATTAAAGATTAAACAGTTTAAATTACAAAGTATAACAAAGTACTGCACATAAATTTCACCAATATTATCTAATATTTCTATTTGAAACTGTATTATATACTAGTTCTAAACATGACATCTGTTCTCTCTTATGTTTTCTAACTTATTTGACAGTACATGAAAGACATAATATCCTTTTTCTGCAAAAACATTTCTATATATATTCTAGAAGTCTAGATCATGTCAAAGAAATAATTAATAGAAAAATATAAATCATGATAAAGATTTCATATACAATTCATGTATGGCTAAAACTACAATACTCTAAATAGGTAGTATTTCAGTTCACTGGGATGTCTTGGTAACTCAGCACTCTCTAGAGAAGTGTAACTTACAGAAAAATGAAAGCCCAGCTTTAGTTGCAATAAGGGTGAGTATGTGGGTTGAGAATCCCAGTGTCTAAGAGGATTCCAAAGCTGTAACTGCTGAGTTAGGAGAAGTTGGAAGGCAAAAGAAGTGACTGTTGTTTGGTCTTTCATTTGTGCTAGATTCATGAGAATATATCTTGATTTACCTTTGCTACTGGCAGGCTATCTGGCGGTTAAGCAGGTATTTCTCTTTTTCTAGTGCCTTTTCAGTTTCATCTAGGGTGAGGTTATTGTTACTCAACCACCTGTATTCAACAGATTTACTGCCAGTAGTACTTCCTTCCAGACAAAGTAAGTAATGTTTACACTGTTATCCTCTGTTTAATTTATCTCCATCACATCCCTGTGTCTCTTCACAGCTGACCAATACTATTGTCACCTTGTTATCATCTGAAACCCCATTTCTGTTTATATTTCCATCAGTTGAACATTTAATGTTTATTTGACCGTGTTTGGGGCACAGTAGTTAGTGAGAGAGAAAAGATCAAAGTGATGCCAATTTTGATGGTGAATATTGACTGTCAACAATCTAGAGTTGTTATGAAGATGAGCCTTTGGGTGACCCTATGAGCCTTTGGTGACGCTATGAAGGATCATATTTACTAGGCTAATTGGTGTGAAAACTTAGCTTACTATTTATCTTAACAATCAATTGGGCTGAGGTTCTGTATAGAACAACATGGAGAATGTAAACTTTTCCAGCAGGCCCAGAATCACAGAAAATAGGAGATGGAGAGAGGTAGGTCATGTGTTCGAAGCTAATGTGTTCTGTAAGGTATGATTTTCTCAGGATACAAAAAAAAGATGAAACAACCAGACAAACAATCCAAACCTCTTCCAAAAGCCGACAAGAACTTTGACTTTATGGCCTCAGGTGAGATTTTGTAAAATCAAATCAAAACAAAACAAAACACTATTTAAGATTAAAGAAGAATTTGCCCCCAAACAACAGTTGTAATTAACAAGAGAGAAAAATCTTACAGATATGATAAATATCTGATGTATGCATGATTGTGATTATCAAAGTGAATAATTTTTATGATTAAAATGTGATTGCAAAATTAAAATGTCATATCTGTAGCCCACAAATGAGTTTCCATATTAAATTAGACACTTTTTGTATTGCACTTCCTACCACAGAAAAGGGTGATACTACCCTCCAGGGTTGCTGAAAAGGGACTACAACTTATGATAGTGATCAGAAGGTGAATCTCCAACCTGATAGCATTGACTATACATGTAAGTTATAAACTGCAATAATACTGTTCTTGTTAGTTTTAAATGCCAGCTTGATGCAGACTAGAGTAATCCAAGAGGAAAACTTGGATAAAGAAATTGCCTATGTCAGATTTACCTGGGGCATATTGGTGTGTTTGAAGGGTGTGGTTCTTGAAATTGATGCAGAGGGTCCTAGCTTACTATGGGAACAAAATTCCTAGGCTGGTGAGGACTTGGGCTGCACAAGAAAGCTGGCTAAGCATAGCCTGAGAGTGAGTCAGAGAGCAAGCAATCAATCTTGCTCTGTGGATTTTGCTTTGTGTAAGACATTGCCCTGACTTTACTTAATGTCAGACAGTGATCAGAGTTTAGGATGAAATAAACATTTCCTTTTCCATGTTGCTGTTGCTCAGAGTGATTTGTCACAAATAACAGGATGAAATTAGGAAACTCACCGACTTCCTAATGCTATAATAAATTTTTATTTAATAAATGTCTATTTATGGTAGTTTCTCAATATTATCATAAGTAAATTGAAAGAACTTAAAACGTATATTTACTTTAGAATATGAGCTCTTAGTTGCTAAATACCACTTGCTATTCTATTTTTTTATTTACAAATTGCTAAATTGTTATTTTAAAATAAGTATTTTTGTATTAGTATATTTTTAAGTAGGTATTTCTGTTAAAGATGAAAGCCAGAATCCATGAAACTGTCATTGTTCTCCTAGTCATTTATGGGTGAGATTCCAACTCAAACTGGTTAGATACAGGTGAATTTGTATGCATCCATTGATTGATGTTCGTTCAGTTTGGTTTGGTGTAGAAAATACTCTTTGTCAGAATTTACACTTTTATGGACATTAAGTGAAATTGTTATGGATTAGAACACATGTAAGTAGAGATGGTGTAATGGTTCAGCACCTATCTTGGTCATTTTGAAATTACCTATACTGGCATTTCCAGCTTTCCAGTTGCATCTTAGGCACTCTTCTGGAATCCACTGGATCTGCATACATTTGGTACATATAAACTGATGGAGGCATATACAAACAAACATATAGATAAGAAATTAAGCTTTTAATAATATTTTTTATATTATCAGGGGTTATATAATTAGAGAGATTTCCCTCTTCCATTTTCTTTCTCTGTATTATTCTGTTAGGCTTTTGTCTTCATACAAATTCATGGCTTCTTCATATGCAAACATAAATACACACATTTTTCTTATTTCTAAATATATAAATACTTTCTAAAAAAAATTTAATTGACCAGTGTGAGACTGTGGCATGTTAGTTTTCTCATATAAATAAATTGAAGGAAATGATACAAACATAAATACTTCCATGGTCATTTCTATTCTCTTTATTTTTCCCACTGGGCTAGTAAGTATATAGTATTTTGTCTTATGTTTGATATGGAACATTATAAAGATGGGCTGTGAAGATACGTTTTGCAACAAAGTGCTTGCCTTACAAACATGAGAGTCTGAGTTCAATAACCAGAAACCACATACAAAGCTGAGTGTAGTATCATAAAGTTGTAAACTCAGAACCTGAGAGGCAAAGACAGATGGATAACAAGAAATCACTGGTGAGCTAGCCAAGCTTACTTAATAATAATTCCATGCTAACAAAACCCCCTGTCTCACAAAAAGGAAAGATGATGCCAGAGAAATACAAACTAAGATTGTCTTCTCACTTATTTGTGTATTCACAAATGTAAAGACATACACAGAGACACACAGAATGAGAGAGAGAGAGAGAGACAGAGAGAGAGAGAGAGAGAGAGAGAGAGAGAGAGAGAGAGAGAGAGAGAGAAAGAGAGAGAGACATGTAGACACACATACATGCAGATACACCCCCCTCCACACACACAGCATAATAAAGAAGTTAGGAAAGCTAGCAAGACAGGTGAAAATTTTACACTTGAAATTAGACAAATCTGGATTTAAGTTCCTATTTTATCACTGTTTGTTTTAGTTCCTTTCCTATATCTGTAACAAAATACCCCATCCAAAACAATATAAGGAATTATTTATTTTAGCTTACAGTTCAAGGGTCTATCATAGTGTAGATTTTAAGACAGTAGGAGCTTGTAGTGTCTGTCAAGTTTTCGTTAACCATCAGAACAGAGCACAAGAAATGCAGCCCACTTTCCCCACTTCACACAGGTCAGGGTCTCCTGTTCACAGATTGGCTCTACTTAAAGTTAAGGTGGGGTTTCCTGGAGCTAGATCTCTCTGGGCCTGTTCACAGAAGACTATCAGTGAATGTTTTCTAATAGGTGTCATCAACTAAGTGGTTCAGCATTTCTATAGTGTGGGATCATTTGGAAATACTTTCAGATAAATGATTAGATACATACCAACAATGAACATAGCATTATTTGGTTATCATGATTACAAAAAGCTGATTGTATGTGAATTTATTTTATTTTGTATATTATTATATTGTGTGTGGGTGTGACAAAATACACCTTTGTATTTTTTTTTTTACAGTGCTGAGGATTAAACCTAGGGCCCTACATACATTATCTTAGTAAACAACCCACCCAGGGCTATAGCATCAGTTCTTCTCCACTTTTTTTTTTTTTTTTTTTTTTTTTTTTGAGGCAGTGTCACTCTCAGGATATAACTTGGTAAGTAGGCTACACTGGCTGGCTAGCAAGTCTCAAAAAAAAAACAAAAAGAAAAACAAAAACAGTATCAACCTGAGTCCACTTTCCTGCAACTGGGATTTTTCTTAAAGTTTATTTATTTATTTCATTTTATGTTTGTGAATCTGAGTGCATGCACACACACCATATGCACTCAGGTGCTTGAGGAACACAGAACAGAGTATCAGATTTTTTGGGACTGGAATTGCAGGCAATTATGAGTCATTGATACAGCCTCTTAGAAATGGAGCAAGTTTCTACAAGAAAGTGGCAAGAGCTCTAGATTACTGAGGCCTCTCTCCAACCATTACATTTAAAAAATTTAAGTGCTAAAAATCAAACTCAAGTTCTCATTCTTGGGTACAAACACTTTAAGGACTGAACTACCAATGACAGATATCTGAATTCAATGGAAATGTGTAAATTATTAGAAGGATAAATAATTATTGATAGGTGAGGTATATAAAAAAAAAAAAAAAAAACCTAAAAGGCTAGCTCAAGGTTACACATCAGATAGGACAGAGGTGAAGACAGACTTTTAATTCTGAGCTAGTATTTTATCACTTGACTTCAGGTATGTTTAATGTACTATCCCCAATAGTACAAGATCTTAGAAAATATTAGGTCTTAGTCACAGTTGGATATTTGACGAATTGAATGGTATGGCTGTTTTTTAATTCCACAACTAATAATAATCTTAAAAAATAGAAAACTGAAATAAAAAACAAATCTGATGTCTTTGTGTCCACTTTTTACATGTTATCTTTAATATGTTGTGTTAATATACCTGACATTTTATTTACTCAATAGGTAATAAATATCAAGGAAAGTAGTAATAAATTCTAATTGTAAATCATTATTCCTTTATACAATTTAAGGTATAACATAAAAATCCCTCCTTAAATTACAAAAGTAAGATGAATACTCTCTAAATTGGATGTTATTGGATCTTAAGATAAAATGTGTGATTGTTTTAATGACTTTGAATTAGCTGTTTGCTAATACAGGTGTGTGTGTGTGTGTGTGTGTGTGTGTGTGTGTGTGTGTGTGTAGAATGTATATCCCTAGCAATCTTCATTCCTGCCCCTCACAGCCCTGAGGTCACAGGTCACATGCCTGGATTTTTATGAAGAAACTGGGGATTTATTCTCAGGTACTTACATTTATACAGGAATCAGTGCTGACCACTGATCCATATCCCTAGCTCTAAGATTGTTTTGAAGTTTCTACTTCGATCTGCCTTTGAGGGAAGTTTTAAGAAAGTACCACTCACTGAACAACGGCAATCATGTCTTCAAAGTTTCTTCGACTTCACATATTTTTCATAAGTCTGTTGTAGTTTACTCAGCTCACAGTTTCCAGGTTACAGACCACCATTGCTAGGAAGTCAAGAATGGAAATCAAAAAGCTCCTCACACTGGCTGTATCTGAGAACAGTTGATTATATAAAGAGTGGAGAGAAAGGGATGGATACGTGGTATTTTGCCTGGTCTTATATAGAGAGGACTACTGTCTAAAACAAGAAACCAACCAGAATGTCCTGTGCTTTCTAACTAACTAACTAACTAACTAACTAACTAACTAACTAACTATCAATACAATCCCCCAGAGATCCTCCTTTCCCATGCCACCCTGATATAAATAGTTCCCCATAAGATCGTCTTCACAGACTATTGTAGATTATGTAAAATTGATATTCAAAACTAACAAGCACAAAAGTGAAGGGAGAACGGATGCTTCTGAGTAGATATGGCCAATATGTTTACTGTATCTTAGAATTCCAATGAATTTTTCATGAAATTTTTATGTCTGGGCAAGCTTAAACCAGCCTTTTGTCTTTGTAAGTAAGTAGTCAAATCAGAAAATGGTATTTCACTAGTTAGTAAGAGACAAGACTGCAATTCGAATTCAGAAATGGAAGGAAAATTAAGATTCAATTCTAGCTCTTCCTTGTTTGTCAAAGTACCATGAACTGACTACCATTTAATATTTGATTTGGTTCTTCAAAATGAAAGGGATACATGATATATGATTATATAGGATAAGCTTTTATGCAGCAGCCAGTTAGCAAAGCAATTTCTCTGTGGCACACGACAGGAGATTTTTCTATTATAACAATTAATAAAAATCATTAGCCTTATTGGACACGGAAAGATACAGAGAACATGAGTTTTTTTTTTTAATTCAGTTTATGGAAATTGGATTTTCTTTTGAGCAAGGAACAGAACAACTAGAAACTAAAGGCTGCAAAAATATTACTCTATTAAGATTGCTACAAAATTATTTTTTCATTCAAAAATTGTGTAGTACATCTGCTTAAAAATCTCATATCTTCTGCAACACATCTGGATGCTCTCTCCATTAGATGTCAGCCATAAGGTAATTGTAAATATAGAGCTAAATAGCTTTAATGTTAAGCTTTCCTGAAGATGCTTTCTACTTGGTTAAACTAAAGAATTAAGAAGACAAAGAGAATCTTTCTACCAGTTTACATTGCTGTCAGCCCCTTGAGTAACCAAAAATTTCTAAATGGTACAGTAAATAGGATAATATTCCTAAATTTGTTTATTTGAAAGAATGTATTAACCAATGATTAGGATATATGAGACATTTATTTCTTGCCGCACTAGCTATGTAGTAACTAATAAAACATGGAAAATATATACAGAATGAATCTTACCAGAGCCTAATGGCCTGGATTGGTTGTAGTAATAATCACATGTCATTGTAATACAAAAAAATCAATAACTCTATGTGTGTGTGTGTATGCATATGAGTGTTTCTACTTAAAGATCATAGTAAGATGGTAGCCATGTCAGTAGGTAAAGAATTTGCACATAATCATGAAAATTTGACACTGAACCTCAGAAAGCATGATGGGGAAAGCCAAGAAAATGCCTGTAATTCTGACACCATGGGGCAAATGAAAGGTTCTACACCGGGTCCATGAAGCTTCCTGACCACTCACCAGTCTCCCATGTCATCAAGCCCTGGTTCAAACAGATCTTGTCTCAAAAGATTAGATGTAGGACAATTGCAGAGGACAGCAGACTTTATTTCTTGATCTACAAACACACACAAACACACATACACACACACACACACACACACACACCTCCTTCTGTTTTTAGGTTGTAAGCAGGTGTCACAGGGCAGTTATCTGTGTTTTCTCAAAGAAAGATCCAAAGTAAGGTCTGCTTTCAATGTAATTAAGCAGTTCGAGAATTTTCTTATTCATTATTTTATGTTCCTGTTTATCTCTTTGATCCCATGATTTTAATTTTTTTTTTTTTTTTTTTTTTTTTGGTTTTTTCGAGACAGGGTTTCTCTGTGTAGCCCGGGCTGTCCTGGAACTCACTCTGTAGACCAGGCTGGCCTCGAACTCAGAAATCCGCCTGCCTCTGCCTCCCAAGTGCTGGGATTAAAGGCGTGCGCAACCACCGCCCGGCGCATGATTTTAATATTTTAATTAAATTCATTAATTTATATTGGCACAGTCTGAAACTTAGGATCAGGTGAAAAAAAATGATTCCTAAAAAGGCATCATACTGTGATTGGAGTGATACCATTGTATTTCTCTCCTTCCGATTCTCAGGTATAAGTATTCTCATCAAAAGCAGTTTCCTGTAGAGAGAAACTGCTTCATAGTTCTTCTCATCTGAGGTAAAAAGTGTGAAGGACCCGGCTGGTTGTGATAATTGGCTGTCATACACTATTTACATGCCGCTTTGAAGATCCGATACTCCCTGTTCTACTCTTCTGTCTGTGCCAATAAATATTCAGAATGGGCAGATCAAAGCAAAATGTTCATTTTTATAACTTTGCTTTCATTTTTGAGACTTTTTAAAAAAAGAATGCCCAAAGCCTATGGGATTTGAGACACCACCCAGACTTTTAACAGAGGTGAGTTCTATCTGTTGACCATCAGAGGAAAACAGGATCTAATTGACAAGTATCTAAAATGCTCATAGGACTTATAATATTGCATTTAAGAAGTCAAAACAGAAATTTATATTCTGAGAGATGGAAATATAAAGTCTATTGGGTGTCAAAAACTGATAGCTATTCTCGTGGATGTGCTTACATAAAGCTTGGAAAACTTAATTGATTTCATGCCTGTAGTCCAAAACAGAATTCCAACTCTGGCTGCCATTGCTGACACTTGAACTGTGTCTCCAAAAAGGCATGGATGAGCCTTTAAGAGGATTCTCTTAACTTTGCAGATGCAGTAAGCCATTAGTTTACATCTACAGGGTAATTATTCTCCTGGAGACAGCATTTAGGACAAAATTATATGTTATTTATCCTTGTGTTGAAAAATAGAGGCTTTGTGTTGGCTACCATTCAATGCAAGATGGTGATGAAGTCTCCTTCTCCCTCTCCTTCTCCCTTTCCTTCTCCTTCCCTCCCCCCTCCCCCCTCTCACCTTCACCCTCTCCCTTTCCCTATCTCTCTCTCTCTCTCTGTAAATAAATAAGTAAAAGTTTGTCTGAGGTTTCTGTGTGTGCAAACATACGTCTGCATTTATATGTGCTACTTGAGCTCCTCCCTCTCCTTTCACACATTTTATTCTGTTTGTTTTACCCTATTCTGGATTGATTGTTTTCATATTATCTAATTTTATTTTACAGTTATTGTTAATTTTAACCACCCATGCTTAAGTAAATCTGGGATGTGGACCTGCTACGTTAACCAAATCTAATTTCTCAGTGAATTGTAGTTAAATATGCAATTAGAATAATTCTCAAAAGTGCAAATGGCAAACACAATGAATGTGACAAGTAGTTTTATCCTTGTGTTTACCCTGAAAAGAATTAGGGAAGAAAGCAGTAGATGATAAGGAGAGGGAAAATGACACCATAAAACTCAACTCACAGTTGACCATCTGACCAGAAGAGCCAGGCTTAACTGCAGAATAGCTGATTGCCTTTGTCTTACTGCCTGTAAACAGTCTGCTCCCTAAAAAGTCTGGAAATGAGATGAAAGGCAATTTTTCTCAGATGTTACCCTTCTGCCCCCTTAGAGCCCTAATATACTAAATAACACTAATCTTGACTATTCAGTTCCTATCCGTGCTCACCTGTGTGTTGACAGTCAGCATGAACTATAATATTACAGTTAGAAAAAAAAAGAGGATCTGGTAATTTATTTTTCTTTTTAAAATTAGTTTATGTCTTTATTTTAATATTTCAATAAAAAGTATAAAAAAGAATGGCTAAAGTTCTTTATTAAATTGATGTCTTGGTTCTGTGGATATCTTAGGGTTTGCAACTCCTATAAAATAAAGTATTTAATTATGGATGGCTTACAATTTCAAAGGTTCAGTTCATTATCATCAGAGTGAAAAACAGGACATGGTGTGGGCATATGAGGTGCTAGAGTAGCCAAGAGTTTTACATCTTGATTCAAAGGCAGCAAAAGGAGATTGAATGCTGTACTGGGTGTAGCTTGAGCATAAAAGACCTTCAAGCTTGACCCCTCAGTGACACCCTTCCTACAACAAGGTAACACCTACTCCAAGAAGACCGCACCTTCTAATAGCTCCATTCCCCACCAGCCAAGCATTGAAACACATGAATATGTGGAGCCTTACTTATTCAAACCACCGGAATGGATAAATAAAAACATGGGGCACAAATCTCAACAAATGGAATTTGAGTACAGAGACATGCACAGTGAAAGGAGAGACAAGACCTGCAATGTGTCCTCTCACCACCATGTTGTGGCACACACCAATCTACCACCACACACTCATACATAAAAGAAAAAAAATTTCATAAGATTTAAAGTCCTATCCTTATTTATTCCAAATATATTAAATTTGGCATAGGATTGAAATCATAAGATAAGCAGAGAATATGGGCCCAATTGTGAAAATTAAGTAAAATAGTATGTGATTGTCTTGAATGATATACAACTTTGCTAAGTATTTCTCCTGTTCAATGTTTTCATTATATCTCTTAATAAAAAAATTTCACTGTAAGGCCAAGTCATAGCACCTTTCTCTTTTGCATATCATTAAAATAACTTGGAATGTTGGAGTTTGGGTAAGAATTCCCTAAGGTTTCCCATCTGTTTCTTCACTGGAATCAATCTAATTTTTCTGAACTACATCAAGTAAATAATATTATAAAAACTATGAGAAAAAATTGCATATACTACTTTGAAAGTAACATATTAAAAGGAATATGTCCAATAAATAAGACTTACCCTTAGATGTCAGCTCTGTGAGGTTTGTTGTGTGTTTATGGATGTAATATGTTCCACATGTTCGCACCTCTCTAAGTTTAGACGTTTCCACCTTACCTTAAGTTGATATGCTAGCAAATGGGTTCCTAAGAAGACAATTCAATTTTCAATGCTGTCTTGTGATTGGAATTTATATTCTTATCAATGTGCTGTGGGGAAACCTGTTTTCCATTACCATAGGGTACAAAACAATAGAAGATTCTGATTTCTCAGACTTTCATCTGTGTGACAAAATAGCTAACATAAACAACTGAAGAAAGGAAGGGTTCTGTTTCCAGGTCATATGATGCAGGGTTTGTTGATAGGAAAGTTCTGGATGACTAGAGCTTGTTGCCTACTCATGGTAGTCATGAAGCAGTCAGATATAGGAATGAACTAGGGCAAGATACAGCACCAAGAGCATGCCAACAGTGATCTACTTCTGTCAATAATCCTTACTTCCCCAATTCCAGGACTTTTTAATTAATGGCATCATGTATTCATGATGTATGATATATGCAATAAGTTCTCTATTATCTATTATCTGTGAACAAAGCCCCCAAAATAGGAGTTTGTGGTGGACATTTTGAAGAATGACTCATTGGGCAGTTTTATTGTAGACTTTCTAAGCCTTCAGAACTAACATAATATATGCTTTCGTCTATAAATTTATAAATATATAAATTCAGCCAGCTTAACATATTCTAAATATTCTAAGGAATTAAGTCAATACTAAATTCCTGTATTCTGCTATATTAGGTGGTTCCAAGACCATACTCTGAAAACAGAAGCTGCAGGTATTACTGTGACATTGAGAGGTTGAAAAGTAACATCCCTCTTTCCTTTCTGCCACCGCCATGCCATCCAGACTGAGGAAGACACAGAAACACTGGGGCCACGTGAGCCACTGTCACAGCAACATCAGTAAGCACCGCAAGCACCCAGGAAGCTGCAGAAATGCTGGAGTTATGTACCACCACAGGATCAACTTTGACAAATATCATCCAGGTTACTTCGGGAAAGTTGCTATGAGGCATTACCTCTTGAAGAGGAACCAGAGCTTCTGCCCAGCTGTCAACCTGGATAAATTATGAACGTTGATCAGCGAGCAGACACGGGTAAATGCAGCCAAACACAAGACTGGAGCTGCTCCTATCACTGATGTTGTTCGATCAGGCTATGGCAAAGTTCTGGGCAAGGGAAAGCTCCCTAAGCAACCTGTCATCGTGAAGGCCAAATTCTTCAGCAGAAGAGCTGAAAAGAAGATTAAGGGTATTGGAGGTGCCTGTGTTCTGGTGCTTAAAAGCCACTCCAAGAGTTAATTAAATGCTAACATTTTCCATGAAAAAGAAAGAAAGAAAGGAAGAAAGAAGAAGGAAGGAAGAAGGAAGGAAGGAAGGAAGGAAAGGAAGGAAGGAAGGAAGGAAGAAAGAAAGGAAAGTGACACCCATGAAGGCAATCACTCTAGCATCACAATAGCAACATAGAGATTATATCATTACTTTCTTGTTGCTGTGACAAAAGAACAAACAAAGAAACAAAAAACTTGAAGACTGTTGTATCACAGGTTGAGTACAGGGTGCTAGGAGCATGAAACAGCTGTTCACACAGCGTCTACATGTAGGAAACAAAGAGTGATGAATGCTGCGATCAGCTCACTTTCTTCTTTGTATTCAGTTTAGAACCCCAGTCCATTTGGATGCTGCTGCCAATATTCAGGGATGATCTATCTTACACAGTGAAATGTTTCTGGGAAATCCCTCATAGAAATACCTGTAATTCTTAATCCAATCAAGTTGACAATGATTACTCACCAATGTAACATATTGTCAAAGAGATTACTGTGTATCAAAGCTTTTCTGGAGAGTATCATGCAGGCAGAACTCTGTTAAGTATAAAGAAACAAAACTGATATTTGTTGTATGATTAGAAATACACTTCAAAATTGAGTAAATAGCATCATCAACATTATTCTGAAGAACAACTGTGACTTTTTAAAAATCAAATTGTAGAAGGAAGGGAAAGTATAGATTTCCTGATGTGAAATATCACATGAATTTATATGTTTTTTCAAAACACCAACATAAGTTATCTTAGGAATATACGATTATTCTATACTGTTTCAGAATAAAATGATAATTAGGTTTGAGTTAAGTTGATAAATGAGTTTGAGCTGAAGAGTTTTCAAGTTCTTTTCTCTACATACCTCACAGTATCTTCGCAGTAATTCTTCTGTTTATTGTTTTATGACTCCATCTGATGAATTTTTACTCTTTATTGGGCAACAGAAAACAGAGGTGATTAGAAATTCCAAATACTCTATAATACTTTTCCTCAACTTCACAAAATTAGCATTTTTTAATCTATATTACTCATCATTTTATGTGGAAGGCAAATAAAGCTCCTGACTCCTTGTAGCCTACATTTCACTCCAATGTAGTCTTGGGTGTCATTTGTGAGCAGGCAGCTGGGTGAAAGTTGGCCCACATTCAAGATGATGATTTCTCTTTACATTGCTCTTTGCTAGTGGCTCTCTGAAGACAGCTTATGCTTTTAATGGGTGGAATTCAGAATGATTAACTCCCAGGTTATTAATAGATTATGTTTCCAAGAGTTATATAGTGAATATTCAATTAAACACATATGCTGTATTAGGTTTACAAATCAAATAACATTTCCTCTTGGCATGCTGTTGTGTCTTTTCCTGGTAAGATATGAACATCTGTTGGCCCCTAGATAAGGCTCACAAAAAAAAAAATGCTATACTCAGGTCTAGCTTAAAGAATCAGTACTTTCATTGGGGTTACTTATATAGATATTTAAGAGTGAAGGACAATCCATCAGTGAAAGTCAGCACTGCAGTAGCGTACAACTAGTGAAAGTCATTTCCTTAAACACTTTTGAACAACTAGCAGGCTGTTCAACTGGTTAGCAACTCTCCTTTCCCCAGAAGTCTCTATTTATTTGTAACCTTGGAAATGGTCTTGTAAATATGTATGTTTTAGGACTTTCTTTAGCTTGATAAAAATTTTCTGTCTAAGTAGTCTTATGGTTTAATATTCCTCCTGAGTCATAAGAGCCTTCCATCTTTTTTATAGAAAAGAATGCTTTGATTTTGAGGAAGTAGCTAGACAAACACTGTGGTTTGGGAGTTAGATAGACATTGCCACATAGATATCAGAGACCTTGCAATAGATCTGGAAAAAACATTTACAGGAATCATGACAGGAGCCTTTTCAGCACCAGTGCTATCTGAGTTGAAATACCATGGTGTGTCACTTTAAAAGTAGGCAATTTACTTATATCATTAGCCTCAGACACATCATCCTCCAAACAGCAGTGATAATGAATTATTTGTGGGGTTAAATGAAGATTAAATAAAACAGAGCATTCAAAGCATCTTGCAAAATGTCAAGCACAAACTTCAGTTATTTTGTGTTACTTTCAATTCCCCTTCCTTCAATAAACTTTAGAAATCAACATTTTCTTGGGACTTTGAAAAATATTTAAAGCTGGTGGGCATGTTAAAAATTCTTTGTTTAAGAAGTAATTTTAGGCTAGGTGGTGTGTTTTGTTTTGTTTTTGTTGTTGTTGTTGGTTTTTTATGTGTGAGTGTGTGTGTGTGTGTGCGTGTGTGTGTTTCTGTATAGCTCTGGCTGTCCTGGAACTCACTCTGTAGACCAGCTGACCTCAAACTCAGAAATCCACCTGCCTCTGCCTCCCAAGTGCTGAGATTAAAGGCATGTGCCACCACTGCCCTTGGTGGTGTGGGTGCTTTGGTCCTTCTTAGAAGGAGTAACAAAATATTCAAGGGAGCAAATATGGAGACAAAGTGTGGGACAGAAACTGAAGGAGGGGCCATCTGGAGACCATTCCACCTGGGTATCCATCCCATGTGCAGTCACCAGAGGTAGATGCTGATGTAGATGTCAGGAAGTGCTTGCTGACAGGAGCCTGATATAGCTGTCTCCTTAGAGGTCTGCCAGAGTCTGACATAAACAGAGGAAGATGCTCACAGCTAACCATTGAACTGACCAAGAGGTTCCCAATGGAGGAGTTAGAGAGAAAACTGAAGGTGCTGAAAGGGTTTGTGGCCCCATGAGGAGAGCAACAATATCAATCAACCAGAGCTCCCAGGTTCTAAACCACCAGCCTGGGAGCACATAGGGACAGACCCATGGCTCCAGCTGTATATGTAGGGGAGGATGGCCTTGTCTGGCATAGGTGGGAGAGGAGATCCTTGATCCCATGAAGGCTGGACGCCAAGTGTGGGGTAATTCGAGGGTGGGGAGGTGGGAGTAGGGAGGTAGTTGGGGGCACATCCTCATATAAGCAGGAGGGGGTATGGGATGGGGGTTCCTGGCAGGGGGGAATGGGGTAAGGGGATAACATCTGAAACATAAATAAAATATTCAATTAAAAAAAAAGAAAAGCAAATGTCAGGAGAAGAGAAAAAAAAAGAAGTAATTTCTGTAGGAATCTAAATCATAGGCTAGAACAAAGAAGTAATCTCAGGCAGGAATCTAAATATTAGGCTAGAATGACGAAGTAATTTCAGACAGGAATCTAAATTTTAGGCTAGAACAAGGAAGTAGGCTTCAGACATGAAAAATGATCTTGGGCTAGGACAGGGAAGTGGTTTAGATACTTTGGTCATCCTGATAAGTCCTTAGAAACAGTGATCACGGGAGTGTTCTTGTAATTAATTGGATTTAATTCCTTGCTTTTTCTTTGACTATTTGTGTTTATTGTCTTGCTTGATCCTTAACTATTTGCATCTATTGTATTTCTAGACCCTCAACCTAGAACTGACATTAATACATGCATGTAATTAAAATAGTATAAAAGCATAAAGGAGGAGGGGGGATGGGCTTTCTAGGGAGGAGAAATGGGGAAAGGGGTGACATCTGTATTGTAAATAAATAAGATATCTAATAAAAAAATTTAAAAAAACTTCTTTGTTTGATAAGCAATACCCTATTTAAAAAAAATTATGTCTAGTGTCAAAATACATTTGCTGCATGTTCACCATATTAGGATACTATTATTAACAAATATAAGCCAAGAATTGTTACATTTTCAGCCTTTGAGATCAGTTTCCATAATCCTGTACCTTAGCATGCTATATAGAATTTCATGAACTTATAAGAAACAATCTATTCCAAAAGCAATAATACATAAACATGACAGGAAATTGATATATTATCTGCTTTAACTATTCTAACTATGAAGTGGAGAGGCACAATGATGTACATGGCTTATCTAGGAACACAGCCTCATCTTTTCATTAATTATCTTTTAATTGGCTATCCCTCAGTAACAATTTCAAAGTCCCAGTAGCTTGTAGCCATAAGTGTTCATTTCTTGCAGCTTAATATACTTCCCAACAGTAGCATTTACCTGTTGGTGATGACAAGAAACTTGACGTATCAACACTTTTTCTTCAATGTTTTAAAAATCATTTTTAAGTGTTGCATAAATTATAAATCATAAAATAAATTATTGTAATAAGGTTATATCACTAAATTTCATTAGTACCATTTAAGAAAATCTAGAATGCTTTCTTCTTCAGATACATTCATTTTCTGCCACAAAGTCTACCTATCTCTTGTTCAATGGGCCACCTAAGTTGTAAAATTATACAATATGAACTTGTGTGTATGTGTGTGTGTGTGTATGAGGTGTGGGCAATCACTAAGAGTAATCTATGTACCTTCAATATTTAGCCTACGTGGGTACTTTTGATCCAATTAGTTTTTATTATCCTGGAAGAGGAAACCTCAATTAAAAAAATGTCTTCTATATATATAGCCTATAGACAAATCTGTGGGACATTTCATGAATAATTATTGATGTGGGGAAGCCCAGTGTCTTATAGACAGTCCATCCTGTGCAGGTAGTCCTGAATTATATAAGAAAGCAAGTTGTTACTCCTTAATGCAAGCCAGGAGGCAGCATTCCTCCATGGCATCTGCTTCAGTTCCTGCCCTCAAGTTCCTGCCTTGAGTTCTTGCATTGACTCCTAAAATATAAACTACAAGCTTTAAGATGAAATAAACTCTTTCATTTCCAAGTTTCCTTAGAACATGTTGTTTACCATAATAGGACACAAACTTAGACAATTTCCTAACTACCAATTGTTTTTATTTTGGTTTGGTTTGGTTTGGTTTTTGGAGTGGGCAGGTTGGTATGTATGTATATGTAGGAATATATGTTCTTGTTAGTACAAATGTGCATGTGAATGTGAGTGTGCATATGCATATGTATGCATGAGACCCCAAAATTTTAGGTATCTTTCTAAATCATTTGTCTGTTTTTTCATACAGATTCCATGTCACATTGGATAGGATGGCTGTCCTGTGAACCTAAACACTCTACTGAATCAGTCTCCTGAAAGTTAATGTTGCAAATTTGTCAGCATTCCAAGCTTTCAATCATTTGCCAATTTTTTTTCATACAAATTCTGTTCCACATTGGATAGGCTGGCTGTCCAGTGAGCCTAAGCAATCTGTTGGGTCATTCTCCTGAAAGTTGATATTGCAAGTCTGTCAGCTTTCAAAACTTTTTATTGGGCTTCCTGGATATCAAACTCAGGTCTTCGCAAGTGAATGGCAATTTCTTTGCTTACTAGACTATCTCCCCCATTCCTGAATATCTTTTGATTGAATAAATATGCAATTCACACTGTGTTCACTGGGTTCCTGTTGGTGAATATTTGTATATTCCAGACGGAGACTATGAGAAGAAGAGAAGTTCAGTGTATGTGATTTTGTTTTTTTTAATAAATACCTGAGGAAGGAAATGGCTGAAGACAACAACATATTTCTCTATAAGGGATGTGGCAAGAAGCTCTCAAAGGGAACAGAGTTTACTTTTTAGAACTTTCAAATGGCAGCACTTTCCTTTTAAATTGGAGGTCTGGTGTCCTATAAGAGATTTCTATCTAGCTTATTTTCTTCTAGTGGGTTTAAAAAATTTTTTTTCTTTACAGTTTAGTTATGTTTTACTTTCAATTCTCCTATTTTTTCCCTTTGGTTTTTTCGAGATAGGGTTTCTCTGTGTAGCCCTGGCTGCCCTGGAACTCACTCTGTAGACCAGGCTGGCCTCGAATTCAGAAATCCGCCTGCCTCTGCCTCCCAAGTGCTGGGATTAAAGGCGTGCGCCACCACTGCCCAGCTAATTCTCTCATTTTTTTAAATCTGGTACTAGAACCTAGCAAATTAAGGTTTTATTTGTGTCCTTTATTTTATTCATTTGTTTGCTTGCTAGTTTTTACTTTGTTTTCTTTTATGTCGATATTCACTTCCTCACTTGTAGAAAATACTTTTTTGTTTCTACCCATCAAAATTTTGTTGGGAACCCGTCTTCTAGAATTTTTAGATTTATTTTTAGATCTGGTGTTATTTGATTGATTTATCACTATTTATCATTTTATATTACTTTTCAATGTATACTTTTTCTTATAATTTTTCAATTTATTGCAACTTATTAGTGGCAGTAAAGAATTTTTTAAAGTTTTCTCTTTTATGTTATGTAGTTATGAACACATATAATTTACTTGTTTAAAAAGTTAATTTTTGATAAATTCATTTATTAATTTTAGTATTTTTTTTCCTACACAGCATTGAATCATCTGAAAGGAAAATACCAAGTTTTTCTTTGCTTACTGTAGTATTTTTTTATGTTACAGTTATTTATTCTCTCTCTCTCTCTCTCTCTCTCTCTCTCTCTTTCTGTGTGTATGCATAAGAATATGTGGAAGTCAGAAAATAATTTTCTGGAGTCAATTTTCTCCATCTATCATGTTGGTCTAGGAAATGAAATTCATCTTGCCAGAGTTTTCCAACAACACCTTAATCTTCTGAGCCATCTCACCAGCCCTGGTCATTCTAATTTTACTAACACAATAAGGTATGCTATCAGCTTCTGAGTGACCTGAACTGTATGGTCTATAGTATACCATGAAAATGGTTAAGATTACATGGATGAAATTGCTGTAAATTTATTATGTTATAAAGTTATAAAATCATATCCTAGAACTTATTAGACCTGACTGTGCTGTAGTAAAATAAATCTGGGTAATGTGAAAATATGCTTAACTATAAATCAAGGAAATTTCCAGTTAGACAGATTGTTTGGAGAAGTGCTCTTACTCTCATATTTTGTGCGAGGAACATATGTTTTCAGTCCACCAGCTAGAGCTGTGGTTTACAGAAGAAAGTTTGAATCCTAGTTCAGCTATAACTTTTTCATGACTTAATGTTGTGGTTTGAATGCAAAATTCCCAGCACTATACTCAGGTATTTGAATACTTCCCACTGGTGATATTGTGTATGAAGGATATAGTCCTTTCAGTAAGAAGAGCCTTGATGGAGGAAATGAGTTATTAAATGAGATGAGCTTCGAGGTTTTATAGCCCAGTCTGATTTTCTGTTCAGTATGCCTTTGATGTGGGATGGATGCAGTGTGATCAGCCAGCTCTATTTTCCTGCTGCCGTGCTTTCTATTCAAAAGTGGAATCCATTTGTCTGGATTGATACACCAAAATCAAACCTTTCTCTTTTAAGTTGTTTTTGTCAGAATAGTTTATCAAACATAAAAAGTAACTAAGACAAATAGTTCCACTTTGAGAAGCATCTGGAAGGTGGCATTTCACATTTACTAAAAAATGTTTACACAAATGTTCAAATAAATGTACTAAATTAAGAAAGAAGGAAGATGCTTACATTAATAAAATAAAGCACTAAATTCTAATCTTATAGCCACAGCCACAAATTCAAGCTCAAACTTCTCTTAGGCATAATAATGTAGCAACATTATATTTTGCAAATAAGCACCTCAGACCACCCAATAGTTTACATGTTTTTTTTTTTTTTTTGTCATTGTTTTTGTTTTGTTGTTTATCTGGTTGGTTGGTTATTTGTTTGTTACCTTTTGTCAAATAAATAAGTTCTTACTATAGCTCCATTGATGCTCATAGATGCCACTTGAGGATCATATGACTCTATGCAGCCTTCATTTTCAGAAGTCAAATTGGACATAGCTCATGATTTCCTTCAATAGGTAAAGCACCCCATTTTAGTGCCACAATGCTACTGTTGATTCATGACATCCACACAGTAAATGCCCATTTGTTGTGTGGAAATGGATACATTCTTCTTATTTGAGCTAACTTTCATTATGACCACTGACTAGATAAGTAATTTCTACTATTACATTCATATCATACATGCTGTGTTCCTGGGAGTTAGAGTTAAAATAATGGCAATAATTTTCAGTAGTGACCATAAGCTTACATTGTCTCACTATATTCAGGTAGTTCCAGTCATTGTGACCTCCTGTTTCAAACATTCAGTTTTACATACAGCTATGCCAAGGCAATATGTCTGTGTACACAGAGAATGACTTACCATACATGAAGTTGTAGTTTGAGGGTTGTAGCATTCTATGTCATTGAAAGATTTTAGTGTATATCTTCCTTCAATTATATATGTTTGACATGTTATTTAACACTGCATTACTAAATGATTAATGTTAATTGTTAGCTTGACAGGATCTAGAATCATCTAGGAAATAAGTCCTTGTCTTCTCAGCCATGAAATGCTTTACATTTGAACTGCTAAATGATAATTGTAATGGAAACCAAGAAAGCCTTGCTCCCCCCAAAGTATGCTGCTCTATTCATATTTGCTGAAGGAGCTCACTAATAAAAAATAATATTTATCCTTGCATGCTACTTCTTTTATTGAGTCAGTACTACAGCCACATACCCAGCAGCCCACTTTCTAGGCTTTGTGCAATGACTATGTAATGTGGGTTGTCTTCTGCTAATCAATGATGTGTCATTGCTCCCATGATAAATTTCTAACACCCTGAGTCAACCCTAAAGATAACATTATTTTATGCCAACTCAGACCTGTGACACAAGAACACATAGTCTATCATAAGTCAAAGGCTTGCGAAGAGCCTCCATTCTGTCTTTCCAAAAGATAGACTGATACGCAAAGATGTTCTCTTGTTCTTTGTTTCTGCTCTCTCTTTCTCTCTATCTTTCCCCTTTCTCCCAACTCTCTCTCTCTCTCTCTCTCTCTCTCTCTCTCTCTCTCTCTCTCTCTCTCTCTCTCTCTCCTATGTGTGTGTGTGCGTGTGTGTGTCTGTGTATGTCTGTGTGTTTCTTTATGTCATAAAAACAAAAAGAAGATGAAAAGAGGAGAAGTCTAAAAGGAATCAAAATATCCTAGTGTAATAAAACACACGTGATAAGAAAGAAGAATGGAGTACCACTGGAGGAATTAAGGGAGATACCCAGGAATGAGTAAGAGCTATTGGACAAAGTCAAGGGGAAATAAATGAAAGAGAAAATGTGATAATAAAACTGATATATGAAAATTCCACTATGAAATGCATTAGTTTGTATTTTAATTTAAAAACTAAAATAAATACAATATGATCTTGGAATCTACAGGATAAAAAGCAAGCTGAACACAATAGTTGCTCAATATTATTTTCATTTCATTTCAGGAGGCTGCATATGCATCCTGAATTGAGAGATACTTTCATTTCTTTCAGTCTTAACTTTCTGATATCATTAATAAAAGCAGCAGCAAAATAATCTGAGAGACAGATCACCAAGTGGTGGCCAAGAATTACGTTATCACCAGTAACCATTTACACCACATAAGTATGTCTAAGACATTCTGAAAAATCATTTGGTCAACATAATCAATGTTCTAAAAAGTTTAATTTGTTGGACTTCTCTTCTTTCCCAGTGTGCAAGGATGATTACATATATTATTAAAAGTCCTAAAATTTCTGCTTTGAGTTTGCTTACCTATTGGTCATTTTTGGTGATATTTTAATTCAAACATATAAATGCATATCCAGTCCCAAATCCATTCACATAAGTGAATGCCACATGTCTGACAAAGTGTCTTCCATTGAACTAAGGGTCTCCTTTCAAATGTGATCCATTGCCTACAACTTCTACTTATGTTTCTTACTCAAATCCACAAAGGATTTTGTCTTCTTTCCATGTGTCTATGTGTGTTTTACATGTTAGTGCATGCATGTATGAGTATCCCAATACATACATCCATGAGTGGCCTCAGTACCTGAGATAACAGGTACACACTGTCCTGTCTGGAATTTTTTTTTTGTAAGTATTGGCAATTCAATTTGAGTTCCTAGAATCCTCATCAAGCACTCTTTCTCACCGAGCTCTGTCCTCAGCCACCATTCTAACTTTTTTTTCAATATAAAGTTGTTTTGATTATTTGGAAATCTCACATCATATACCCCAGCACACTCATTTACTAGCCTTTCCATATCTACCACCTCATACTTGTGACCTCCTTCCAAAAAATCTAAAGTAAAAAAATTAAAATGGCTGTCCTGGAACTCACTCTGTAGACCAGGCTGGCCTCGAACTCAGAAATACACCTGTATCCCAAGTGCTGGGATTAAAGGCATGCACCACCACTGCCCAGCTTTTATTCCACTTTTAAAGATCTCTTTTCAATGCCTTCTGCTACTTTTTAGGGGTGGAGGTTTCACAGAAGACTTCCATGTCCCTCTTTTGCAATGATCAGTCGGCAAATATCAGTATAACCTCAATAGTCAGCGGGAGACATTGTGAGGATCCACATGATTTCTGGTGACAGAAGACAGCACAAACATGGCCTCTGGCCACAGTAGGACCTTGGATTCACACACAGCCCTCAAAGACAAACTGGAACATGGACATCATCATTGCTAGCATCAGGCGCATCTGTAGACTGCTAGAAGTGTCCTTACAGCTAGCTTCTGGATCCAGCAATAAGACATGTTATCTCTAGCTGACAGCGCTGTTCCTGAGTCCTTGCCGCACCTCCCTTTGTGCATGCATCACATGCATCACGGCCCAGATAAAAGTCTCGCTCTGCGACCTGTAGCAGCAGCTGCTTTCTGCTTCTGCTCCTGCTCCTGCTCCTGCTCCTGCTCCTGCTCCTGCTCCTGCTCCTGCTCCTGCTCCTGCTCCTGCTCCTGCTCCTGCTCCTGCTCCTGCTCCTGCTCCTGCTCCTGCTCCTCCTCCTCCTCTCTCCCCCTCCTCCCCCTTCCCCCTTCCCCTTCTTCTCCTTCTCCTTCTTCTCTTTCTCCTCCTCCTCCTCCTTTTTCTTCCTCTTTCTCGTCTTCTCATAGCCTTCCAGAGGCCTCCACTGCCAATAAAACCTTCCACATGAGACCAGCGACTTGGTGTGTTTTTCCCGGATTGCACTAACTAGGCTTACAATCATGGACTCTGATGGCAGCACAAGCTACTGACATCATTGTATCTCCCAGCAACACTACTGTCTACAAACACCAACATAGCTCCAGACTGCAGCACAGACCACAGAAATACATGGCCTTTAGTGGTAGCATAGGCATGCAAATCAACCCAGACGCCAGCTACAGTCAGACTCAGACCCAGACATGATCCTCAGCAGTGGCATGGGTCTAGACATCAACATGGGCTCTAGTGACATCACAGGTCACTCAAATCAATAGCGCATGTTTTAATTTAATAATTTTGTGAACTTGATACAAAGCTCTGCATAACTCCTGCCCCCTCTTCTTCTAACTCTTTTCATCCCCACATCCCAAATTCACAGTCATCTGTGTAATTAGTTTGGTTACTTATATAATTCCTTTTCTGCCATTTGAAATGTCTTCGTTTTCTTCCTCCAAACTTTGATCACTCACTGTAGCCTTTCTGTCATTTTTTTCAAGTTCTGATAGTTGTGACAGCCGTGATTACTTCTCAGTGTTGCTTCAGGAACGTCAAAGGTAGGGTCTCCCTACTTTCACATTTTGTATATCAGGGAGTTCTTTGTAATTTTCGAGTCTTTCTTTTTTGTCATTCTTTCCTTTTGAAACTCTTATGAAGAAAACTCCTGGCTCGTGACAGTTCCAGTTATGATCTTCAGATTTACCATGCTGAGAAAGGAAGAGACACTTAGCAGGGGCCAGATATCTGTGTTTCCTCAGGACCTTCCCAGGCCAGCACTTTGTTTCATGATGTTAAATACTTCATTGTCCAGCCACAGCTTTTAGACACCAATAAAATTAACAAGGGAAACCTGTTATAAAAAATGTAGGACATTATTTTGCTAATGTGGGTAAAATGCTGTTTTTACTACTGTTACTTTCATCTTAGGATGGGTTAATTGGAAAGACTATGACAAAACCAAGGAACTTTTATACAGCAAGGTTAGTAGTGTAGCACATCTCCGTGGTACACTGTTTATTTTATCCTCTCATCTTTGTGTATCATTCTCTCTCTCTCTCTCTCTCTCTCTCTCTTTCTCTCTCTCTCTATCTCTATCTCTATCTCTCTCTCTGTATGTGTGTGTGTGTGTTTACACATGGATGTATGTATGGTGTTAGAGATCTGTCTCTTATATTCTTCCACGGGATGTCTCTCACACTTATTTCTTTAAATTGTGTTTAACATTTTATTTATATATTTTTATTATTCGATTTACTGTGTGTGTCAGGAAGTATATAGGCCACTGGATATGTGTGGATGTCAGAGAGTAACTTGTGAAAGTCTTTTCTTTCTATAATGTGGATCCTTCATATAAAACTAAAGGACAAGTAATTTTCTCAATGAGACATCTCACCAGCCCCCTTGTTCCAGTTTGAGACAAGGGGACAAGGTCTTTCACTCACCTAAAATTCATCTATACTAGCCTGACCGCTGAAATTGACTCCATCACCCCAGCTCTGGATTTACAAGCATGTGCCCTGCCATTTGAAGATTTGTATCTGGGTTCTCAGAATTGAACTAATGTCATCATGCATGTGTTGTGAGTACGTTACCAAATAAACAATCTTCCCTAGCAACATGTTACATTTTTGATAGTTTTGTACATCATTTTCAAGCTAAATGGATTTTCCTCAGCTCCATACAATCAATTTTAATGAGTTTCTCATATACTAGTTTTCATTTTTAATATTTCTTTGTTGTTTCATTTTTGTCATTTTATTTACAGCCCTAGTTCCTTAATCTATTGGTTAGCCTTCAAATAGATGTGCTAGTATTTTAAAACTTATTTCAGTATTTTCATTTCTGACCATATTTTTTTCTATATATATGATCAAAATCTTTTCTCTGTCTTTGAGAAAAAAGTAGGATTTTCTGATTTCGACCTCTAGTGTTCATAGAATGTTGACATATCTTAGTATCAAAGTTTTACCTTCAAACTTTTTTGACTGAAGGGTGCTCCTGATTTTTTTGATCTAGGACCAAAGAACACTCTCTGGAAAACAAGCTCCATGAAGACATTGGGTTTTCTCTGATCTATAACCCCAGATTCTCATCTCACACTATTTACATGAGTGTAGTCCACTGTATACATAAGAAATTTAATTATGCACTGAAGTTGAAGCATAACAATACACGCAGTAGAAGTGATGTTGCATCTTCTAGCAATAAGGAGGATTAACATAAATGTGTTTGCCACTCAGCCCAATGATTTGAATTTCCCAGTCCCCACATGATAGGAGAGAATTATCTCCTATAACTTGTTGTCTCACCTCCATATGCACCTCAAGATACATCCAAACCCATATTCATACATTCACATGAACACATTCAATAAATGTAACAAGATTTTAAATTCCATCTTTATTCTACATGAATCATGAATGTAGAGAAAAGTACAATATTTCAAATGTAAACTAAAGCAGGAATGATAATGCCTCTCCACAGGATTGTTATCAAGATTAAACAATGAATACAGGAAACTAGTGTCTGATATTCATTAGAAAGTCATTAAACTGTAATTGGTTTTGTTTCATGGCTCCAAACTCATTGGGTCTTAATTTCTTTCTCCAACAAAAATGAGAATTATTTTCTAAAATAGTAAGCTAGTATTATGTATATTTCACTATAAAATAACATGAAAGTTTATTAACTGAAAGTTAGAACCAAATTTGGAAATCCTAAATTTGCTTACAAGGCATATGTTTCCATAGAATCTTATATGGTGGGATCTATGCACCTCTATAATTGAAAAAAATATCTGTCAGGATAGAGCTAAAAATGCCATTCCTGTGTCTCTCTGATTCTGAATTTTCCATTTCATGATACTAGGTTCTGTAAGAGCAAACTTGGAGTAGCTCAAAAATCCCTTTTCTTTAGGCCAATTGACACAAATGACCTCATGATTTTCTTTCATTTTCATAATACCTTATAAAGACCACTGTTTTGCTCTTTTACAGCCTTATGTGCTATGCTTCTGTACATTGTTCCATGCTGCATACCATTTCATAACCTCTTGTCTCTGTTTCCAAATAAAGCTACTTCTTAGGCTTGTTTTTGCTCTATAGTGCATTTACAATATCTTCTAATATAATCCTTGTTGAGGGAAACTAGAGTATAATGGCCGACTTTTGTGGCCCATTCAGAACTCATGTCTGAAAGAAACCCAGCAATATGAACTTACTTTTTCTAAAGACATCAACATATATATAAAATCTATCTATCTATCATCTATGTTTGGAAGCAAATCAGCTATTTAACAGAACAGACTCTCCCTGCTTTTAGATATATTCTTGGGAAAGGAGAAACACTGACATTCATATTTACGCTGTTCAGAATATAATAAAATTATTTCTGTGCAAAAGGCTTTTGAGTAGGAAATTAAAAGGCATAAGTAATATTTAAAATCTTCTTCTTACCAGCAACTGACAAGCTAATTCACTGTATGCTCTGTTGTTCATTTCATATATTTTGTAGTCTTCATACCTTGGATTATATTACACTTTCCTCCTTGAATATTGTTTCATCAGGATGTCTTCAAATCAATCCACAATTGAAGTATTATTTTCATATCTTCAAGCTAGGTTACTTATTTCTTCTCTGAAAATGTATAATTTTTAAATTTCTTATGGCAGTTTTATACTTCCATTTTTTATTGGATATTTTTATTTATTTACATGTCATCCTCTTTCCCCATTTCCCCTTCCTAGAAAACCCCTATCCCATCCTCCCTCCTTATTTTTACTTTTATACCACTTTAATTACATGCAAGTATTAAGGTCAGTTCTAGGTTGAGGAACTAGCAACATAACAGATGCAAATAGACAAGGAACAAGCAAGGCAATAAACACAAATAGTCAAAGAACAAGCAAGGAAATAAATTTCCATGAACATTCCCATGATCACTGTTTAAATTACTTCATTGTCATTTATTATGTATCCCTTCTTATTATTGGTTTTGTTTCTATGAATACTCTCATTCTTCCTCTTGGTTAATTTGGCTAAGGTTTTGTCCATCATGCTCATTTTCTCAAAAAAATATGTTTTAGTTTCATTGATTGTTTCTAATTTTATCTGATTGATTTCAGCCCTGATTTAGATTATTTCCTGCCTTCTGCTCCTGCTCCTAGTTGTGTGTCTTCATCCCTTCCACTTCCTCCTCCTTCTTTTTCTCTTCCTCTTCCTCCTCCTCTTCCTCCTGCTTCTCTTCCTGCTTCTCCTCTTCCTCCTTCTTCTAGAGCTTTTGGGTACAATTTAAAATTGCTGATATGAGCACTTTCTAATTTTTTTATAGAGGCATTTAGTTGCTGTGAATTTTCCTCTTAACAATCCTTTCATTGTGTCCCATAAATTTGGGTATGTTGTGTCTTTATTTTCATTGAATTCTAAAAGTCTTCCGTTTCTTTATTTCTTCACTGACTCAGAGATCATTAATTAAAGAGTTGTTCAATTCCATCAGTGTAGAAATTTTGCAGTGTTTCTGTTGCTGAAGTCTAGCATGATGAAGTCTATCCATGATGGTCTGATAAGATACAAGGTGTTATTTCAATTTTCTTGTATCTGTTGAGACTTGCATTGTGACCTACAATGTAGTCAATTTTGAAGAAGGATCCATAAGGCACTGAAAAGTTATAGTTTTTGTGTTTGGGTGAAATAGTCTGTAGATTTCTATTAGGTCCATTTTATTCACAATGTCTATTAGTTTCATTGTTTATTTGCTTTTTTTTTTTTCCTGGATATCTTGCCAGTTTATGAAGGTAGGGTATTGAAGTCTCCCACTATTAATATGTGAGATTTGATGTGTGATTTAAGCTTTAGAAATGTTTCTTTTACAAATGTGGATTCCCTTGTGTTTGGGGCATAGATGTTCAGAATTGAGATATCATATTTGTAGATTTTCCATTTACTGAGTATGAAGCATCTTTTCCTGTCTTTGATTGATTTTTGTTAAAAGTCTATTTTATTAGATATTAGTTAGGATGGCTTCTGCAGCTCACTTCCTGGGTCCATTTGCATGGAAAACATTTTTTTCAGCCCTTTACTTTGAGGTAATACCTATCTTTACTACTGAAGTGTGTTTCTTATATGCAGGAGAATGATGAATTCTGCTTTTGAATCCATTCTGTTAGCCTGTGTTTTTCTCTGGGTAACTGAGTCCATGTATGTTAAGAGATACTAATAACCAATGGTAGTTATTTCATGTTGGTAGTGTGTGTATATGTGTGTGCGTCTGTGTGTGGCTCTGTGTGTGTATATATGTATGTTTGTGTGTGTGTGTGTTTATGTGTGTGATTTCCTTGTTTCTGCTGATACAGAATTATTTCCTGTGTTTTCTTGGATGTAGTTATCTGAATAGGGTTAGGGTTTTCATTCAGATATTTTCTGTATGGATGGATTTGTGGATAGACAATAGATGAATTTTGATTTGTCTTAAAATATCTTGATTTTTCCATGAATTGTTTTTGAGAGATTTGATTAATAGTGTAAGTTAGAACCTGTTGTGTTTGGTATTTTAGAGGTTGTAAGATATGGGTTCCAGCCCTTCTAACTTATAGAGTCTTTGCCTAAGAGTCAGGTATAATTCTGACAGGTCTGCTTTTCTATGTTGTCTGACTTGTTGCCTTGCTGCTTTTATTTTTTTTTTAAATTGGGTATTTTATTTATTTGCATTTCAGATGTCACCCCCTATCCTCATTTCCCTCCCTAGAATCCTCTATCACATACCCCCTCCTCCTTTTTACTTTATATCATTTGAATTACATGCAAGTATTCAGGTCAGTTCTGGGTCGAGAGACTAGTAATACCATAAATGCAAATAGTCAAGGAACAAGCAAGACAATAAACACAAACAGTCAAAGAACAAGCAAGGCAATAAACAAAATTCTGTGAACACTCCCATGATCACTGTTTCTAAGGGCTTATCAGGATGACAAAAATAGCTGAGCCAATTCCTGTTCTAACCAAAGTCATTTTCATGTCTGAAGCCTACTTCTTTGTTCTAGCCTACAATTTAGATTCCTACCTGAAATTACTTCTTGGTTCGAGCCCAATATTTGGATTCCTGCCTGGAATTACTTCTTTATTCTGGCCTTAGATTTAGATTCCTGCCTAAAATTACATCTTTTTTCTAGCCTAATGTCAGATTCCAGCCTGAAGCCTACTTCCTTGCCCTTGGCCAATGTCATATTCCTGCCAAGTAGCCAATTTTCTTGTCCTTGTCCTATGTCAAATTCTTGCCGAGCAGCCCCAAGGGCTATCCACCTCTCCCTCTTTTTTATTTCATGAACAAGACTGAGCCTGACAAGAATGCCTTCCTTACCCATCATGAAATATACATTATCAAAAGCAATGCACTTCTGTCTTAGGTTTGTAAGGCTCTCTGCAAAAACGTACCTGTTCTTGGCTTGCCAGCCTGTTAACTTAATAACTCTGCCTGGGGGTCCATTTTCAGGTTCAAGCCGTGTATTTTGGCTGCTAACATGTTGATGTTGTTAAAAACAAGCTTTAACATGATGGGCAGGAATGAAAATATTCCCAGGACCAAAAGAACTAGCATGATCAAGGTATATATGCCATCCTTGAAGCTTGAGCAAAATAGAAATACTGACCTCAGGCCATGGGTAATTTTATCAGCAGTATCTACCACATCAACACTCAGCAGAGCAGCACTCTTGAAATGTATAAGCTCAATATGTAAAGTTAAAACATCCACAGAGGTGTTAGAATTATGCCAAATACACTACAAGGGTCTTTCAACTTTTTCCTAATTATAGCGACTGTCACTGTAAATTTTAGAACTAACATGAATCCAATGGTATTTGACATGAAACTCAAGATGGTTACTTACCCTTAAATTCTGAACCTCCTTCCAATAATTTGAATAGGATAAAGGGCATCAATTCATTCTTCCAAATGTCTATGTAAATCCTCTTATATATTCATATTCAACACACTAGCAAAATTTTTGCTAAATGATTAACAAAAGTAGCTGTTTTAACTTCTTGTGTCAAAGCAATTGCAGAAGTAGTGGTGCTAGCAATTAATGTAATTAAAGCTGTTATACCAGCAATAATCAAGCCCAGTACAATCTTGCTTCTGCTTAAAGCCTGACTCATTTCTTCCAATACTTGCAGGCTATTTTTAGAATACCAAGGTTCTGTTATTCTCAGGGCCCTAAAACAATAGCTGGTTGATAGACCTCCATAACTGACATGCTGGACTTCAAAACACAAACAAAATTAAAAGGTGTACAATCAATGCATCTTACATTAACTTGACAATTAAAAGAGTCATAACACATGTGCTAACACCTGTTTGAAATACAGCTCCTGTCCCAACTTTATCTCTTGCTAACATAACATCATAGAGAACTCCAGCTGACTTCCATATATGTCTCTGAAAATGTCTAGAACCAGACTTCCAAATGAAGACTGTTATTTCCAATATTGGATTGATTTCTAGACTAGTCCATGATTGAGTATGAATAAATGGTTACATTTAAGAATAATACAAAAGTCATTATAACTTCTCTATTTGATTCTCTATTCCACAAAGTCTAAAAACTTGAGGTAAGGCAGCTTGTTCCATCAGGGGTATAGGAAAGCAATGGTAGGTCAGGAACTAATGTCCAATACAACCTTCAGTCACCATTGCCAGAGCATTCAGAAGCTCATAGGTCAGCATCATTCTTTGTGCTGGCATCAGCATGTCTCACCCCTTGCTCTAGCTGCCACCATATTCATTCAGCATCCTGCAGAAAAAACACAAACATACTCTCTTCCCAGTATTTAATACCTGATCAGCATCATGGCTTATGCCAGTAAGTGGATCCTTCCCATTAACCTATGCATAAGTATGCCTAAGACATAACTCACAGACTATGTGAAATCCAATAAAAATCAAGACCAAAGTGTGGGTGCTTCGGTCCTTCTCAGATGGAGTAGCAAAATACTCACAGGAGCAAATAAGAGACAATGTGTGGGGGCAGAAACTAGAGAAAGGACCATCCAGAGACTGCCCCAAATGGAGATCCCTCTCAGATGCAATCACCATATCCAACACTGTTGTGGATGTCCAGAAATGCATGCTGATAGGAGCCTGATTATATTTGTCTCCTGAGAGGCACTGCCAGAGCCTCACGTATACAGAGACAGATGCTCACAGCTAACCATCAAACTGATCACAGGGTCCCCAGTGGTAGAGCTAGAGAGAAGACTGAAGGAGTTGAAGGGGCTTGAGGCCCCATAGGGAGAGCAACAATTCCAACCAACCAGAGCTCCCGGGGTCTAAAGAGCTAGCCCAGGAACACACATGGAAGGACCCATGTCTCCAGCTGTATACGTAGAGGAGGATGGACTTGTCAGGCATCACTGGGAGAAGAGGGCCTTGGTCCATTGAAGGCTGGATGATCCAGTGAGTAGGAATTCAAGGGCTGGGAGGTGGGGTATGTGGTTGGGTGGGGGCACACACTCACAGAAATAAGAGGAGTTAGGATGGGTTAAGGTGTTCCTGTGGGAAGGAGGGAATGGGCAAAGGGGATAACATCTGAAATGTAAATAAATAAAGTATCCAATTAAAAAAAAACTGATAATAGAAATGGCTATCTCAGTTCAACATTTGAGACATTTTGGCAGCAATTTAACATGACCCATATTACTGAGATTCCTTATAATGGTCAAGGACAAGAGACTTTGTAAGGGGCCCATGTAATCATGGAACTTTAAAACAATATTTTCATAAAGTAAAAAGGGGGAGATATATCCCTATACTCCACAAATTTATTTAAATCATGTTCTTTTTATTTTTATTTCAAATTTTCTTTAAAAAAAAAAATTGGAAGCCAAGGAACTTTCTGCTGAATACCTTGCAGCTATTAGTATTCTTTCTTTGTTCTGTAGGTTTTGTGTTTTCATGATTATGATTTTCTTTTTGTTGTTGTTGTTTTTTTTTCCAGTATAATTGATGTTGATTAAGGATTTTTTTTTTATGTTTATAGACATCTCTTTCTTTAGGTTGGGAATGTTTTCTGCTATGATTTTGTTGAGAATATTTTCTGAGGCTTGGATCTGAAACCTTCACTTTCTTCTATTGTTATTATTCTTAGGTTAGGTCTTTTCATGGTATTGCAGATTACCTGGATATTTTCTGTCAAAAATCTTTAGCTTTAATATTTCCTTTGACTGATGTATTGATTTCTTCTATTGTATCTTCTAAGTCTGAGATTCTGTCTTCTATCTCCTGTATCCTGTCGGTGATGCTTGCATCTGTTGTTCCTGTTCTTATCCCTAGATTTTTCCATCTCCCAGATTTTCTCAGTTTGTGTTTTCTATATTGCTTCTATTTTTATATAACTGTGTTCTGCACAGTTTTATTTATTTCCTTTATTTAATTGTACTTTCCAGTATATCTTTCAGAGATTGATTTTTACCCCTATAAAGACCCCTATCTTCTTTATTACCTTGGATTTTAGATCATTTTCTTGTGTTTGGTAATATTGGAAGTATGGATATGCAGGGCTTGTGGTAGGTGAGTAGTTGTACTTTGAAGATGTCAGATTGCCATGGCTCTCACTGATTGTGTTCTTTTGGGGGCCTGATGTTTTGGTCCTTGGATGTTGCAGTAGGTATAAGGAAGAGTGTGAACCTTGATGGTCCTGGTGTAGTAGACCTCTGATCAATATCCTGGAGCTTTATGATTCTGGACCTGCAGTTATGTATGGTTCAGGAGCATCAGATCTGAAGAAGTTTGACAAAGCGATGGCAAAACAATTTATGACCCTTGGCATGGCAGACTGCTCAAGGTCCCTTGGTTTGTCCAGAGAACTCAGAGATCAGGGAAGCTGGTGGGGGAAAGAAAGCTTATCTTTATGGTTCAGGTCTGATGGAGGTGGAGGAGATGTGTCAGGAGAGTATGAGTGGGTGAGTGGAGGTCCTCCTGGTATAGCAGGCTTCTCAGGGCTTATTGTCATGGGCCAATGGGCTCAGCAAGCAGGGAAGATAGGTACAGAAAGAGAAGTTTACCTGTATGGCTCAGGAGTATGATGGAGGTAGAGGAGAGGCAGCAGGAGAGTGGTGGTACAGCCTAACATGACAAGCTGTTCCCACGCAATGTATTTCTAATAAACTTACCCAAAACTCATCTCAGATATTTCTCTTCATCCCTGTATCTCCTCAACTTCCAGTCATTTATAATTCTTCTAATAACCCACCAAATCCATTTCATACTCCCCATATATTCCTGCTTGTGGAGCTTTCCACTAGAGCACAGTCAACTTTCCAGGGTCTAGAGCTCTACAGAAAAGTAACTTTTCCTATTCCAGAAACCAACACCTGGGCGTAGATTTGTAGTCAGGTGCTAATGAATGTGAACTGTTACCATCTCTGTGTTTAAATGCTGACTGCCATGTTCTAGTGCAGGTCTTATGCAACCAGCCACAGTGGCTGTAATTTAATGAATGCAGTTGTCCTGTCATGTTCAGAAAACATTATTTTGCACAGGTTTCCCCTGCTGTCAGTTTACAATGTTGTAAAAATAAATGCATCTTTAGAAAGCCCAAGAAAGCAATCACAAGGTGGAGGGAGAGACCTGGGAGGGAAAGTGTACAGGGGTGGGCGTGGGAAGAGAGGATTATGATATGTTATTGGGTGGGGGAAAAGGACTGAAGCCCTGAGGGCCAGCAGAAAGAATGGAAACAGGAAACCTCATGAGGTAAGAGGTTAGGGGGACTCTCCAGAATGTACCAGAGACCTGGGAGGACAGAGACTGTTAGGACTCAAAGGAAGGGACCTTAGATGAATGCCCTACAGTAGGGAGAGGGAAATTGTAGAGCCCACCTCAAGTAGAAAGACAGGGTATCATGTGAGGGATGGGATTGCCATCCAATACTCAAAAATATGACCCATAACTTCTTCCTGAAAAGAACAACAGGGATTGAAATGGAAAGGAGCCTGAGAAAAAGAAGGTCCAGTGACAGGCCCAAAGTGGGATTCATCTCAAGATATGTTTTCTATATTGCTTTTATTTTTGTTTTAAGGTCCTTCACAGTTTTATTTATTTCCTTTATTTAATTGTACTTTGCAGTATGTCTTTCAGAGATTGATTTTTACCTCTATAAATACCCCTATCGTCTTTATTACCTTGGATTTTAGGTCATTTTCTTGTGTTTTGGTAGTATTGGTAGTATGGATGTTCAGGGCTTGTGGTAGGTGAGTTGTACTTTGACACTATTACTGAGGCTATGGAGTGCACACAAAAAGGGGCCTACATCCTTGTCAATAGGCTGGCCTGTGTGTCTGCTTCGAACTCAGTCTTCAGAGGCTTGAGGTGATGGCTAGGATTCATTCATTAGTGCCTATAATAGACACACAGGCAATGATTTCATTAACAAACAACTCATGAAACTATACAAAGAGAGGGAAAACCAAAGGTGACATTGAAAGCAGTAGGAACAATGGGAGCTCTTCAACAAGTTCTAAATATGCTTGTTCTTCCTTAGTGGGGACAAGAATTGAATGAGTATCTGGGAATTCCAAGAAAAAGCACAAAAAAAACCATCTGGGAAGAGACATCTTTTTTCTCTACTGGTAATGGTGACAGTGATGAGGGAGATGATGTATTTCAGTCATGATTCTCTAGAGACAGTTTTGATATTTTGACACCCAAACCCCCCAAAGACACAAAGGAAACTTATTATACTAATTTTAAGGTACATTCTCAGTAGTTCAAAAGCTTTCTCACTGCAGATGGGCTAAAAATGAAGCTGTTATTCATTGAACAAGGCTGGATGTCTCGACAGTATGAATCTGATGCTAGGGTCTTCAGTCTACAATCTAATTCGTCTGCAGAAAGACAATAGACAAACTTTCCAGGGAGGGTGAAGAAAAGCAGACCAAAAGCAAATTCTTTCTGTTTCCATACACCTGCATGTGGGCTGCCACCAGAAAGTGTGGCCCAGATTTAGGGTGAGTTTTCCAGGTTCAAATGATTTGATTCAGAATATTCTTCACAGGAATGCACATCTTGGTGTATAATTCACTCCAGATATACTCAAGTTGATAACCAAGATTCACCTTCATATGATGTTAGATTGCTTAGTGGTGGTTGTGATGGTGGAGATGGTGCTGGCAGTGGTAATGGTGGCTGTGATGGTAGTAGTGTAGTGCTGGTGTTAATGGTAGTTGTGATGGTAGTGGTGAGTGATAGTATAGGGTGGAAAGACTTTGTCATCCACAAAAGAGTGTTAAAATAACACAAATTGTGTTCCTAGAAGAAAGGCCTCCTGGCAACAGATTTGGCTCCAACATGAATTTTCTCTGAGTCTTGAGAAGTACATCCTACATTAGGGGTTGTGATTTGTTTTCATAAAATAATGGACTTGGGTAAGAGGATCTTTAATCCCTCATCTTTACATTTTAAATTTCCATTTATTCATTTTTATTTAGTGAAACAGCTTGTACAATTTACTGATGGTGAACCAGGGTTATATAAGCATTGGAGAATGAAGAGGTGAACTTCTTGGTGCAAGAGTTCTTTGACTGAGTCTTAATGTTCAGGAAATATCTCATTTTTATGGAGAGACATTCCAGGAAATTGAACCTGTAATTTCACTTTGCCAAGGACTACATGACATTCTTCAGGTAGAGAATTTGGGAGTCTAGCTTCCCAAATATGGTTGGGCAAAGAAGAGGAGGCCCTGCTTGTTTCTGTATTTACATGCATATTTCATTGCTAAGCTTAGAAAGACTAGGCACAATAAGAGATTGTCAAACACTATAAGCATATTTCTAAAGTACTATCCTATAATAAGATTAAAAGTTATGTGAATGGTGTTGAAAGGCCCCCAGATAGGGGAGACCCCCACTCGAGAGATTACGACCACCCAATGACTCACCAGACACTAATCTTGTTGCAATTAGCAAGAGGTAAACTTTAATCAGTGCTGAGGTGGAAACCCGGAACCGACGCAGGGGCAGGAGTTTTGACCACGAGACTCAGGAGTGAAGGGTTTTTAAAGGAGAAAGCCACAAACCGGGAGGGGGGGCGAGAGGGAAATCAAGGAAGAATTGCCATAAAAACAGTAGGAAGTTTTAGCCCATATCATAAAGATAGTGGAGAGTCTCGACCTATTATTTAGTCAGTCATAAACCAGGGCGGGGTAGAAAACACCTTGCACATATTCTTCTCAAGAGTATAACCTTGTATTTCATCTATTATGTGGATCAGCCAGTCTTTGGAACACAGAGCCCAGAGCCTGTGAACCAGATGACCTAGATGAACTGCATTCTAGGTTCTGCCCTTTTGTGATCAGCTAAGCTTCTGGAGCATAGCTGGCCTGTCTAGTTTTCTTTGCGTGGCCAGCTAGTTCTTGGAACCTAGACCTGTGAACTTGCTAACCTTAATTTAGATGGGGGGTCTACATCTTTTCAGGGTCTGTGTTTCTATCTCAAAATAACTGGTCTGTCTACATACATGCATCCATGAACTTGCACGTGGCATATGTATGTGATGTATGTAGACAGGCTTTGTAAGGTTGTGCATGTCTATATATGCATGCACCAGGGCCAGAGGAGAACATTGGCTTTCCTGCTTTATCATTCTCAGCCTTATTCCGTAGGGGCAGAATCTGTGACTGAACCTAGAACTAGGTAGATAATCAGAAAATGCTAGTTATCCTACTGTTTCTGCTTCCAAAACACTCTGAGGCTACAGGTGCTTGTATATCTTTGCTTAACCTTTTTTACAGGTGCTGGGTTTCAAATTTGGGTCCAGAGAGTTGTGCAGCAAGTACTCTTGCCTACTGGGCCATCTATAGTCCTCTCTTAAAACATCTGCTCACCTTTTGCTGACATAATTGTACTTGTGCAACAAACTGAAAAATTGTTCTATATATGCAAGTCTCCTAAACATGAAGGCTATATTGAACAGAAAGAGTAATCTCTGGGGCATGGGTAGCATAGTGTCTATATCATAACTACTGGCTTCGTCTCTTAGTCCATTGTGTCTGTCAACTCCTGGTGAGTGAATGCATACATGAATCACAATTAACATCAGTGAAAGGCAGCTAGCAAGCCCTGGTGATCCTCCTGTCTTCTCCCAAACAACACTGTGGTGTCATAAACAAGTGTAGTGGTCGCAGAACTCAGATCCTCATGGTTGTAAAGCTCCTGGATAGTAAGTCTCCATGGTTTCCATAAGCTGTACAATGGCCTAAAAAGGAATCTCTGAACATCCAAGGTTGCTAGAAATAGTGTTGCTCCTACCATTGAGCCACTTCTGCTCCATCTTTCTTTTGAGAAAAGAATGTGTTGTTCAGCCTCAGCAATTGCATCTGTAGAGGCAGCATGCTGTCATACTATCTTCCCTCCAGGCTCTTATCTTAATAAGCAATTAGTTAAACAATTGTCCATATTGACCAGATCAGCCTAATGTGGAGCTAGGGAACTTGTTTTTGTTTGTCCTTATAGAGTATCCCCTAGACTCAGGCAGTGACACTGAAGTTTAGGACTATTTATGGTTCACAACAATATTGAGAGTTGCATTCTCTGTTAAGCCCCACAGTGCATAGAATTGTGGCTGGTGATTCATTAATTCTCGATGATAATTTGTCCTCATTATTCTAATGGCTGCCTTGTATCATCAGACCAGCTGGCTCCGGGAGCAGAGGTTCAGGATGGCTATGGCAGATGCATAATCCATGCACTGCCTCCCTGTGAAGAGGGTCTGATTTCTGTTGCTGTGGACTAGCTATGTCACAGGTTCTCTGGAGTTCTGGTGAATAAAAGCCCTCTTACACTCTCAGTGTTGAAGACCTTCATCATGTGTACAGATCCATCTTCTCAACTTGCTGCTGGCTACCTTCAGGCTGTATCAGTTGTATGTTGGCTATGCCTCCTACTGCTCACTTATGCTTCCAGTGATAATTAACAAAAATTGACAAGGATATACCTAAATTTTACTGTGTGCTACCAAGTGCCAGGAAAATGTTGACTGTCAAGTGTACACTGTCTGTATGCTGCAGTTTGTATGTTATATACTGGGGTTTACAGTAACAGGTTCAAATTATCTAAGAGAATAACATCCTACAGGCATCCCTTAAGCCTGATTCATTACCACATAGGTATAGTCTTCCACACACAAGATCTGCAGGAATGTTCCAATAAATTCACTAGTTCACTAAGCTAGACTTGGATAGAAACCTTTTTCTTAATCTCTCCTTTCTCAGCTAAATAGACTTTTGTTCATATCTTCCTTTGAAAAGTTAATGCAAGAAGCACTCTACTTTGGCTGGGCTCCCACAGTCATCTGTGCTGGTTCAGTATATCAGCTTGTTGAAGATATGTTCCTGATTGATGGAAAACTATAATCTTAGTAAATCTTTTTCTCCTCAGGTTGCTTTTGGTTTATGTTGTTTTATCATAGAAGCAGAAAGCAAAATGGAACAATCCCTTGATAAGTAGTAGAATCTATGACACAGGACCATAACAGGAGCCTCAACTGGCCTTGAGTGACAAAAAGTAAGATATTGATAGTAATTTCAGTACTTGAGAGACTGAACAGAAAAAGATCTAGAGCAAGGCTGGGGAGATAGTCAATAAAGTACTTACTCTGAAAATGTAACTATGACCCTACAACCCACATTACAAAAATATCAAGCATGGTAGTCATTTCCTGTGATTCAAATATTGAGAAAACAGAAACAGACTGTTTCTGGTCTCACTGGCCTGCCAGACAAGTTAAATCTCCATATTATAGATCAGTAAAGGAGCTTATCTTTAAAAAATGAGATGGATAATGACTAGATGACAGTTGGGGATTGACTAGCTTCTATATACATATGCTTGATTAATCTGCACATGTGTTCCTACACACATGTAAATATGTGTGTGCACATGAACACACAGACACACACACTATAGACACACACACACAGAAAAAAACAAACAAAACCAACAACAATAACAAAACAAACAAACAAACAAACAACCAAAAGAAACAACAAGGATTTCTTACATGCATGCATGCTTTCTTTCTTCTTGATTCCTGGCAGCTTCATGAAGGCATGGCCCACGGTCTTACCTGTCAGTGTTGACAAATTATCCTCAGATGGTTGGATGAGGGAGCCTCTGTCAATGTTAGCATCTGGAGTCTGTACACGACCAGGCAGATAATCACTTAAGTAGGTTACATTCTTATGGGATTCTTAGCCATGTGTGATTGTCATCTGTGAAAAGTCATTCTCAGAAGAGAACTACAAAGCCACTCTGTCAGTAGCAACATGATGATGGGAGATAAAAGATTGTTAACAAGAAGAAAAGAAAGACTAAAAAGCATCAGTGGACAGAGGGAGTCCAGAAAGGACAATGGTGGATGAACATTGCATAAAAACACATGCATACATCACATGGTTGTCACATAAACACATACATATGCCAGACATATACACACACATATCAGGATATACACACATACAGACACAGCACACACACACACAGATCATCATACACAGAGATACCACTGAAACAGATAAAAATGTACATATACAGACAGACTTTACACATTTAATACCGACAAACATGTAAACATATAGACATCACACACACATACCACACCTAACAACATCACACACACACACACACAGAGAGAGAGAGAGAGAGAGAGAGAGAGAGAGAGAGAGAGAGAGAGGAGAGAGAGAGAGAGAGGAAATCTTTCAAATGAAAAGAGTTAGTCAAATAGCCAAGTTAAATGAGCCATCCAAATCAACAGGGCTTCATATTTAGTCTTCAGTTTACTACAAGAACTAGAAACTGGCTTGGGATCCATTCTACATCATCAGGTATTTCAGTGAACCTTTAAAAGCCTGAGGCTAATGAACATCAGGCTGATCACATTCAACTTAAATCCTTCTGTTTAGACTTACAAGCATGACACCATGGTCAAAGGAACAAACTTCATACATCTAAATTAGAATTTTAAAGAAAACAAAGACAATGAAACTCTTTGCCTGCCCAATGGAAACATTTGATATTTGTTAATACTGAAATCAAACTGAATGAAAGCAGGTTAAATATTAAACTGTCCAGTGGGTAGAAATTAGCCTTAGCTCTTTGATGTTTTGAATAATTATAATAATGATTTAGATAATTTTGTACTATAGCTCTGGGGAAAAATATGGATTAAAAAGTAAGCCAAACCAGGTAGTATTTCATCTGTTTATACAGAAATTGATGCTGTATTTTGGCGTTGGAGTATGGGTGTATTTGTGTGCAGGTTTTTATGCATGTGTGTATGTGAATGCCACAGATTACTTAGATACATTCCTCAGGTATCATTCAGCTTGGATCCTTCTTTTGGTTTCCTTTTGTAAGAGTGTTTGTTACTGGCATGAAGTTTGCTAGTTAGACCAGCAATTCCCAGGGATCTCCTTAGTTTTGCTTCTTCAGTATATTGATATTGTAATTATATCCACCATGTCCAACTTTTTACATGGGTGCTGAGATCCAACTCAGGTTTTTAGGCTTGTAAAGCTAGCATTTTACTAACTGAGCCATCTCGCCACCCATAAAATTAATTCTTCTTATGCTAATTAGGACAGCTTATGTTATGCAGGGAGGAAGCCAACCAGGAAGTAGCATTTTTCCATGCAGGGATGGCATTGGCTGATGACATTTTTCCCTTCCTTGGCTTTTGCTCTGTTGTGGCTTTAGCGGCTTTCCCAGCAGATTTAGATGTACTAAATCTAAGATGTACTTTAGATTTAGTACATCTAAATCCAGACTGGTACAGTGAACGAAATAGGACTGTGTCTAGGATTCTGAGGATGTTTTCTAGAAAATGTGACCATGAAGTAACCAATATCTCCTACTCGTGGATAAAGACAGAACTGAGTGTCAAATGACAAATCCTCTTTATTCTTGTCTAATATGGTCACTAAAGCACATTTCTGCCAGGAATCCAGGGCAAGGTTCAAAACCAGTTACATTTTTATTAATTGATATTAGAATAGACTTTTCTAGGATTTTTGGATTTTTCATGGTTGCTTCAGTGTGTTGAAACCATAACAAATCAATGTACCTGGGCCTGGAGAATGGATCAGTAAGCAAACTACTTCCTCTGTGATTACAAAGTCTTGGGTTTGATACCTAGTACTCACATTCAAAAAACGGAAGTATCATTTTTTGTGCTTGTAATCTCAAAGCTTGAATCTGGGGGCTTTAGATGGTTTGGTGAGTACCTGGTCAGTGAGAGACCCTGCCTCAAAATAAAAATGTAGACCATCCCGAAGGAAACACATGACTGATCTCAAGAACAACACACACACACACACACACACACACACACACACAAGCACACAAACACACACACACACACACACACACACACCAGGGAAACAATGAAAAGAACAATTGATGATTTTATATTGAATATGCATTTTTTAGATTGTTTATCAAAATATATTTAGCATAAAATGTCAGGATATTAAACAGCTAAATACATCTCCCTTTTTTTTTTTTTTATTCACACTACTTTAGAACAAAATAGACTTTCTGTATTATTTGACTTTGAGCAGGTTTCTGAGCTAATTCTGTAAAGATCATTAATATTTAAATGAACAGATAATAGATTTGAGAGTACCTGTAAAGGAGAGAATCATCAATATTACATTATAAATGAGATCTCTTCAATCCTAAAATATAATCTTCACAGCTTTTTTCAGGGCTGATATGAGCATAACACATCTTAAACTTGCAACCAGAAGGAAAGAAAATGGGAAATGGGCAGGCTCACTGAGAAGTGATCCATTCACTGGAAATGGTTCAGAAACCTTAATTCTAAATTCCTCACACTGGGTTTGTGTTCACAAAGTTAAGATGGTCAATGAAAGGGTATGGTTATGCTTCATTTACTAGGAAAGCTGCATGTTACTAAAGACCATTGAGAGTGTCTGATGTTAGTATGCAGAAGTTAAGGCATTCTTTCCCAGGAAAAGAGGTTTAGCTAGTGCTAAACCTAGGTATCTCATAGAAGATGATGCGCACATTGAAAAAGAGAGGCTTGCCAGGAGATAGGATGAAGGTCAAATGATACAGTGCAACACTGCTGCATAAAGAGTTACTGGAAGTCTTGTTTAGCAAGTGCTGTGAGTCACACACTGACATATTTCCTTTACTTTGCAAGCTTATGAGATAGGATCCAGTTTATAAATGACAAAGTGCTGATATTTCTAAAATTAAAAAAGCTTTTAAAATTGCTTATTCAAGATTAGTTTTATATGATGATGATGTAATTTGAGCTGTTTTAATAACATTTTATATTTTAAAGCTTTTAACTCCTTCACAAAAGATAAATGTTTTTGAAATATGGAGAATTTGGGTATTTTTATTGTTCCTATGTGAGAAAGTTGGGCATAGAATTTTGAGCTTTTATCATGTTTGATGAGAAATACAGCATTAACTGTCTGAATTATTGGTTGATTACTTTCTTGAATTTTCTGTCAAATGTAGATATTTCAAATACTTATAAAAGCAGTTTTGTATTTCTATTTGGTAAGCTGGTATTCGCTCCACTCTGAAAAATAACAGAACAGAAATAGTTGCACCACATCTTTCTTAGAAGTGTCTGGAGAAGGTTACCGGATGTCACTTACTTCCAACCTGCTTTGATGAACTCTGAGTGTGGAGAGTCTTTCCTGGAGGTACATTATCTATTACCTTAGCACAGAAGTCAGCCTCCCTTTAATATCACTAAGTATTTTCAGTTAAAGCCTCTGTACTCATTTTACTTTGTCCATTTAAGTTGTGTTCAGCACCCTTTCTCACTAGAATGCATGGTTTACAAATGTTGCTGTTCTTTATTTTATCACAATTCTTATGATACCCAAGCTAAAAGCAGCCAGCAGCCACCATGCCACAACTTTAATCCAACGATGCCTTGGAATTTCTTTCACCTGGCTAATTGACAGACTCTTTTACAATTCTACCTTATTCAATTTTTCAGGACTATAGAAGGACTACAGAGTCTTTGGCAGAACATAGCATGAGTTATGTATGTTTTAATTCCTGATAGAGTACTTCATATGAGAATTCATGAATGTAGCCCTTACATTCCATATTTTTAGTGATATTTTATCTTCTAAACACTTTCTCAAATTGCCTATTAAGTTCTGCTTATAAGAAACTATGGTTCCTATAGGTTACACATGTTCCACATTCACCCCACAAAACAGTTTCAAAGACCTGAAAAATACTTGGTCAAGTTTAACTTAGAAACAACTTTACTCCCTGGGACCAATTTTTGAGTTAGTCCTTTTATTCATTGCTATGACAAAACATCCAATATAGAATTTTAAGAGAAGAATAGAATGTTCATGAAATCAGGGAGATTTCACCCATCATTTGGGAAAAGTAGAGACAAATTGATAGTAGAGGCTGGCTACCTAAAACTATCTTTTTAAACTATGCAACTTACATACAAGCCTTATTCTCTAAATGACATTCTTGGCTTCTTTGTTCTTGCTCTCTGGGAGTAAGGTGAACAAGAAAAACTTGTCTCAAATTTTCCATAAGATATCAAGACATTTTACTGTCTAGGTATTAGTAGAATATTGCTAACAGTTTCTACTTTTTATTCTAAAATAAAATATCTAATTTAGGCTTCATGTTTTCAGAGTTTTAGAGACCATGATGGGAGACCAAAGGCAAGGAGGAAGAGTTTGGAACTCGCAGCTAGATTGACAAATTAGAGGTGGATAGACAGAGAGAAAGAGAAAGAGAGACAGAGTCAGAGAGAGATAAAGAGAGAGAGGGGGAAGGAGAGAGAGGGGGAGGGAGGGAGGGAGAAGGATGTGGATGAGGAGGAAAAGGGGGAGGAAGAAAGATTTTAGGGATTATAGCTAGATTTAGAAATTAGAGAGAGAGGAGAGAGAGAGAGGAGAGAGAGAGAGAGAGAGAGAGAGAAGAGATAGGTAGAAAAAAGAGTTTAAAGCTCACAAGTAGATTTATAAATTAGAAATGGAGACACACATCCACCCACCCAACCAGTTCATACTTCACATCATTCCTAAACCATTCCTCCAACAGGTGACCAAACATTCAAACATATGAGCCTCCAAGGCCCATTTTCATTTAAACCACTACGTACAACTCTGGCCTTTTTAGGCTTGTGGCTCTATCATAAAGTAAAATAAATTTAGTTCAACTTAAAAAGTTCCAATGATTTTTAACAATTTACATTCTGTTTAAAAGTCCAAAGCTTAAAGTAATTCTGAGACTCAAGGCAATATTTTAATTGTAACATCTATAAAATAATAAAAAAATCATATTGCATACTTCCCACATTCTTTTTTTTTCTAGCATCGTTTGCATTTATTAACAAGCCTTTTCTAGCTTTCTATAGTCTCTGTGTGACAACAGTGGTCCTTAAGAACAAGCACTAATTAACTCACTCCTAAATGATAGGGCTCACAATTAAAATAAAAATAAAGCACTCAAAATCAAACCTATTCATATGCTCTTTTTCTTCCCACTTGTAGACATGACACTCAGTCAGATATTATTTTTGTCTATTTTTCTGTGCAGTTTGGAAGTTAATGTTAACCTAAATCCACTCTTCATTTAATAGTGGAAATTAAATATATTTATCATTAAAAAGTCCATTCCTAACTCTAACAGCTTTAAGGAAGTCCAAAAGTATGTAAAATATAAAAATGTCAACCCATCCAAGCTTTCCATAAGAAGATATCTATTTTCAAACACGTTTTGGAATGTCCTTTCTAACCCATCAATACTTTGTACAAACACGGAGAAAGAGATCTCTCATGTCTATTTTCTCTACTATATGTAAAGGATTCTGCTTTCTTTTTTTTTTATTTTTTTTTATTTTTTTTCCTTTTTTAATTTTATTTTTTTTTTTGCTTATTCACTTTATAACCCGTCCCAGTCACCCCCTCCCACAATCCTTCCCCATCTCTTGTTTTCTGAGTACCCCCCTCCTGTATCCCCCACCCTGCCACTTTAAGTCTTTGAGAGGCTAGGTGCTTCCTCTCCCATTGAGGAAAGATGAGGCACCCAGCTACAAGACCATACTCCATATACAGGCTGCATGTTTTGGGATAGCCTCCATCCAGATGTTTGAGACCTACATGAAAACCAAGCTGCACATTTACAACATATGTGCAGGGAGGCCTAGGTCCAGCCCATGGAGGTAGATCTGTGTAGACTAGGTATGCTCCACGGTTGGTGATTCAGTCTCTGAGAGCTCCAAGGGTTCAGGTTGGTTTACTCTGTTGATCTTCCTGTGCAGTTCCTATCTCCTTTACTTCCCACATTCAAAGACACAGAATACACATTACAATTCTAAAAGGAAGGAACATGGGCACAGTGAGGAAATATTAAACCAAAGGGAAAAAAAGCCCAGGAGGGCACACTATGAATCTTGTAGCTCCATTTTTGATATCAAAGTACTTCCAGCTTTTTACAGGTGTTTTATTCTCTGTGTTAATAGAATATATCTAAAAATGTTTAACACTTTTTTAAATAAAATTAAATGTCTGATCTGTGCCTCATGTTTTCAGAGTGAAAACTATGAGAAGTTGTTCCACTTGTCTCTATTGGACTGTTCCACTCTGTCTGTACCTCTCCTTAGAAGATATTTTACAGCTCTCCCATCTGCAACACCTTGGGGTCTCCAATATAGTTTAGGCTTCACTTTCAAAACTCTATTCAGCAGTCATCCAGGGCTTCCATGCAGAGACTTCCCTTCCACATGTCCAACTTTAGAGTCTCTCCTCAACTTCAGAAGAGGATTCATTAATGTATCCTTTCTGACTCTAAAGCCATAAAACACATGGGCAGCATTGACAAGTTGATCAGTGTTAGTCTGCCTTGAAATACCCACATTAAGGTAATGATCAAAGAAATTAATCCATTTTTTAAAGTTTTGCCTCGGGCATATTTTAGAACAAAGAAAGAAATAAACCATATTTTTTCACAAAATATTCACAAAAATGGTCCCTTGCTCAGTTGCTGATATTCTTCACCTCTGAAACCTCTGGAGTTGGGTCTCAGTAAGACTGTCTCTGATTAGAGCATTCAACAGCTGTCATAGCTCAAAGTCCTAAAATCTTCTGCATTTCTCCAAAAACCACATGGTCATATCTGTCACAGTTATAGTCTACTTCTAGCATCATCTTCTGTCTTAATTACTTTTCTATTACTATGATAAAACACCATGAGCAAGGCAACTTTGAATATAATCATTTTAGTTTGTGAATTCTGATTTTAGAAGACTAGAGTCCATGATTGCTGAACAAAAGCATGTTAGCAAGCACAACTGATAGCTTATATATTGATTCTCGAACTAACTGGGGGTGGGAGAGAAAGTGGGAAAGAGAGAGCAAGAGAGAAAGAGAGAGAGATCAAGAGAGAGAGAAAGACACAGAGAGAGAGAGAGAGAAAGAGAGAGAGAGAGGGAGAGGGAGAGAGAAAGAGAGAGAGACACACACACAGAGAGAGAGAGAGAGAGAGAGAGAGAGAGAGAGAGAGAGAGAGAGAGAGAGACAGAGACAGAGACAGAGACAGAGAATGAGACTTATCTTGTATTTTTGAGATAGTCTCTCTATGTAGCCTACGTTGGATTCTTGATCAATTCTCTTGCCTCACTTCCCCAAGAACTGAAATTACGGGCATATGACTCCATAACTAGATTATATTATGATTATCAATGCTTCCCCTGAAGATCACTTGAGATAATGAATAAGAAAAGCAATTGAGAAAAGTACAGTAACATCTGCTACAGCATCGTTGCATACAACAATTCAAATCTTCTATACTACAATCCAAAAATGCTTTTTTGAAACCTATATAAGCATAAGCTCTTTTTCAACAGTGTGGAGCCATATATCTTCTCCAGTAAATAAAGAGAAAAAAAAAAGAACATCTTGTGCATGGTTTTCAGTTTTAAAACTTCATGTTCATCTTTGTAACAGACTCTTATCTCATCCCTCCATCTTAAGTGTGACTTCCCAATAATCAATAAGAAAAACTCAATTAAAAGAGCAGTTGGCATGAGATAGAAGTTACTGTAGAAAAAAAAAGCATTCCAGATCAAGATAATGATAGCATGTTAAAAAATGTAAGAAGGCTGAATTTAAGTTGAAAGTCAATTATTTCATTACTTAGCATTAGACATAAGCTGCTGTGCAATGGAATTAATCATTTAAACTGGATTGTTCACTTAGAGGTTAAAAAATACAAACATTCTACTTGTTGCTGTCCTTATTTCTCCCTCAGATTAATAAATTTGTTTTTAAAGGATTTGTTTTCACTTTAAAAATAGAGGAACTGAGCCAGGAGGTGGTGTTGCACACCTTAATCCCAGCACTTAGGAGGCAGAGGCAGGTGGATTTCTGAGTTCGAGACCAGCCTGTTCTACAGAGTGAGTTCCAGGACAGCCAGGGCTACACAGAGAAACCCTGTCTCAAAAAACAAAAAACAATAAACAAAACAAAACAAAAAAATAGAAGAATTGGATTGGTGGCTCCATACTTAAGAGTATGTATTCCTCTTGTAGAAACACTGGGTTCTATTCCTAGCATGGACATCAGGCAGCTCATAAAATCCTATAACTTCAGCCCAAGAAGATCTGACACCCTCTTCTGGAATTCATGTCATGTGAGCTCATCTGTACACACCTATATGCAGACACAAAGGCGTATATCTATGTTTGAATAATGAAATAATGTTTTTAACTAAGAAAATAAAAATTAAGGAAAATAGCATGTTTCATACATATCTTTTTGAAAAGAAGGAAGATATAGCATTCTTCCCAGGTAAAGCTTCTTGGAGAGAGGGGCATAATCACCAAAAGCAAAGGAGGGGACTAGAAAGGGCAGTGCTTGACTGCATGTAGTAACTGAAGGGAAAATCATGGGCATCTTCACAAGCATGGTCTAAGATTTCATATTTCTTAGCCAATGAATGCTGGGAGCCCACAACACAAAGCTGCAGCACTGCACATTATTTGCCTGTTTCTGGTTTATATCACACTTATTTGCATGGCAGAGTTCCACAACTGGAAATGATGTGCACAGTGGATCAGTGTAACCTCCAAGACTGTACACTGGACAGTGGACTCGAATTACATGCAGGAAACTCTACAGAAAAGTTTACTCTAACTGCCACAGCTCATTTTCCATTTCTTCTCTGGTGTTCTGGTACTGCCTATAGCTCTAACCTGTTCTAGCATACTCAGTAAATGAGAATTATATTCTTATTTAAAAGATAAATTAATTCATGACTCTCCAATTTCTCACCACCTTCTGTAGTGCCAGGGATTCCAGTCTAATTCAGGCTAAATGAATCTGATAGACTATACTAAAAAAAACAAACTCTTCTTAGGGATGGAGAGATAGCTTAGTGGTTAAGAGCATCTAATATTCTGCAAATGACTTCATTCAGAATTCAGCACTCACATTTGAGGGCTCAATACCACTTGTAGTTCCAGATCTAGGAGAACTGATGCCCTCTTCTGCCCTCAATGGACACAGGCACTAATTCAAATAGAAACACACACACACACACACACATACACACACACACTTAAAAATAGAATCTATTTTAAAGAAATTCTTCTAAATATTTAGTTCATTCATAGCCACATTGAATGTAATGACTTCTGTTTCTTGTTATGAACTATCTATTTCAAAAACCAACATTCCCATCACAATTGTGACATTAAGTCAATTAATTAGTGTTATTATATGAGATATAAATTTCTTACCTTCAGTCTTGACTACAAAATTACTAATAAAATAATTGGGAGAAAAAAGGCTTTCTATACCTCACATTTAAGAGGCTCACAGTTATTATGATTCCCTAGAATATAATATGTTTAGGTTCATATTTGAACAAAAGACTACATGTCTAGGACTTGTGCCACACAGTTAATGATAGTTTTTGAGGAAGTACTCTAGGTGCTATTTTATTCACATATGGAATTCATTTTAATTAACTTAAATGTGAAAGTTATTGTCAAGAGATGAGGCCAGAGAACCAACATCTGGCTGCCACTAAGCAATCATAAATCATTAGTTATTTAACCTTTATTATGATTCTTTTCCATGGATATTTTTTCATATATGAGGAACCTATATTTCAAATGGATGAATCCATCCATGTAGATCATAGGATATGTGGAAGAGTTGACAGAGAGCTGGAATCCAGTTTTATTTCTAGACCATGATACTGTCTACTGTGTTTACTAAATGTTATAACTGATAGCTTATTTTCAGCCACAGAGGAAAAGTGAACAATGGAGAATTATGCTCACACCACAGAGCTTCAAACTCATAAAATATTGTTTATTCTAATTGATAAGCAAGATAAGATGTTTTGAACAACCTGAAGCTCTTTCCAGAAATCACATTAAATGAGTTTCAATATGTACTAATTTTAAAAGTTATGGAATAGCAAAGAATCCGAGTGAGTCAGCATATATATATATATATATATATATATAATATATATATAGGCAGAAGGAAATTACCCATCAAGCTGAGAACAAGGTGGGGAAGTTATGGTGCAATAGGTACAAGAAGCAAAAAGGTGGTGGTTGCTTTTAAAGTCTTCTTAGTCCATGACTTGTAGAGAGAAAGAAGATCTAAAAGTGCTCCCTGCATAGCCATTTGTTCTGGTATTACCAACAATAAGAACTTATCCCATAGTTCTTCAAGACATTTTGTTAGGAGAAAGTCCAATTAGAAGCATTGAATGATCTGTGTTTTAATCTGTCATTCACTGATGCTCACCTGAATTCGCTGATTTATGTACCTTCTTGCTCCCACTCTCCTCTGTGCTCTTACTGTAATATTAGTGAAGTTATTTCTTCTTGTTTACTTGGTTTCTTCACATTAATCTCTTCAGTACCTAGAGCGTATGCATGTCACTGAAAATGTATACTCTTTCTATTATAAAGCAAGAAGATGATGAAAATAGTTTCTCACAGAGTTCAAGAATGAAATGGAGTAGTCTAAAAAGGTTTTGTGTAAGCAGTGCCCAAATATAGTCAAAGGAGAGAGTTCTCAGGGACTCAGAGGTCAATAAGATCCCTTTGGGTTAGAAACGAGATCTATACATAATGCAGCAGTCAGAAGCTAAGGTCTCTCCTATTATACTCAAGAAATGGTCTAGTTATCTTGAGACATATGAGGTATTATGGGTTATAGCCCATGGAGATGTGAGAATTACAAAGGTTGTATGAGATTAAAAGTAATATTAAAGTACAAATAGTTTTGATCCCCTTGTGTCTTGTACAAATTGCATAGTAAAAACACTAATGGGACTCAGTTTTAGAGACCTTCTTTGGGTTTATAAATAGGGTTGTCAGATAAAATTCAACAAGTGCATTTACTGTTGAAATTAATACTGAATAACTTCTGTATAAATACATCCAAAATATTGTATGAGGCATAGTTATATAAAACAAAATTGTATGTGAAATTCAAATGTAGTTGTATATGCTGTTTTGCTATACTATAATTATGTAGCTTTATTTGTATTGAATGTTAGAAATTGCTTATTCACATTAATTTAAGGGATCAGTACTCTTTTATTAGTGTGCATGAATACAGTGTATATGGTGTATGCACACATCTGAATGCAAGAGCACGTGACCATATATGAAATGTAACCAAAGTAAAATGTCCAGTATCGCCCTTTGTCATATTTCTTTTATACATGGACACTCCCTGCAGGTGGACCTAGGCTGGCTATCAAGAAGCCTCATGGATTAAGCTGTCTCAGTCCTTTATATTCTTGGCTTTACAAGCTCCACTTTGACCACACTCAGCTTATTATGTCGGTCCTATGCATTTACAGTTGAATACCCATGCTTGCATAACAATTGATCTTACCAAACAATTCATCGTTTTAGCACTGGATCTGATGTTCCTATGAAAACTGAGAGTCAGAATAAAGACAGAGGGAACATGGGAAAATTATGTGATTTTGTTTCTTTTGCAAGGTGGAGATAATAAAAATAGGTACGGGATGGAAAGATGGCTCATTCATTGCGAGTACTGTTGCTCTTACAGAGGACTAGAATTCAGTTCTTCAAAATTACCAAATTGAGCAGCTGACAAACCTTTAGCTTCAGCTCCAGGGAATGACATACATACAAATAGACACAGACATAGATATTTTAAAGATAGGTATGTCCGTTTATATCAAATATTATATGCCTGTGTATGGAATACTGAGCACAGAGCCCTCCAGTTTAAGGATCACTGAGCACAGAACTATTCTTCCTAGGGAGACTTTGATGTGGAGTCCTGCTACATAGACTATGATATTGCATTCACCTTCAGAGTAACGAATGCTGAGCATAGATGCCTCTTAAGGAGACAGTAATTAAGGAGTACTGAGAACAGGCAACTCCTCTTACTGTAAAAGATATAGAGCCCATGCCTTTCCCCTACACTGCATGCTGAGTATATGTGCTTCTCAGTTATGAAGTCCTGAGCTCAGGCTTGGCACATAACATGTACTCAATAGATAGCAATGATTATGATAGGGAACCACAAAGACAAGAATGAGAGAGTGAATGAGGAAATGGATAAAATGTCCTTAGTATAGCAGCACGTCCTGAAAAACCACACAACTGTTCATCACAATCCACTTACCACCAGAAGCCCAGCGTCCAGTCCCATGCTTCCTGTTTGACCAGGAACCAGAACAGAGTTACACGGCCACAAGTCCACACAGCAGCTTCGTGGAGACACATTTTTTCATAAGGTAAAGCAGTAGCTCTTGTCTAGGGCCATTTGTGCCTTTGACAGATAAAATGCTGACAACATGTGGATGTGGGTGTTGTGTACAAAATAGCATTTAGTAGATGGGCACAGGAGAGGGCCAAACAGCCCTTATATATCACTGTCTTTGTCGAGCTAGACTTAGAAGACTTGGAAATGGTCTATATAGGAATTAGAATGAAGATCTGTCAGAATAATGTGTTATCTTATTTACAATAGATTATTTTCTGAAAGTTTTTTGTTTTTGACCTGGGATATGGAATTCTATTGGTAATATAAAATATAACTCATCAGATATTGATGGAAAACCTTTCTTCTTGGTCATAAATATGTCAATAATCCATAGTGAACATCACAAGTTATTGGACTATTCAGCATGGCTCTAGTATACTCGTCCTGGAGAATATGGTCCTGTTTCTGAACCTTTATTGAAAAATCAAAAGCCTCCTATAAAATATATTTTATTATCATTTAACTTTCCTATCCTCTGTTATGAGCCAATGAGCTTATGTATGCTAGCAAGTCAAGCTTACCCAATATACTTTAGGTTGAGATTTAAAGGCTAATTTTTTGAATGAGAGACAATAAACATCTCATGTATTTTTGTATATGCCACTGCTACCATTTTTACAACATGATGCAGCTAAGAGCTGTGGTGTATTGGTCTGATGCTACTGGTATTTTATTGTTAAATACTGGTTTCTAAAGATGTGGTTCTCACTGATGAGCAGACCATCACTTACTCAAGTGATGCCCTGTGAACCTGCTCCCCAATTTAACAGGTCAATCGACATTCAATTAAAGGTCAATAAAAGACTGTTATTTGACAGTAGATGGAGACAGGTGGAACTGGAGGCTATAGGGGGGGAGTTGCAGTAGGGAGATGGGAGGAGAGAGAGACAGAGAGAAAGAGGAGGGAGAAGTAAGAGAAGAGAAGGAAGCCTCCATGAATCAGAACCACATGGCCAAGAGAAACAGCAAGTATCAAGGGGCTTACAAATCAGAATAAGGTAGAATAACCCAAATCTGCCAAATCTAGGCATAGGACTTATAAATAAAATGTTTGCTTTGTATGTCTTTTATACAGGTTTATTAGAATTGTAAACTCTACCAAACAGAAAGGGAACACAGGCAAAGTGGATGATTTTTCTCTTTAAATGTTGTCCACAGAAATAAGCTGAGGTGGTTCTGTTGTTATAAATTAAGGTTGATCAAATAGACACAACTCCCTAAGGACTCTTATTTCAAGTCATTAAATCAAGTGCTTGCCATTACAGTTTTATACTTCAGATTCATGATGTAACTGATGTTAAAAAAAAAAATAGACCAATCCCTAGACTGTAACAAATAGTTCAGACTTCTGTGTCCACTGGTTGGGTTACCTACAGGTCTAAATGCACAAAGGGAACTTCGACAATGACCTGTGAGTAAGCTGGAGATTTGTGAGTCATAGTAAAGATCCACAGGCTGTTCCTGACATCATTCAGAAGTTTTTGGCAGCAGAAACTTTCTCTCCAGCAAGGGGGCAGGGGGCTTTTGAGACTCAAAAATTAAATAAACTTAACAGGACTTGGGAAGATAAAATAAATTGGCAAGAGTCACATAGCACCTATCCAGAGGATTGTAAAAGTGACATACAATTTGGGAGCTGGGGAAGATAAGACCAGTGGAACTGCCAAGAGGACTTGCTTCCACCTGTTTAACTAACTTCCCAGTCTTGCAGATACCTCCAGAGTGCAGCTTTAATGAGTCAACACCCGGGCTGGGATGGACTTTCAGTCATCTAGGTATGTTTGTCTCACCCATGTTTCTGCACATAGCTCCTTACTTGTTTTCCTGTAAGTAAACTCCATTTTGGTTTTTCATGGACTACTTGTGGGGGAAGAGTAGACATGTGCATATACGTGTGTGTGTGTGTGTGTGTGTGTGTGTGTGTGTGTGTGTGTATGTGTGTGTCATGTTCCAGAACAAGTCTCAGACAACATAGGGTAACATGGTAAAAGGAAAAGTCAGACTGTGTGTGACTAAATGTGTCATCAGAATTGAGGCTGTCAGTGTGAAGGGGTATGTGTCTACTAGACAGAGAATTTGTCAATGAAAAACTGAAATTACTTAGAAAAGGGCTAGTTTCCCTGAACTACCCTCAACTTGATTAACTTCTGAGCCACATTTGTCTGCAAACAGAATGGGCTTCTTATTCTTCTACATAAAGTGTTTCACTACACGAAAGGGACCCTCCTTCCCAGATGAAAAAGGTCATGATACATACAATTGCTCCTCTGGAGAAATGGTCATGCTTCATAAAATGAAATATTACATGACAGCACCCCCATGGCCTGCCCATGTGGTGATTGCAAAGAATATACTTTAAAATCCCTGCCCTCCTTTGCCTGAGCACCAAGTGTCTTTCCTAGGTTGAAGTCTGCTCTTGGTCAAGGACTCACTATTCTCTTAATTGGCTTAAGAAAACAGGGAGATTTTATCCTTCATTTGTGGACCATTTCAAAATGCTTCTCCTCTAGTATTAGGATAACAGGTACAGTAGCAGAACAGGAGTGGTTGGAAGGTGGCCGTGACATCAAGGTAAAGGAAATATGCAGAAAAGGAGGCAGGGAGATGGAAGGGAATCCTATTGATACAAATTACTAAGAAAGTCAATACTGGCATTGTGTATATACTTGGTGCTAGGGATGGAACCTCAGGCCTCCTACATGCCAGGCAAACTGTACCAACCGAGCCTCAGGCACAACTAATTATAACTTTTCTATTTTGATCTCCGTGGTTGATGTCTCCTTTGGTAGTGCTGCCATGTTTCTGGTGTTGTGGAAGTATGAAGAGGGAGTGGAACTAACAATGGACACTTCTTCCAAAAGAGCCATTGTCTGGAGATAAAGACATGGAAAAGAAATTATGCACAGATGGAATAGGCATTTGATTATTCAGTAATTAAAGTAAAAGTCTGAAGACTTTTAGAAATAACTATTTGAGACATGAGAAAGTATTAAGACTTGAAACAAACATGCGTATGGAAAGAACTTATAACTGAGTGTATCAATCTTAGTTTTCTGAAAACTGCAGTTGGAGGGAAGACCACAAGGTCCAGGTTAATGTAAAGTTCATGCTACATGTAGAGACCCTGATTTGCAACATAAAAAACACATTCCACATTACATCTCCATATGTTAAGTTTGGAAATGTAGTCACAGAAAACATAGAGACAAGGACAAAATTTTCTAGAAGGATTTTTTTAGTCGCCCTCTAAATTTTTGATAATCTGCCAGGTGCCAATTTCCTTACTAGTTTCCTGAGCCAGAGCAGCAGCACGATGAAAATAAGCAGCTGGTCGGCACTTAAAATATAGGGTGAAAATTAAATGATAGCAGAGAGCTTTCCAATTATAAACATGTCCTCTAATTTTAGAGATGTGACAACTTTTCATGAGAACTAAAATGTTAAAGAAAGGTGAAGGTCAAATTGAAGCACAGTGAAAAAGTTAAATCTAGTTAAAATTGCTGTTTAACTGCATTCAGGGCACCTGATGGCTTATTTACTAGGTGATTAAATGTCCAGATCCAGTTGAACATTTTTAACTATTGGAAATGCTCTAAATCTATAATATTCAAACTTAGATTGTTCTCAGACAAACCAGGATATAGGCAGCTATCATAAAAATCCTGAGGAACTGACAACAAATCGCAATAGCTGATGGAAAGGCCAGGATGTCAATTGATATCTAGCTTTCTAGTTCTATCATGTAAATAAGATAAAGAGCAGTGAGCAGGGATGGAGATATAGTTCAGAGACTTTGCTGCCCTTACATATCACGCAGGTTCAATTCTTAGCCCCTGCATGGTGACTCATAACGGTTTGTTACCCCAGTTACAGGTGATGTGATACCCTCATCTGACATCTATGTGGGCACTGCATGCATCTGGCTCACATCCATCTGTACAGACAAAACAAACTGATAGATAAAATAAAAGTAAGTGAATATTTAAAAATAGAAAAGAAAGAACAGGGGTTTCATAGAAAGGAAGTTGAGGTGAATCTCCTTTCAGATGCACTTTGTTAGGAGAGTTACATCGCAATCTAAGAAAGAAAGTACATTTGCAGGCCTGAGTGGGAGGCTTTCTTAGGAGGAACAGCCATTGTAGATAGCATGTCAGGGGCACTGAAGGGATATCTCCTTTAGTTTAAGGATATTGGGAAACACAGATCAGCCTGACCAGAGGGCAGATTTGTGGGATCCTGAAAAAACAGGTAGAGGCTTCTAGGTACCTTCATTCCCTTCCAATTCCAAGAACCAAGTGAGTTTCTTATTCCTTCAAGGTTGCAGAAGAGGCAGGAAAATATTTATCCTACTTTTAGAAATCACAAGGCACAAAGTACAGTTATACCTCAAGTTCATCTCACAACTGCAAGGCAGAGGAAGAGCTACACTGTCATAACATGCTGGCTTCTCCACTCTGTCATGAATACCAATTGCAGGGCACATGGCTTGAAGTGAGGAAGAGGAAGCAGGTACAACTGCTACCTCACACCTTGTACACTGCTACGATTGTTTTTACAGTTAGATGTGCTTTGTCATATTCTGGAGAACTTCAAAAAGAGTTCATACTTGAGTGCCATACCATCTTTGTGTGTGGTACGGCCTGGCCATAAGAATATTTAACACCTATGATGGCCAGTGTTGCTTGTCCGCATTACAAAATTTAGAACTACCTAAGAGGCCACTTTCTATCTTCACCTGTAAGGGATTATCTAGTTTGGGTTAGGTTATGAGAATGTCTGTGAAGATTCCTCTTGATTAAGGTAGTTAAGGTTGGAACACTCACTTTACGCATGGGAAGCACCATCTCGTAGTTCTGGGTCCCAGACTGAAGGAACTAGTCAGAGGAAATTGAGCAATAGCATTCTTCAGATCTCTGCTTCTTGACTGAGGCTGCCATAAGATCAACCCCTCAGCATCCTGTTACTGTGACTTCCTTGTCATACTGGACTGTAATCTGTAATATGATGTAAACCAATTCCTTTTCTTCCTTTGTTTGGTTAGAGTACGCCAGCACAACTGGAAACATAGTGTCAAGTGGTGATTCCATGGTATGGCATAGTTGAAGCCCCCTTGTCCTAGAACACTTCTTATTGTTGGACTGCTCATTGCTAAGTCAGGTGCAGTTAGGACATAGAAAAACTATCTGGGAACACAACACATGAGGGTTCAACTGGTAAGATGATGAAAAGGGGAGGCTGTAGATGATTGAGTGGTTCATGTTGCCTGTGCTCTGTCCAATAGAAGTTATATGGAACATGGTTAGATATTCTTCCTTTTCAAAAGTAAAAGACATAGATTGCATCTTTATGTGAAATCTGCCAAGTTTTAATTTGTGGCAACAAATTCATTTTTATAAAAAGTACTGAATAAGCTTAAGAAAACATGTCTGTATTCTGGATCTAGCCCAGGAAATTGACAGTTTTGGAATTTTCTCTCAGAAGATTCAAATCTATTTTACATTTTTAACTTTTGGGGTTTATGATGTATGTACATTCATTTGTGTGTGTTAATGTGATGCAGGTGTGTCACTGAGGCTTTGTGTTCATCAAGGTCTGGCCTCGATTGTCAAACATTGAGACAGTGTCTCTAGTTTCTTGTATTATTTACAACAGGCTAGCTAGTCTAAGAAATTTTGTGGATTCTCTTCTTTCCACATCTTTGGGAACCTACTGTAGGAATTCGGTCATTACAGATGGTCACCACTGATACCTCCTTTATGTGAGTTCTATAACTAAGTTTCTCATAACTATGTGACGTGTGCAAAGACGCCCTAGCCCAGTACACTGTATTTTGTTTTAGCTTCATAATGTTCCTTTTCTAGAAACTTTCTTGCCTATTTGCTCTCATGGGGATGTTACCTTACTGTTCATCAGCTGCTTATAGGGAGTTGGGGGACCTTTACCCTCTGTGTACACAGCCTTAGTGAAAACATTAGGTATGTACCAACGTTAGATTCCCACCTCAAAGAATGAGTGTTAGTTTATTAACGTCATATACTAAACACAAACACCAAATTTTGCAGTGCTTATGGATGAAATAATTAGCAATCATTTCACTTCCAACTGAGAGGAGTGAGTTAAGGATTAGCTTCTCTCAGTAGATTACACATGAGTGAGAAAAAAATGTCAAACAGCAAAGTAAAATGGGATAGTATGTCTTTCCACACAAGCATCTCCACGGTACTAATGAGCCAGCTTTTCTGACACACTTGCAAGTAACAGGAGACAACTTAATAAGTGAGAGGAGATTTCTACTGGAAGAATATTATTTAGTCTCTAAATATAAGTGAAGAAGTGGGCCAATTGACACTAACTGAAGCTATTTATGTTCACTTGAAGAGAATCAACTGTAATTTGGAAATTAACTTTGGAAAAGTTAGTCTCCTTATTTCACATGGAATTTAGAAATGCACTTTAATTTGAAATTGATGATTCTCTCTCTTTCGCACACACACACATACACACTTGGGGAGAGGACAAGTTACTTGCCATTCTTCAGGCAATGTCTAGCATTAGTTTTGATACAGGTGCTTCTATTAATCTGTAACACAAAAAGTACTCTAGGCTAGCCAGTGAGCCTCAGATATCTGTCTCCACATACCCAGTATTGGCATTACAAATGCATACAACTAAACTTGCCAAGGAAACACTTTGCTACCCAAGCCAGCTGCCAAATTCATGTTTTAAAGTGCTGAAATACTCTGTTACATTGGTATGTCATGAGGCCACTTGCTGGCCCATGATTTCAGCTACGCCTTCACAGATCTACCTCTTGCTGTTTTTTCTCCTGTTATCCTATCACATGCTCCCATCTTATATTTTAAATCAAATAGTTATAGGATTAGGTAGCAAGGCAAAAGTGAGCTGAAGGAAGTGATCTGATAACTGGGTTCTTTATGCTAATCTGAGGCAAGCCATATGCATTTATCTAGCATGTATCCTTGGAACAGCATGTAGCAATTTCCACATAACTGTTGAAAAGAAAGGCTGCAGAGATGCATTTGTATATGAGTCATTTAGTCCATTTTCATCTGGCTAGAATAGGATTCCTGAATACAGTTTATGATTTGAATGTAAAATGCCCTCAGAAGGCTTGTACTGGAATATGTGGCTCACAGCTAGGGTTGCTATTGGGTAAGTTTGGATAATGCTGAAGAACTTGAATGTTGCTTGGTGAATAAGTTCACTGGAAATGGGACTTGAGACTATACAGCCTATTTCTACTTTCTATCTACCCTCCTATTTCTAATGAACATGCATAAATCTGCTTTCATGATTTCCCCTCAGTGATTTAATATATTACTGCAAATGTAAGCAAAAATAAACTCATTCTTTCATTCATGTCTTTCCGCTAATTGTCATAACTTGAGACCTAATATTAAAAGGTAAAGAATACATTGATAACTTGTAAACCATCTTAATTTGAATAATAATCTTGAAGCTCATACTTATTTTCAAGACAAGGGTTCTAAAGAACCAGCCAAACTCCATTTTATTCCTGATAGCTATTTTGAGTCTGTAACTAAATTAAATTTCTGATAACTGTAAAACTTGAGTTTCTGTTTCAGAGAGATGGGTTGTGCCCCAACCCAGTAACTGTAGAATGTTCAGTAACAAATGTTTCACAAAGATTTACTGAATTACCTAGTCTTGCTTCTATAGCTAACTTGCTGGCCAAATTTTCATCCTATGTTATTGCCCTATGTAAGGGATCCTGAGAAACTGGGGAAGAGATGTTCTCATGAAGCCTGCCGTAATGCACTACAGCCATTGATTCCTCTCTCACATGTACATGAAGAAAGCTTGCTTTAATATGACCACAATTTGCATAAGTGATCTTTCTCCTTGCATCTGCAGATTAAGAGTGACCTCTTAGTAAGAGCCATGTGTTGCTTTAAGGTCATGAGGTCAAGTGGAAGAGAAGGTGAAACATGGGGAGAAGACAGAAGAAAGGTAAATGTGCTTCATATCAAACTGGTCTGAAACTCCACTAGCTCAAGAAAGCAAGCCCTCTGTTTGTCCTGTGGAGTGGTGTGTGTGTGTGTGTGTGTGTGTGTGTGTGTGTGTGTGTGTGTGTGTGTGTAAGTTATTTCCTTTACACTTCTACACTGAAGTATTCTGTCTAGGAAGGAAGAGAGATCTAGAAAATTTTCAAGACCTAGGAATCAAATGATACTGAAAATCCTCAGAAGGTTTCCAGGTTTGCAAGGACCCTCTCCAAAGGTATAAATATTACATAAAAGACATAAAAATATTATTGAGGTGATAGGTTGATCACTTTATCAATGACACACTTAAATGCACATATGTGACACTTATACCTCAATAAGCTAAACATGTTTCTGGAAAGGAAATGCACCCAAACAGACTATGAAACAAAGAAAAAAATATTGGATGAGCTCAAATGAGAGTTAGATATGTCTTTTTAAATATTCCAGTAGTCACACTAACAATAATTAATAGGAGGGCTTGAGGGATGGCTCACTGGGTAAATTGCTTTCTGAATACAAATGAGGACTTTGAGTATTGATCCCTAGTGACCACTTAACAAACAAGATGTATCTATACATGTCTGTAATCTCAATGCTGAAGATATAGATACTGGGAGATCCTTGTGCATACTTGCTGTATTGGTGTGCTCCAGGTTTACCAGGAGACACTGTTTCAAATATTAATGTGGAGATGATAGAGAAATCACTCATTGTAGATTTCTTCTGCCCTACATGTGAACACACACACACACACCACCCATATACATGTTGCCATATTCATTACACAAGAACATATATGTATGCACACTGGCATCACCATAATTTTATTTAATATGTCACATCAGAGTAATTTGTAGGAACTATCATTGAAATATTTTGTTTGTTCTTAGAAAAATTTTCTATATACTCAATGTGGTTTTATATTTGAGCACATTGCTGTTTGCACAGCCATATTCAAAGTGCTCCATGGCTTCCAACTACTGACTGTGATATGTGAAAACAGTCCCACAGTAGGCTATGAAATGCTTGGAGATAATAAAATGAGAAGGAAGTTGGGTGACAATAATTTTTCTCACATTTAAGCATTTTCATTTATTCAGAACGTTTGAAGACATATCACTAAATTCTAACACCCAAAGGTTTTGATTTCATAGGTCTACATCAGTCTGCCACATCTCTTTTTCTAATGACTTGCCAGACAATGTGAAATCTCTCAGTAGCAGAACTACTTTTGTAGTGATACTGCTAAAATGTGGCTTGAGGGAATTTTAGGGTGTTTCTATTTTTTTAATTTTTTTATTGAATATTTTATTTACATTTCAGATATAATCAACTTCCCCCCACCCAAGATCCCCCTATCCCATCCCCCTCCTTCTATGAGGATATGCCCCCACCCACCCTCCTACTCCCACCCCACCCACGACTTCTTCCAAACTCACCCACCTATGCCTACACTGTCATCCTCCCCTACATATACAGCTAGAGCTATAGGTCCCTCCCTATGTGCTCCCAGGTTTTAGACCCTGGGAGCTATGGTTGGTTGGTATTTTGCTCTCCACAGGGGCCGCAAACCCTTTCAGCTCCTTCAGTCTTCCCTCTCTCTCCTCCATTGAGAATCCATATGATCAGCTCAATGGTTACCTGTGAGCATCCATCTCTGTATATTTCAGGCTCTGGCAGACCTCTAAGTAGACAGCTATATCAGGCTCCTGTCAGCATGCACTTCCTGGCATCCACATCAGTGTCTACCTTTGGTAACTGCACAATGGATGGATACCCAGGTGAAGCAATCTCTGGAGTGCCCCTCCTTCAGTTTCTGTCCCACACTTTGTCTACAATATTTGCTACCATGAGTATTTTGCTACCCCTTCTAAGAAGGGCTAAAGCACCCACAATTTGGTCTTCCTTGTTCATGAGCTTCATGTGGTCTGTGAGTTGTATCATGATATTGCCAGTTATTGGGCTAATATCCAATTATCAGTGAGTGCATACCATGTGTGTTCTTTTGTGATTGGATTACCTGACTCAGATGATATTTTCTAGCTCCATCCATTCACCCAAGAATTTCTCAAATTCATTGTTTTTAATAGCTGGTTAATATTCCATTGTGTAAATGTACCACATATTCTGTATCCATTCCTCGTTGAAGGACATCTGGGTTCTTTCCAGCTTCTGGCTATTATAAATAAGGCTGCTACAAACATACTGGAACATGTGTCCTTGTTATATGTTGGAGAATCTTCTGGGTATATGCCCAGGGGTGGTATAGCTGGGTCCTCAAGTAATGCTATGTCCAATTTTCTGAGGATCTGCCAGATGATTTACAGATTGCTTGCACCAGTTACAAGTCCACCAAGAGGAGTATTCCTCTTTCTCCATCATCCTTGTCAGCATCTACTATCACCTGAGATTTTGATCTTGGCCATTCTGACTGGGTGAGGAGGAATTTCAGGGTTGTTTTGATTTGCATTTCCATGATAACTAAGGATATTACACATTTCTTTAGGTGTTTTTCTGGCCATTCGAGTTTCCTCAGTTGAGAATTCTTTGTTTAGCACTCTACCCTATTTTTAATAGGTTATTTGGTTGTCTGGAGTTAATTTCTTTAGTTATTTGTAGTATTGGATATTAGCCCTCTATTGGATTAGGATTGGTAAAATCTTTTCCCAATCTTTAGGTTGCTGCTTTGTCCTATTGACAATGTCCTTTGCCGTTACAGTAACTTTTACAATTTTATGAGGTCTCATTTGTGAATTCTTGATATTAGAACAAAGTCTATTGGTGTCTGTTCAGAAAATTTTCCCCTATGCCTAAGTATTTGAAGGTCTTCCCTACCTTCTCTTTATTAGTTTCTGTGTATCTGGTTTTATGTGAAGGTTCTTTATTCACTTTGACTTGAACTTTGTACACGTAAAAAAGAAGGGATTGATTTGCTTTTTCTACATGCTGACCTACAATTGAATCCAGCACAATTTGTTGAAAATGCTGTCCTTTTTTCACTGAATGGTTTTAGCTCCTTTGTCAAAGATCAAATGACCATAGGTGTGTGGGTTCATTTCTGGGTTTCAATTCTATTCCACAGATCTTCATGCCTGGCCCTGTAAAAATACCATGTGGTCTGTATCACTATTGCTCTGTAGTGCAGCTTCAGGTCAGGGATGGGGATTCCCCCAGAAGTTCTTTATTGTTGAGAATAGTTCTCAATATCCTGGGTTTTTTGTTATTCCAAATGAATTTGCAAATTGCTCTTTCTATTTCTATGAAGAATTGATTTGGAATTTTGATGAGGTTGCATTGAATCTGTAGAATTGCTTTTGGCAAGATGGCCATTTTTACTACATTAATTCTGCGAATCACGAGCATGGGAGATCTTTCCATCTTCTGAAATCTTCTTCGATTTCTTTTTTCAAAGACTTGAATTTCTTGTTATTCTGATCTTTCACTTGCTTGGTTAGATTCACATGAAGGTATTTTATATTATTTGTGACTATTGTGAAGGGTATCATTTCCCTAATTTCTTTCTCAGCCTGTTTATCCTTCAAGTAGAGGAAGGCTACTGATTTGTTTGAGTTACTTTTATATCCAGCCACTTTGCTGAAGTTGTTTATCAGGTTTAGGAATTCTCTGGTGGAAGTTTTAGGGTCACATCAGTATACTATATATCATCTGCAAATAGTGAAATTTTGTCTTTTTCCTCTCTAATTGTATCCTTTGACTTCCCTTTGTTGTCTAATTGTTATGGCTAGGACTTTCCAGCCGTATATTGAATAGGTAGTGAGAGAGTGGGCAGCCTTGTCTAGATCCTGATTTTAATGGGAATGCTTCAAGTTTCTCTCCATTTAGTTTGATGTTGGCTTCTGGCTAGCTGTATATTGCTTTATTTATGTTTAGGTATGGGCCTTGAATTCCTGTTATTTCCAAGACTTTTACCATGAAGGGATGTTGAATTTTGTCAAATGCTTTCTCAGAATCTAGTGACACAATCATGTGGTTTTTGTTTTTTTTTTTAGTGGATTACGTTGATGGGATTTCTGAATATTGAACCATCCCTGCATTCCTTGGATAAAGCATACGTGATCATAGTAGATGATTGTTTTGATGTTTTCTTGGATTCGGTTTGTGAGAATTTTATCAAGTATATTTCCATCAATATTCATAAGGGAGATAGGTCTGAAGTTCTCCTTTTCTCCTTTTTTTTTTTTGTTATTTCTTTGTGAGGTTTAGGTAAAAGGATGATTGTGGCTTATAGAACGAATTGGGTAGTTTTCGTCTGTTTCTATTTTGTGGAATAGTTTGAAGAGAATTGGTATTAGGTCTTCCTTGAAGGTCTGATAGAATTCTGCACTAAAACCATCTAGTCCTGGGCTTTTTTTTGTTGGGGAACTTTTAATGACTGCTGCTATTTATTTAGGGTTATGGAACTGTTTAGATGGTTTATCTGCTCCTGATTTAACTTTGGTACCTGGTATCTGTCTAGGAAATTGTCCATTTCATCCATATTTTCCAGTTCTGTTGAGTATAGGCCTTTGTAGTAGGATCTGATAATTTTTTTTAATTTCCTAAGTTTCTGTTGTTATGTCTCCTTTTAGATCTGATTTTATTAATTTGGATACTGTCTCTGTGCCCTCTGGTTAGTTTGGCTAAGGGTTTATCTATCTTGTTGATTTTCTCAAAGAACCAGCTCTTTGTTTGTTGATATTTTGTATAGTTCTTTCATTTCTACTTGGTTGATTTCAGACCTGAGTTTGAATATTTCCTTCAATCTACTCCTCTTGGGGTGTTTTTGATTCTTTTTGTTCTAGAGCTTTCAGGTATGCTGTCAAGTTGTTAATGTATGCTCTCTCCAGTTTCTTTTTGTAGTCACTTAGAGCTCTTAGCACTGCTTTCTTGGAGTACCATAAGTTTTGGTATGATATGTCCTCATTTTCATTATATTCTAAAAAGTCTTTAATTTCTTTCTTTATTTCTTCCTTGACCAAGTCATCATTGAGTACAGTGTTGTTTAGTTTCCATGTGTAAGTTGGCTTTCCATTGTTTTAGTCATTATTGAAGACCAGTATTAGTCCATAGTGATTGATATGATGCAAGGGATTATTTCAATCTTTTTGTATCTGTTGAGGTCTGTTTTGTGACCAATTATGTGGTCTATTTTGGAGAAGGTACCATGAGGTGCTGAGAAAAAGGTATATTCTTTTGTTTTAGGATGAAATGTTCTATAGTATCTGTTAAATCCATTTGTTCATAACTTCTGTTAATTTCACTGTGTCTTTGTTTAGTTTCTTTTTCCATGATCTGTCCATTGCTTTGAGTGGGATGTTGAAATACATCACTATTATTCTGTGAGATGCAATGTGTGCTTTGAGCTTTAGTAAAGTTTCTTTTATGAATGTGGGTCCCCTTGCATTTGGAGTGTAGATGTTCAGAATTGAGAGTTCATCTTGGTAGATTTTTTGTTTGTAAGTATGCAGTGTCCTTCCTTATCTTTTTTGATTACTTTTGGTTGAAATTCGATTTTATTTGATATTAGAATGGCTACTCCAGCTTATTTCTTGGGACCATTTGCTTGGAAAATTGTTTTCCATCCTTTTACTCTGAGGTAGTGTCTGTCTTTGTCACTGAGGTGCGTTTCCTGTATGCAGCAAAATTCTGGGTCCTGTTTATGTATCCAGTCTGATAGTCTACATCTTTTTATTGGAGAATTGAGTCCATTGATGTTAAGAGATTTTAAGGAAAAATGATTGTTGCTTCCTATTATTTTTGTTATTAGAGGTGGAATTATGTTTGTGTAGCTATATTCTTTCGTGGTTGTTGGAAGATTACTTCCATCTTTTTCTAGGTTGTAGTTTCCTCCATGTTTTGGAGTTTTCCATTAGTTATTCTTTGGAGTGCTGGGTTTTGGGAAGATATTGTGTAAATTTGGTTTTGTCATGAAATATCTTGGTTTCTCCCTCTATATTGATTGAGAGTTTTGCTGGGTATAGTAGTCTGGGAGGCATTTGTGTTCTCTTAGGTTCTGTATGATATCAGTCCAGGATCTTCTGGCTTTTATACTCTCTGGTAAAGTCTGGTGTAATTCTTATAAGTCTGCCTTTATATATTACTTTATCTTTTTCTCTTACTGCTTTTAGTATTTTTTGTTTGTTTTGTGCATTTGATGTTTTGATTATTATGTGACAGGAGAATTTTCTTTTCTGGTTTAGTCTATTTGGCATTCTGTAAGCCTTCTTGTTTGTTCAGAGACATCTCTTTCTTTAGGTTAGGGAAATTTTCCTCTATAATTTTGTTGAAGATGTTTACTAGCCCTTTAAGATGGGAATCTTCACTCTCATCTATACCTATTATCCTTAGGTTTGGTCTTCTTATTGTGTCCTGGATTTCCTGGATGTTTTGGGGTTGGAGCTTTTTGCATTTTCATTTTCTTTGACAGTTATTTCAATTCTTTCCATGGTATCTTCCATACATGAGTTTCTCTCTTCTATCTCTTGATTCTGTTGGTGATGCTTGCATCTATAACTCCTGATTTCTTTCCTAGGTTTTCTATCTCCAAGGTAGTTCCCTTTGAGATTTCTTTATTGTTTCTATTTCCATTTTTAGATCCTGGATGGTTTTGTTTAATTCCTTCATCTGTTCGATTGTGTTTCTTGCAGTTCTTTAAGGGATTTTTGTGTTTCCTCTTTATGGGCTTCTACCTGTTTACCTGTGTTCTCCTGTACTTCTTTAAGGGAGTTATTTATGTCCCTTTTAAACTCCTTTCATCATCATGAGAAGTGATTTTAATTCTGAATCCTGCTTTTCCAGTGTGACAGGTGTCCAAGACGTTGCTATGGTAGGAGAACTGGGTTCTTTTTTTTTGGGGGGGGGAGAAGAAAATGGGAGAGTTTTATTTAATAGAGTGCTGGTTTTCTTACAGTGTTTCTCACATTTTTTAAACTATTTATCCTTTTCATTATTTCTTTTAGTTTTTTGAGATTATAATATGATTACATCATCTTCCCATTTCCTATTCTCCTTTTAAAACCTCCCAGTACACCTTTCCTTTTTCAAATTCATGGCCTTTTTTTCAATGACTGTTTGTTTGTTGGGGTTGGTCTTGTATACTGTGTATTCAGATGCTGAATTCTATACCCAAGACAGGTTCAGTCCAGACATGGTATTGTCTTGACTAATTGCTGTAAAGTATGTTCCCCAATAATCTCTAATTGGTAATAAAAAGTTAGACCCTGTGACTGGTCAGGGGAGAGAGGAAGTTGGAATTTTGTGTGGAGTAGGGGCCTCAGGTGGGACAATGATGAAAAGACAAAGGAAGGAAAAGAAAGTTGACATGAGGCAAGAAGGACCAAGAGCACATGGCCAAGGTATACTCACCCTGAGAACACCCATGGAACAGAGCAAGACCCAGTTGGCAAGTAATGGTGGGTCTATGGCTGGGATGTAGGTTAGAATAGCTCAGAATCAGCTCATCTAGGTCTGCTTGTTAATAAAAACTTGTTAATAAAAATACCAGGTTTCTGATGCCAATAACTTTGGTTTCTGTTGCTTATATTCTTGTGCTTGCCTATCGCCATCTGGTTAATTCTGGTGCTACCTGCACTCACTGTCTCTGAGTGAAGCCTGTCTTTCCAGTTATCTTGCTTGTGTCACAACTCCTCAGAGTCGGATGCTTCTTTGACCCTGACTTCCTGGGTGGAAGTACTGCTGTGACTCAGGTTTCTCTTGGGATCCTGAAATCCTACTGCTCTGAGTACACTGGTTCCTCTAGGATGGCTCAGGATTGGTGTCTTCACAGGAACAGACCAGCTAGGTGTCTTTTCCAGCCAAAAGGAACAAGTGAAGGGCAGAAGAGGAGTTGTGTTTCTGGTTTTTTATTGAGACAAGATCTTATAAAATATTCCCAGATTTTCTTGAACTTGGTGGCTGATTATGTCCTTGAGTGGTGATTCTTTATCCTCTTTAGAAGTATTGCTACTACAGGAATGAACCTACATGCTTGGTTTATGTGCTGGAGATCAAACTCAGGACTCCATCCATGATAGACAACCATTTTACCAACTAAGCAAAATTCTCCTATGGCTTGGTTAAGACTTAAAGTAGCATCAGATCACACAATTTTTGTATCTGATTTGCATATCTCTTTATTGTAATTAGGCTTTTATCCTGTGGCAAGAAAAAGAGGTGCTAAAATTGGGTGAATATCCCAGTTTTGTTCATCAGTAGAATGTTCCACAGTGATAAGATTTTTGGCAATGAGGTTTTTATTGCACTATTAGCAAGTGAAGATACTTATGTGTGAACCTTACATGCAGTTTGGGATTGGATATGTTTTTTATAATATACACATCACTGTAAGACTCAACTCTTGATTAACATCTGATCACTAAAGGAAACATTTATGTAGGATGTTAGTAAACAATTACTATGGTCACTTAGAATCCTTTAATATGAACAATATTCTATTTCTTTTATTTTTATATTTTTTAACTTTTTATTGTTTATTTTATTTATTTACATTTTAAATGTTATCTCCCTTCGAGGTTTCCCCTCCACAACCCTCCTATTCATCTCCCCTCCCCTGCTTCTATAAGGGTGCTTCTCCCTACCTACTCAATTTTTTGTTAACTTCAAATAGTTGCCAAGTCTCTCTCCTCTCTCTCTCTCTCTTCTCTCTCTCTCTCTCTCTCTCAGTAGACCCTATCTTATATTTTCAGATACTTCACAGTATTTTAGGTGTTAGAAATTGTGACTTTATTTATCAAAATTAATAAAATATTACTGTAAAACATCATGTATGAATGTACCAAGTTTTCACCTTGATATCATGTTAACAGTGAAACTTTTTTCCTTCTTTTTTAAAAAAAGTGAAATAGAATCTTGTCTCAGACAATACATTCCCACCACAATACTGCCTCCCTCCACCCTCTTCCTGCCAGTCTCCAGATTCATGCTGCTCCATTTCCTTTTCAGAAAAGATCAGACTTCCAAGACAACATAGCCAAGAGGGTACAAGATACAATAAGACAAAGCAAAATTGAAAAATACAAGCCAATAAAAGGAAAAGGTATCAAGAGCAGTAAAAAATGTAAGTAGTACAACTGCTTTTACTGTTGAGAGTCCCATAAAAACACCAAGCCAACAACCATACATTGCTTATTTGCATTCTTGAATGTGTTTATGTTCACATGTGTGAATCTACATTTCCAATGTGTACACATGCTCATAGAGGTCTGTTGGGACCCTGGACCACCATCCCAGCTAACGAAAGTTGTGAATTGCCTTTATGAGAAACTGCCTCCTTTGGGAGAACCTGAACTTTGACCAAGGAAGAATTTCCTGTTCTGTCAAGAGCCAAGCCCAGGAAGCTACCTGCTGTTCTGGGAGAGCCTCAGGGAATTACCTGCGTTCCAGGAGTAGTCAGTGCAAGATTAAGAGAGGTTCTCAGGTTCCTAGGAACGTTCTCACATTCCTGGGCACTGGTTACAACAGTGAGATGGTCTAGGGCAATAAACATTCAATAGTAGGTAGCCCTAAGCAATGACCCCACCCTGTTTCCCTTTCTCCTTGCGAAGAGTATATATTGTAAACTGCTCCCCCATTAAAGTGAGGTCTTGACAAAACTTCCTGTTGCTTGATCTCCATTCTTTCTCTTGGCCCATGTTCCCTTTCAGGTGATGGTCCACCTTGATACCCCACGAATAATCAGACCGTGGGTCGGGTCAGAGGTCAGAGGTCAATCTCACCTGTTGAGTCTCAGGTGATATCTACCTTCTTTGCTTGAGGCAGAAACTCATACTGCCTTGCAACTTTCCCAGTCAATTAGGCCAGCTGGAGATCTAACCCAGGAATCAACCTGTAATACGTTCTCCACAGGTGGAATCATAAGGCTGTGCCATTACACATAGATTTGGAGGTGTTGAACTCAGGGCATAGTTGCAAGGCAAGTTCTTTACCAAAGGAGACTTTTCCAGCCCGAATACTTTATTATAGTGTTAAAGTGGTATGAGAAAGGGCAAGAAAGTATATGTATATGTTAAAAGTTCTCTAATTCTTGATACAACGTTCATTTGTTTATTTGAAACATAGGCTAATGTATACCTCAGAGTAAAAGCTCAGATGCCAACCAGCTCCTTTTTGACCTGTGCTTCTTGATGATGAGATTATAGAGTCCATTTTCAAACCTCCCCCAAACACCACATGAGCCTGGGACTGAATAATAAGTTTCCTGTTGTTTTACATTCTCACAGCACAGTGTGATTTCAAAATGCATCATAAGAGTCGCTACACATGAATTTTTAAATTTTTAGAAAGCTATCTCTAGCCATGAAGGAAAATAACCTTATAAATTTGAAAATTTTCTCAAATTGGTCTCACAAATGGAGATCAAAAAGTTTTTAGTCAAATGGAAACTTAGTATCCAATTAGTCCCATCTAGCAGGCAAACTTTCCCAAATTGCTCACTTAACATTTAGTCCAAAGTCTAATTCTGATGTAGATGTGAAAACTCTCTTCCTGATTTGATTTTCATGCTACTATAAGATTATTACGTTAACGGTGTGCAATAATTTTTCTACTATTGTTCAAGACATGAACTATTGTGTAATTTGACTGAATTCAGGCTCAGTGTAAAGCTTTTATTTTTCTTTGTTCTTTTCACATTCACCACATGAAAAGCAACTTCATTATTTCTCTGTCACACAGGAAACTCTAGAGTTCAGAGAAGGGAGTAATTTCCCAAAAGTGCTATTACAATACTTGTTCAAATCTTATTCAGGGGGATCCTCAGACCCTCTCTGCTTACACTTGTACTCTTGGGTTTTTCTGATCATCTGTGAACATAGGCCTTCTGTTCATAGCTTTTGCCAGGGAAAGGTGTCTATGAGTTACCTTCTTTCCTTGCTGTGCCAAAAATCCTGACAGAAAACTCCTTATTTTGGCTGAGAGTTTGAAGACTTTCACTCTCTTAATGACAGAGAAGGCATACTGAGAGGAAGGGGATGCCACCCAACCATATTGCATCAGCAGTCAGGGAGCAGACAGTAAACAGGAAGTGGGGCTAGGTCATGTCTCAAGCCCCTGTCCCAGTGGCTTATATTACTTCCTCCAGTGAAGATTCATCTCCCAAAGGTTCTAATTTCTCCAACAGTGCTATCACCTGGAGGCATTCAAATAGGATTATTCAAGGAACTTTCATATTCAAATCACCCTTACAATAGATAATCATTGTAGGTCACAGCCAAATGTAACCTAGTAGGTTCTGAAGCAAGAAGTTGTCTAAAAAGAGGACCACATCTCGATTCCTTTATGCAATTTCCCTGGAAAGGCAATTCTTAGATATACTGGCCTGTTTTATCTGCACATTGAGGCAAGCAGAGCTGAATCCTGCGATTTTCCTTGCCAGGTAAAAGAAGAGCTTTTTCAGGTGGCTTCATAGCTGTTTCTTATTTTAAAAAGTTCCAGGTAAAACATAATATTCATAATTGTATCTCTTATCTGATAAAGAATGAAGAAATCTTGTTTCTAATCCCAACTGTTGTAAGGTAACAAAACAATTCTGTTGTTTTATATTTTTTATGATCTTGTGATTTGCATGTTTGCATAGGGTATCAGGGTTTTGTAAGAGTGTACACGGTCTGTGTTCATAAAGTCCTAGACTTTTTGTATTACGTTCAGTATTGAGCCTTAAGTTCAAGTCTAGGAATTCAACTTGCATCATTTCCTTATTTAAGTGAAAGTGTCTTTAACTAAATCAGGGTTGCCAATGTAGTTAATCTGCCCGGGATTCCTTATCTTGCCTTCCAAGGCTGGAATTCAGGCATATTCATGCTACCCCGTAATGGCAGAAGTTCTGGGGATCCAAGCTCTGTTTTTACACTTTTTGAGCTGGTGTTTTGATAGCTGGGGGAAATTTTCCCAAACTGGGAATAAGAAAAAACATGATGGCCTCCTTTCTCTTGGGCTATGGAAAAGGGATTGTCTCCAAGAACTAATTAATTAAAAGAGTTTTTCCCAGTTCACAAGATAACAGACAAAGAAAATGGAAATTTGTCCCTGCGGAATAAAACCAAACTTTATTGATGGTTTTGATATGGAAAACATTCTAATTAATCATGATACACACTCTGGATTTTATCGTTACAGTTTTTGAGCCTTAGGGATTAAGTCTCTGACTATGGATTCAAACTTGCCATCATATGAGTTTTCTATAAAAAATTTGCTCCCCTTTAATGTTGATGTATTCTATCTGTTCTATTGTATTGAGCTTAGGGATTAAGTCTCTGCTATGATTCAAATTGCCATCATTGATTTTTCTCCAAATGTATCAGTGTCATTGGATGCATTCCAAAACTATATTTTAAGCATTCTTAAACAGGAAGTTTTATTCTGCTGACACACTATGCCCAATGTCCTCCTCATTCTCAACAGACATAATACATCAACTCAACAGTACTCACTCTTCCCAACAAATGCCAGGTCACAAGATATGAAGTGAACTCAGATATGTCTCATCAAGTCATGTACTTTTCCTTGCTGAGAAAGATAATATGAAACTATGTGAGCTAAATAATATGTTGTCAATATCTGTAGACTACACAGCAAGACTGGAATGGGTATCATTGTCAATTTGAAAAGATCTAAAACCACATGTGGTGAAAGCCTCCAGACACACCTGTGAGGAATCGTGATTATAATAGCCATGAGTGTGAGGGCTTATCTTAATTAGATCAATTGAGGTTGGACAATCAAAAAATGGGCAGTATCAGTTCCTGGTCTGGAGTTGTGAACTAAATACAAAGGAGAAAGTTAGCTGAGCACCAATGTTCATATCTTTCTGATTCTTGTTTGTGGATGTAATGTGACCAAGTCTGTGAAGGATTTTATACACTAAGTTATATGAAGTGAAATGTTCACTGCACATTCAGAAAGCTAGGGTCCTAGATTGCATTAAGGGAAGAAAATTAAACACAAGGTCTGTGTTCAATAAAGCATCCCTGTCTAACTGTTTGTGTGATTTGAGGGGTGACTCCTGAAACACAAAATTTATATCCTGAAGCAAAAGTATCTACCACCCATGGTCTGTGCTCAGAAACTCTAAACCAAACTTAATCTCTGTTCTTAAGTATCTAGTCACAGCTACAGGGAAGTAACTCATCTACTATTATGGTTTAAATGTAGTATGTCCTGAGTAGTTCAGATTCACAAACTTAGTCACCAACTAGCATAGTGGATTCTTTGGAAAAGTTGTAGAAACTTCAATAGGTTAAAACTAACTAGAAAGAGTCAGTCATTGACATTCCTTCCTGGAAACTATCCTTAATCTGTTCTATCTAGCTCTCTCTTTAATCATGATGTAGAGAAGCTCCTTCATTACCACTGCACCAACTTGATGTTCTGCTTTTACCCATGGGAACCATGGACTGGACCCGATAAAATAGAACTTTCCTACATCTGATGAATTAAATTTAACAGGTAGCAGACAATGTAGCTCAGATTAATGTAAACCAATAAAGGCTCTTCTGCCCAGTAATGAGGTACATGCCATTGACTGCAATTGAGAAAGCTATTAGAATGTACTTCCAAGTCAACCATGATGCTGGAGGCAGCTGCAAGAATGATGGCCATTTTTGTTTGCTTGTTTGTTTTTGGTTTTGTTTTTAATTTGAGAAAATTTTCTATATTTAATTTATAAAAATCTTTCTAATTGTTTCATTTACTTACCTTTCAAATGTTGGCCTAACTTCCCAATCCCCACTCCAAAAGTACCCCATACCCTCCCGTCCCCTTTGCCTCTAAGAGCATGCTTCTTCACCTACACACCTGCTCCCAACTCACATCTCTAGCATCCACTTTCTCTGGGGTATGAAGCTTCCACAAGACCAAGTACAATACCTCCCACTGAGGCCAGACAAGACAGTCTTCTGCTTCATATGTAGCAGGGTCCACAGACCAGCACATGTAGTTGTTTGATTGGTGGCTTAGTCCATGGGAACTCTGAGGTGTTTGGTTAGTTGATAGTATTGTCCTTCCTATGGGATTGCAAAACCCTGCAGGCTCCTTCTGTCCTTAATCTATTTTTTCCATAGGACACCCCAGGTCAGTCCAATAATGGCAGTAAGTATCTCCATCTATCTCAGTCAGGTGCTGGTAGAGCTTCTCATAGGACAACCACATGAGGCTCCTGTCTGAAAGCACATCTTGGCATCAACCATAATCTCAGGGTTTGGTATCTGTGTTTGGGATAGATTCCAAGTTGGGATGGTATCTGGATGACCTTTCCTTCATTGTCTGCTCCATTTTTGTCCCACTTTTCTGTGTATGTATTTTTTGGTCTGGGTTACCTCACTCAGGATGACATAGTCTAGTTCCATCCATTTGACTGTAAAATTTATGATGTACTCATTTATAATATCTGAGCAGCATTCCATTGTGTAAATGTACCACATTTTCCATATGCATTCTTTGGTTGAGGGACATCTGGGTTGTTTCTCACTTCTGGCTATTATAAATAATGTGGTCCATAAAACAATGCAGCAACCTACAGGCTTGGAAAAGATCTTTACTAACTCTATGTCCAATAGAGGGCTATTATCTAAAATATACAAAAAACTCAAGTTAGATTCCAGAAAACCAAATAACCCAATTAAAAATAGGCTACAGAGCTAAACAGAGAATTCCCAACTGAGGAATCTCAAATGGCCCAAGAAGCACCTAAAGAAATGTTCAACATCGTTAGTCATCAGGGAGATGCAAATCAAATCATCCCTGAGATTCTACCTTAAACCAATAAGAATGGCTATGATCAAAAACCCTATTGGACATCAGATGCTGACAAAGTTGTGGAGAAAGGTGACTTTGCAATCACACTGCTCCCTTGCTGGTGTGATTGCAAATTGGTATAAACGCTCTGAAAATCAATCTGGTCATTCCTCCAAAAATTCGAAATAGTTCTACCTGAAGTCCCAGCTATCCAGGGCATATACCCAAAAGATGCTCCTACATGTTACAAGGACATGTGCTCCACTATGTAACAGTCTTAATAGCTGGATTTTTACAGCTGTTTATACATGGCCAGATGTCTGGGTGGCCCATATTACTTAACTGAGTATTAGTGCCTCATAAACTCTAGGCTGCTGCTTGCTGGAAGAGCACTTAAATCTGAAAAGTGTTACACTGAATGCCATTAAGGTTTGGATTACAACAAATTTGCCATGTGGGCTCTAATATCAGTTGTCTCAGGAGTGAGTCTTTTGAAATCAAAAGTAGAGCATTTATCTTTGGCACTCAGTAGTACTATTCGGGCAGGCTTGCCCCTTCTCTGAGTACCCCTTTCAGTGAGTACAGAATGGACTCAGTCCTCCTCTGTGTGTGGCTCCTGCAGCCTACCAGCACTGAGCTTTATGGAATGCCAGCAAATGCTTTGAACTGGAGGCATTTATACTTCAATGACTATTATTAGAGTCATGCACAAGTGCTCTATGACTTGTAAATAATAGCAGCCAGGCATACACTTATTCAAACTGAGTTTCAGGTTATGTGCTCAGTGATATAATTATTTAGGTCTCTATTGAGGCTCTCCAACCTTTCCTGCAGGCCATGCTTCACATATCAAACTAATTAAATTAAATATTCAGCCACATTACACAAAAAGGGCTAACACATTTGGTGTGTGTGTGTGTGTGTGTGTGGTGTGTGTGTGTGTGTCTTCACGCATGGGATAATTAGAGGACATAGAACAATTTCCAATGCTGCTTTTCAGGCACTTTCTTCTGTGATAGAGTCACTCAGTTGCCTGAACTTCCATCAAATAGACAAGGCTAACTAGACTGTGAGCTCTAAATGTTTATTTATGACTAGACTGTGTGCTTAGAAAAATCCAAAATCAAGTCACTGAGAGTTCTGATTCAACATCAATAATAGGAAGCAAGTTAATATGGGTATTGCCACAAATAATTAGATGACAATTCTCAAATGGAGATATTTTATAGTTCCATAAGGTAACTTCAGTAATAAATCTAGAATAGATTTTTAAGATATTAGCTCATGAAATCAAAATTTTAAGTTAAAAAAGGTTTAAAATCCTAACAAAAGCAACAAATATATTAAATCCCATTCCATTTTAAGGAATGAAACACTCAACAAAATCGAGCTGCGACGTTCTCTAAATTAACCTGCTAATTTACTGTTAGCACAGTTAAAATCTGAGAATCTATTTTTAGTCAACAGTACGAAATTGAATAAAAAAAATATATTGGAATTTCAAAGAACAGTTAAAACAATCTTGAAGAATAGAAAGTAAAGTTCATAATAATTGAAATTTATAATGGAGCTACATAAGAAAGACATGAGATAGTAAAGAAAACCATAAGCACAATGCAATAAAGGGGAAAAGAAGAGACTCAGTAAAATAGGTTATTGTTGGGCCCCATTTTGGCTCTGGTTTGGGCCTTGAGGCCAAACCTGAGCCTGTCTGGAGTTTCTGCAGCCTTGTGGGAGAGCTTAAGCCTGGCTCGAGTTTTGAGACTTATCTCAGTCATTTCTATATGGGGTGACTCAGCAAGACCTGTTTGGGCCTGCCTTTCCTCATCCCACTCCCTGCAGCCCCCTCCCCCACGATTGCTGATGTACAGCTTTGCCATTGGCCTTGTCACTCACTCCATACCCTCAGTCACTCTTCCCAATCCCCTGCATCATCTCACACTACCAAAAATCCCCCTCTCTATGCTCCAAATTTATATAAATGAGAGGCTGATGCAATAAAATTGAGTTCCTGCTTCATCAAGATTTCAGCTCAGTGTGTTTCTTTTGGACCATCGACACAACTTCCTGTTCAGCCCTAGAAAGACCTGGCAGGACCTGGACCTCTGTGCTCTCACCTGGACCTGCTGGCAAGGAGTCGACACATTATATAACCTGAATATGAAGATAGTAAAATGAGTCTTACATTCTCTTTTTTATCATTCATGGAAAGCACTTTCAGGTAGACTGCATGTCTTGTATAATGAAAAAATAAAATTAAGCATTTTATGAATTAAAGCATTTTTATAAACTTAGGTAGGAAAGTGTGTTAATCAGTATGATGGTATGTTTTAAATGTTGAGTTAGAAGAATGTATCCTTACTTGGTCTGCATTGGAAATAGTGTGCATTGGATTAGTCTGTGGGCATGCCTGAAATTGTTTTTCTTGATTGTTGGGAAGATGTATTCTGATGAGAGCAGTGCTATTTAATAGTTTCGGCTTAGGAATGAGTGAAAATAAAAGAGGAAACTGAACACTAGCAGGCCTATATTAATTCAGGGGTCTCTGATCTTGAATGTGAATATGCTGTGACTTGCCACTTCAGTTCTGTTTCAAGACACATATAAAGGGCTCTACTTCCTCTGAGTAGGCATTGTTTGATCAAGATTACATCCTCTGCCCTGTATGCCTATAAATTAATAAATCCATAGGTGAAGACAGAGTTCTCAAACTCTAATCATTTTCCAAAGTTACACCTTGTACATTGCTCCATGACATGTTGAACCTTTTACATGTGAGCCTTTAGGAGGCACTTCAGACCCAAAAGAGAAGAATCCAGTCTTCTACTGTTTATAAACACTCTAACTTAAAGTGAAGGAATCCCCCAAATTAGTAAGATCTGATGACATTTGTGTATAAGAAAGCAAGGACAGGAAAAAAGAGACAAAATCAGGCTTTGTCGTCATAATTTGATGCAATCACCTGTATGTTATTTGGTGAGGTCTCATTGGCTGTTGGCAACGGGAGCTAATTATGAGTCCTCTGATTGTAGGTTTCAGGTATCTGCTATGTAGCTAGTTCTTTTCAGTTACAAGAAGCCTCATAAGCCTCCTTTGTATCAGTGACTTCATGTCTTGGCTCTGGTGCTGAATTAAAATTTTCTTATCTAATTGGAATTGTTTCCCCTGAAATGCAGTCACTGTACATATACAGCTAAGAAGAATTTTCTCCTATATAAATGAAAATTTCCAGAGACCTAAGGAAATAGTAAGATATCGACAGTTTTTCCAAGACTTATGGCTTGCATAATTTTATTTCCAATGAGAATGCCATCTATTCTTAGATCTATAGTATAAAATTTACTGTGTGGTGTTTGGCTAGCAACCATAGACATCATAATTTTAAAACTGAAAAAGAAAGAAGTTGATCACTGAGTGAATGGAATTATATTTGTTTTTTCATAAAGATAAGATGTCATGAAGCCCATGCTAGCCAAGATCCATTTTTTTCTGCTTTTGTCTCCTGAACTCTGAGATTACAGGTGTGTGTCACCTTGCTCCATTTTTGTGGTGCTAGGGATCAAATCCAGGGCTTTATATAGCTGAGGCAACTACTCTATGCAAATACTTTACCCACAATGTCACATCACCACACTCTAAAAATCATAATTTAAGGCAGCTGAAGAATTATTGCCTTAAATCAGAGTGGGAACTTGGGATTTTTTTTCCAAATTTGGAACAAAAGGATGCCTCATTAAGAATTTTTGGGTCACTTGATCGTACAAAGAAAAAAAAAAAAAAGATTGCTTGTTTGTCCTGTAGGCAACAAGCTGAAAAAGAATACTTCTAGATTAAAATGTTTTGCAAACAGTGATGATTATTGTCTTGGAGGTATGTCAATGCACATATTTTTACTATGTCCTTATTTAAAATGAGGACACACACTGCAAATTATTGAACATCCAATTGCATGGCAGACTAATCATTATGATTTTCTTAGCAAGAATCCAAATTTCTCAATCACAGTTATAGTTTCTTGATTCTCTTGTAAGCTGTCTACTTAGAAACATAGTGTAAAACAGTATATTAACATATTTTGTATTCAAAGGGCTAGACTAGTGTTCTCTTTATGAGGGTGGAAAAATCAGAAGGAAATCAATAATCCTAGTGGTAACCATTGTAAGAAGAAATTATTCCTAAATATAAAGTTGGTGGGAGATGAAAGATTAGTCATAAGTACCATTGAATGTAAGTGGATCTATTCATATTCCTCACCTGTACCAACATGGATGTTAGCTCCTTTTATGGCTACACTATTGTTATATAACTATATATATTGGATGTTCAATATCAGATACCATGTGTTGTGTGATGGGTGATGTGATGCCTTTCATGGAACAACATGATGAAACATCTATTCACGCCAGGGCAAGAATGACAGGCCAGGACTGGAGCAATGGCTCAGTAGTTAAGAGCATTGACTGCTGCTCTTCCGGAGGTTCTGAGTTCAGTTCCACATATTGGCTCACAACCATCTGTAATGGGATCCAGTGCCCTCTTCTGTTGTGGCTGAAGAGAGCAACAGTGTAATCACATTAAATAAATAAATAAATACATAAATAAATAAATACATAAATAAATAAAATGACATACTAAAGTAAAGATACTGTCCAATGTCCAACACAACTAACTAGTGTATTGTAGTTACTTTTTGGACTACAGATGAGAGAAGGGATGACACAAAAATAGCTTTAATCATCAATCTCATCCCTGCAAGAGTGATGATTTCCAACTGTGAAATCTTGGAGCTCTCTGTCTGACTGGCAGGTGGCTAAACAATTTGGACAGTCTCTGCTCAGTATCCTTTACTGATGGTACAATCTTGTGAAGTGGCCCATACATACAGTTCCCTTCAGAGAAGTCCTGAGATATTTGAGTCATTAACTACTTGAGTCTTAATGATCCTTCCTTTCATGACAGGAAGTTTCAGTTCAGAGGAAACTGCTACACAGCACTGATATTAGGAAATCTTTATTAATTATTTCATTAGCTTCTTGTCTGTAGAACTGATATGTTAGACATTTGATACTAAAATCTTCATTCTTTGTGCTTCTTCTCATGTTTTCATTTCAGACATCTATGCACCAGTATTCCATTCTTCTTTCATGCCTGCTTGGGGCAAATAGCAAATCACTTGTTACTGCATAAAAATGCATGCATAACCTATTAGTCTTAGACAGTCTCTTATTTCACATATATTAGATGATGGTTTATTTATCTGTAAAGTTGACACAACTTAGAATCACTTGAGAAGAAAATCTCAATGAAGAGTTGATTGTATAAAACATTTGGAGCAGTGAGCATATCAATGGAGTATTACTTTCATTGCTTTAATTGATATAGGAAGGCATAGCCTGAAAGTAGATGACTGGACTTGGACCATATAAGAATAAAGAGATGGTGGAGCACTAAGAGTGCCTGCATCCATTTTCTCACTTTCTGCTGTTGACTGAGGACGTTATCAGTTGCCTCTGGTCCATGTTTCAACTTCCCTTCAGTGATAAACTGTAACCCTAATCTATAAGATGAATTATATGAATCTTCTATGTAGCTATTTATTAAGGGGATTCTGTTGAAGCAACAGGCACAAAAGTAAAATAACAGTATTTGGGGTCATCTTGCATAACTGTGAGATGAAACTCTAGTGAGTCTTTCCTTTTGCTAAGGGATCTGATCCATTATCTACAAATCAAGTCATCACTTTCTTTCCTCTGTCATTTGCTAACAATGTTTGTGTGTGTGTGTGTGTGTGTGTGTGTGTGTGTGTGTGTGTGTGCTTGTGTGTGTGTGTGTATGTGTGTGTGTGTATGGTCTCAAGGAATTTTTTCTCTTATAGTAGGGGGCAGTCATGTGAGGTTTTAAAATACTTTCTCGTGAAGCTTGAGTGGGTTTTCTTGTCATAGTAATATATGACAACTCATGTACTATGATTATATTTTATCATGCATGTGGATAGTCTGCTGAATTACACACACAGTTTTGATCATAGTAAATCAGTTCCAGAGTCACATTCAGTTGATATTCAATGACAAGATTTTATGTATATACCAGGGCTCTTTAGCATAAGCTAAATATTTTTCGGTCTATAATTCTTTACTACAAGTATTGTGGTCTTTCTCTAGAAGGCCACACACTTAGGTTATAAATCTCCCATTGATACACACCTGAAAAGGTATAAAATACCTTCCCTACTTCTGACACCTTTATGGAATGTCATAGTAAGTGGCATTGTTAGAATCAAAGCTATAGCATTGCTTAATAGATGGTCTGATCTAGAGTTACATTAATTTTTAAAGCACAGCAAAGTGTCAGGGGCAGCCCGCAAAGTATGGCATAAAAGCATATACCTGCTAGCCATCATTAATGAGTGCTGCATTTACTCATAATTTTTTTTGTGAAAGCCTTACCTTATATATTTATTGTAATTAAAAGAAAAAATTGGAGTCCACCTCACTCATGACATGCAAATAATCCCTTATTTTCTTACAGTTAATGAAATTTGTTTTGTATTATTGCAACACTTGCTAAAAGTCTTGATATATATATAAATAATATCAATTTTCCTTCTTTCATAATTTTGTATATTTAGTACTGGTGTTACATTTATATAATGTCAGAACTCAGTACACTTAGGTTAAAGGATCATAACTTCAATGCTAACATTTTTATTAGAGTTTGGAAAATTAAACTCAGGTCCTCATGTTTAAAATCAAGCACTTTATTGACTGAATCTCTATAGCCATTAATACAGTTTATAGCAAAATTCCTTAACACCTCTCTGGTTCTAAGGAGCTATAAGTTGGCATAAGTCTAACACCCACACTAATTAGGGGAATGTTATTGGTCAGATCATCCAGGAAACCAAATGATCTTTGTGAGTGTAAAAATGTAATTTCAGTTTAATACACCAATAGTCTTTAATACCTTTCACTGACCTTATGCAATCCTAGGTAAATGTTCTCACACAAGGAAGTCAATACTGAGATTTAAGAGAGAGTACTGCATCTGAAAACCAGGAATATCCATAGGGTAGAGGTGTTTTTTCATTTCCAAAGCTTCTTTCAAGGGAACTATGGAGTTTTAACACAAGCAAATCAGAGAGAAAACAATGATATGCAGAAAATGATTAAAGTCAATCTCCATCTTATGAGGAACTCTAAGCCCATTTGTGAAGAGAAAGCATTTCCAAGATATGTAAGACAGAATGTAAATCTTCTCTGAAGTCCAAGGCATAGTGGCTTATGATTCCAGTCCCATCATTTTGAAGTCAGATGGCAGATCATAATTGCTCTTCCAGCATGGGGAAGTCAAAGGGAGAATCCTCACAGATTTTCCACAGCCTGGGCAACATCATAAAACTGTTTTTACACAAAGACTCTTACATAAAAGTTTTAGCTCTAAGATTCAGAGACACAAGTGTGGATTCATAAAAGTAAATTCTCTCCACTTCATAATTTTTTTAATCTGTGTCTTGGTTCCATTACATTAAAATTTTAAAAGTGTATGATGTGGTAGTTCTAATCTTGATGCCCCAGGGTTCAAAATAGAAAAGACATTACAGATAGAATGTCCAATATAGCACCAAAAATATAGTAATTAAATTGTATCTAACACTGTTTTAGCAGTTTTGCCACTTGTGTAAAAAAATATTATTAATATTATCAATGCCTGATTGTAATGTCTTATACGTGAGTTCACAAAGATTGTTTGCTATATGTTGTTGAATATTCATGATACTCAGTGTGGAGTTGCTCAGAATTATACACATCTAGTCTGTGCTTCATGTAGTCTATGATGTTGGAAAATATATTAACTTCCTCAAATTGTAGATTTTCCTTCTCTGAATATGAGTTTAATGGTCTAGTATTAAGAGTATTAAAAAGATTAAATGTATATCTTTATGAGTATCTTAACTATATCCTATAAAACATTAGTAATGGCTTCCTCTTACTTGAATCTCCCAACTTGTTTAAAACCTGCAGTTTGATTATGTCTGGACACGTATACTGGGATTTAGAGTTCTAGGGAAGAAAGTGACTCTGATTTGTGGAAGCAAGCCTGAGTGAATCAGGAATTCTAGTTATTGTCATGTCTATTATTTATGATCACATATAGACATAAAGGATTTCATTATATTTCAAACGTACAAAGTATGTTTTGAACATACTCAAACCCTTCACTTGTTCATCTCATTGCTCACAAGTTCTCTCATCTTTCCAACTAGGCCATTTAAAATTCCATTTCCTTTTATTTTCTCTGCTCATAATCCAATAAATTCCTTAGAGATGTTTATAAATGCACAGTGGATTGACTATTAACAGCGTAGGCATCTTACCAGTGACTACACCAATGAGGAAAATATTTCTCCATTAGCAACTGTTAACTGAGAATAGATCCTCCAGAAGATGGACAGCCTTGTTAGCACCTCTCTCTCTATCATGATCATGGGCCAAGTCTTGTGCAGAGATATTGTGCTTTTCATCAGAGTTCTTAAAGCTGTAACAGTTACTATGGCCATGTAATAACATGCCTAGAAGACATTACAAATGTATTCTAGCTCTTTGATTCATTCTACCCCTTTCCATTATGTTCCTTGAGCATTGGAGGGTGTCAAATAGATGCCTCATTCAGAGCTGGGAATTTAGTATTCATTATCTGTAGTACTTAGCAGGTCTAGATCTTGTCAGTGACTGTGTCTCTAAGTTGATCTCTTTAGATAGCTATGATAAGCCTCATGGAAAGCTGCTATTCAAAGTCAGTTACTCTTAGGGAAGTAATAAATAGTACTTCTGTGCCCAGAGCCAAGGGAAAAACTGGAGACTATAATGTTCCTTCCCAGAATGAGTATTGTTATGGTTCCCACTAGAAGAGAATTCATTTTAAAGAATATTGCCTCAGTCATTTACCAACTAGATAACTACATCAGGACAATAGTGCTGAGAGGCTAGAGGGGCAGCACCAAATACAACATCTTCTGATTATTAAGAGATGATTTCTTCTAGAGATTTTTAAAATAGTTAAGTGCTAAGCTTAATCTACCTTTTCTACTTGTCTGGATTGAGAAGTGTATAGGGGATTAACTGTGGGCATTTCTGTATGTCACAGTTCTGGGAGACTCTTAGATCACAAAGATGCTCACCTTATCATTTGAATACTCTCTTGCTAGAATCATACTATGGCAGGAACATTGAAATGTATTGAAAGGCAGGATTGAGCCCCAGTGGAGAAAGATGGTTACTGGAGGGCATCATGTCTTTGATGTGTATATTTTCCTCAGAACATTCCTGACTCAATTTTTTTTCTTCCTGGTTATCAAGATATGAATTGCTCCTTTCCACCATCACCTCCTGACATAAGTGAACAGGGCCCTTTAACCTGGTGAGCCACAGTAAATCCATTTTCCTTAAGGCATTTCTCACAAATGACTAATCACTGAATCTCTGTGACCTAATAGAGTGTTGATACATTGGAATGGGAGTCTAGTTTCTGGTAATAACATTTGTGATGACTTAAAATAATCATTATCTATACAAGACCTAGAATAACTTAGAAATGACCTTTTCTGCATGCTTGTTTGGTATCCTCTTTAATGATTGAACTATAATAAAAAGACCCACTCTAAATATGGATAATACCATTTCTTGGGTTGTAGAACACAACTGAATAAAAAGAAGCAAGAGAATAGAATTAAAAGAAAAAAATGGTTTCTCTGGTTGAGAAAATAGGGGCATAGATTCTATTACAATCCCTACCTCTATCATCCCACACAAAAGGAAAAGGCTAGACAGAAAGGCATCAAGGAGAACTCTTACATATTGTGATAATAATGCTGCAGGCTAGCTTTCTACAACTGATGGCTTTAGTCAGAGTGTAAATGGGATCGACTCAATTTCTTTATGGGCATGGTCACTGAGAGTTTGGACATGCTCAATGAGTATATGGGCAACACAAATTGGACTTTTATTCTCTCCTCCTCATCATCCTTCTCCTCCTCCTCCTCTTCCTCCTGCTCCTTTTTCTTGTCCTCTTACACTTATTCTTATTTTTTGGAATGGGGTTTATAAGGGCAGATTTTCAAGAATGGGAGGTGAGTGTGATGGGGTACATGATGTGAAGTTCCAAAATAATCAATAAATATATTATGTTGGGACAAAAAGAAGAAAGGAAACTAAATTCCAGCTTTCATCAATCTCTGCTTGTTGGTTAAGGAAACAATATTACCACCTGGATTCCTGCTGCCATTAGTTCCCCATCATGATGGAATTTATCCTTCAAACCTTAAACCAGATAAGCCACTTCTCACTTAAATTGCTTTTCGCCAGCACGTTTTATTACAGCAACATCATAGAATTGTACCAGTCTAGCTGAGTTACAAGTCTGAGGTGATTGTCAAAAGTCTTAGCATCTGGGATGTTTTGTTTGTCATTCCTTTTCCTACTTTTTTAGATTGATTCCCTCTTGAATACTACAGTAAACAGATTGCTGTTATTTAGGATGTTTCGTGTGTTCATCTGTGATTTGTATCTAATTACTGGTAACCTTCATTTAAATGGTAGCAAGATTTAAATAAATATGTTGAATACTGGCTTAAAGAATGGACTACCTGGAACGGAACAGAGAGGCTTCACATGTAGGATTTTCTCTCTGCTAATCCCAGGAAACTATGGAGATCAACACTCGTTACTGTGGTTAACAAAGAGGAGACATGACCATAGTAAAATCCCTAAACTTATTAAAAGAATCCACTGTATTCAAGTAAATTTTTTACACAAAAATTATATGTTAGATTTAAGGGATAGAAATAAGATGTGGTTTGAGAGAAAAGGTCTGAGACAAAGTCTCCTCAGGGGAGACCTTTATTACAGGAAGAATTGATGCCACAGACCCCATGATGAAGAAAAAATCTCCAGCACACTAACAGGCAAAATGGGAGTCCCTCTCTTAAAGGTTTCTAGTATGGGTCACAGCACACCACACTGTTAATAAGCAGCCTATCATATCCTGATGATTGATTGTCTCTGATACCTAAGCATGAGGGAAAAGGGAGAAAGACTGCCAGATAGGCTAGAGGAAGAGGTCAGATCCATGATGGTGTACTGCCTTGAAATTAAATGAAACCAAAAATAAAATTGACAAATACCATAGACAATTATTTTATTAGATTTTTTTCCTTTTCCTGTGTGTGTGTGGCGGTATGTGGGTATGTGTATGTTTGTAAATGTTTGGATATGTGTGAACACATATTTATGGGGTGTAAACACATATAGACTTCTGAATTCTATACCAGAAATCAAGCTCAATCACTCTACTACTTTATTAATTGAAGTAGAGTCTCTCAATCCAACCTAGATCTTGTTTATATTCTAAAATGCTTGGATTCTTGTTCTGTGGAAGCTAGAATTACAACCATGTTGCCATGCTCACTTGACATTTTTGTCAATTATTGAGAGCTGAACTCTTGTTCTTATTCTTGTCCTTCAAGTACTCGAACCATTGAATGATTTTCTTGGCCCATAGATAATGATTTTAATAATTCCTTGAAAAAACTGAAGAAATGAGAAAGAGCTCAGGTGACATTTTTTATTTGCTAAGTTATTTGACTTAGCAATCTTGTGCCTATATCCATAACAGCAAGTACTTGGTAATTAAAAATTAAATGTGCTGCATTGTTTCAAGGCTATTGTAATGACATTGCATTGAAAACTGCTTACCTGAGAGAAGAGCTAATAACTTTTATGCTGGAGAGCTGTGAGAGATTCCCATTTGCTGTGTGCACATCACTTGCTACGTTCTAAACCATCAACATTGATTGCTCACTTATGAGGTTTATGCATGCAGTTTCTGCATGAGCTGTCTTTGTAAATGAGAAGTGTGATTTTCTTTACATTTATTCAACAGCTTTTTCTCATTTCCACTGAGTTGAAATGAACATTTGGGGATGAAAACATCTCCTGTGTGTTTGAATTTGTTGGAACAATTTGAAATAAACTTCTAGTTCTAGTATTTGAGAAAACTAAGGGTTTTTTTTTTCATTTACTTAGAAAATGATATTCTTAGAAGTGAGTTCTGCTTATTATATGATATAATTTCTAAGGCAGACACCTAGCTGTTGCAGTCACTTGACATAAAAATGTATGTCCTATTTCCTGCATAATGATCAAACAATGTAGAAAAAATATTTAAATCTTCAGAATCTGAACTCCCTCACATATAAAGTTAGGGTGAAAGTAGTTTTTATTCCATTGGAATACTATTGGAACACTGGAGATGCATAAACCAAAAAAGGTAGAAAAAGGAAAGTGAAGTTCTTCAAATAGCTTTTCTGTTGTTGTGATAAAACACTGACATAAAGCAAGTTACAGAAGGGAAGGCTTTATTTCAGCTTACACTTGCAGATCATAGACACAGAGGAAAACAGGGACAAGAACTCAAGTAGGAACTAAAGCAGAGATGTGGAAGAATGGTTCTTACTGACTACCTGACTGGCGAATGCTTAGCTTGCTTTCTTATATAAGCAAGGCCTGCATGTCCATTGGTGCTGCTTACAGTGGGATGGTAATTCCAACATCAATTCTGACTCAAGACAATATATCAAGGTGTGGTTATAGCTTAATTCTTCAAGAGTGATTACCTACTTTGCCAGGATCCATCAAGGAGAAGCTAAAAATTTCCTGAGATGGTTTCACTGTGGACTGTCAAAGTTAATGACAAAATTGTTTTTTTAGTCAAGTCTAAGAAGAATTTCATTTTAGGAAAAGTGCTGCTATTAATATGCATTTCCTGTTATTATTAAATGTATATAAGAATCATTAGATATTAGCTGACCCTTTGGGCAGGTCTCTGCAGAACAATAAAGATGTACTGTCTTGTATTGATGTTATATAGACACATAGATGATTTCTTAATTCTTAATGATGATTCTATCCGAGTTGCTAAAATTATATTAGTAATTACTAAACTCTTTTATAATAAGACTTATATAATATATAAATCTTATTATAATAATATAATAAGATTTAAGGCCTTTCTGATGTCAAAACTGCATTGGCAACTCTACCGGTCTTCAAGTGTCATGAGAAATTGCTTATGAGATATCAAGAAAGGATCTCCAACTTAGAGCACATTCCAAGAAGTTGTAAAATCCATTAACCAAAGCTCATAAAATGGAAGTAACAATGTACTATAGGTGCAAGGAGAAACAATAAAACATTAACTAGGTTTATCTATATTAAACTTCACTAATAACTTAGTCACAAAACCTATGGTCTTTAACTCTCCATGACAGATGATCAATGTTTAGCCAGATAACTACCATTAATGAATATGCATGTAAACATTCTCTGTTGTAAAATTATTATTAGATTTATGATTAGAATTTATGTGTAAACTTGTAACAAACTTTTTACTTTGTGATCATGTATTTTGAAAGATATATCAGTTCTGAGGACAATGAGAGGAGACAGAACATAAAGTAAAGGCATTGTATTGGGGGTAACAGCATGAGAGTAAGGGCATTATTGTGACATCAGAGCAGGAATAGAGACCAAGGTTAGAAAAAGAGAGCAGAGAGAATGTTTTAGAGAGAACTTTTAGGAGGAGAACTTTTGTGGAAACTTTTTTGGAGAACTAAGAACTTAGAAATGAAATGTAAAATCACTTTTCAAAGTGTCCCTCATTTCTTCCTTTGCTTTCAACTAGCAGGCAGGAAGTTAGGGCTTCCCCTTTCCTGTGGAGATAGAACAAAGGCTACTTTACTAGTCTCCTGCTATTTTACTGTGAGGTGCTAAATGCCAGTGACTTGAAGCTTCTGGTCTCAGAGGAACTCAGACAGACAGACAGGTCAGCTATTGCAGCAATCCTAAATATCTTACAAGACCAAGTCTTGTCCAAGCTGACACTCTTCCTCAAGAGGAACCAAGAAGAAAGAAGTACTGGATCTGGCCCCTGTCAGTGGCTTTATGCTGTGCCAAATTGATAACAAATGTCAACTAGGACACCAAAGAAGTAAATATGAAACCTTAGAGAAAAAAAAACAAACAAAAAACGGTTGAGACAAAATAATTCAAAGTACATCTGAAGGTAAAGTGGCAAATTTGGTTAATGATCAGAGAATTATGGTAGGATATAGTTTCTTTTTTCTTTTCTGAACATGTATGAATATTTTTTTCCCTGACTTTGAACTTACCAGGCAGGCTAGGCAGGCTGGTGAGCACTGGAAATCTGCCTCACCTCACTGGGATTGCAACTAACTGCATTTCACCACATTGGTGTTAGATTACGTGGGTTCTGATGATCCAGTCTTTATGTTCAAATGAAAGCAATTTACTGACTTACCTAGCTCCCTAGATCAAGATGTTCTTTTTTGTGTTAACTTTTTTCCTTCAAATTTTCTGATACCCATGCTGTTATCCTAACTTTTTGGTTCCTAGAAGAGGAACACATCCCAGTTGATTCTGGACCTGTAACATTTTAATTCTCCATAGTTGAGAACATTTGAATTAGTTAATCAGACTTGTAGAATTTCTAATACAAGAAAGGAAATACACACACACACACACACACACACACACACACACACACACACTGGAAGTCCAGCTCACAAAACTTAGTTAAGGTAAGCCTTTTTGACTGCAAATGTATAGAAGATATCTACAGCTCTGAGTCACCACATGGTGCCCCACGTTAAGAAGGCTTTCAGGTATTAACTACACAAATCCAGTCCAAACACCATGAATAGAGGGATGTTGAGACCCACAAGACTGCTCCATTTAAGATGCTGATTTGCAGGAATGGGTTCAAAGTCTATAACTTTTCTCATTTGGTTAAGTGCCAAGCTTTCATGTCTCTTTCACTGGGATTTATAATGTTTAAATGGCTCATAATAAATTAAGGAAGCATTCCCTCTTACAGGTGAATCCTTTTTACTAGGTTTTCCAAACTTCTTCATTAGGGTTTTTCATATTTGATTGATTAAATAATAATCAACTACAACTTACTCAGTCTCCTTCCTTTCCATTTCCAAAGCTGGGCACATGAGGCTGGTTCCAATTATCTAATCATGAGCTATATTCCTTAAGTAGACAGCCATTTTATCCACTGGGGCTTTATTGCTATAAGACCTATTAATAAAAACACAGGTGTGGTTAAAAGACATTGTTATTATTAATAAAATTGCTGTGCTCGGTTTCTTAATTCTTGATATTCAGAATGTGATTAGTATTACCAACATTATGTTGTCTAAAATCACATATAAATGTTTTCTGGATGAGACATATAGAGTAGGGAAGACTCACCATGAAAGTGAGTGGCACTATTCCATGACTGGGAGAAATTTAGTTGGACACCATATATATACATATACATATACATATACATATACATATACATATATACATATATACATATATATGTACATATATATATGACATTTCTGATTATGATATAGTGTGATAAGCTGCCTCAAGCCCCTGCCACCATGTCTGCCGCATGTGATGGACTATACACTCAAACTATGAGCCCATCAAACCCTTCCTTACTTGATTTCACTTTGTCAGGTATTCCATTATAGTCAAAGAGAAGTAAGTATTACCTTAGGAGTTCAAGAACTAAGGATAGTCACTGAGATTGTGTTTGATAAGTTGTTCCTTTGATTCAGGATTATTCAGGATATAAAAATCCCTGTTCTTAAACCTGCAGGCAGAATTAAGCTCTTCTTCTATTATAACAGTACAGTAACATAATTGTTAAACTCTCCATTTGCATTTATATATATTGATAGATGAATACATCAAAAATAAGTATAAAATAGTAATTGGATAAAATTATTACACATAAAGCACTAATGGACTATCATCAATTCAATGTCTTAAAGTTGTGCATAATAAGGTATTTCATCAGAAGTTAACACACTTGGAAATCAGTAACAAAATACCCACTTAAAAATTTTATTTTAGATAATTAGTAAGGAACAAATGATATTTTAAAATGTATTAGCATATTCTGAGCTTTTATGGAATAATACATTTGAAAACATTTTTGAAAGGAGCAATTTCTAGGAAAACATGAAATACCCAAAATTGTCAGTAGTGAGTGATGCATCTAATAAGTATTAAAATCATTGAAGTTGCTAATGTAACCAGAAATTCTAGAAATTTTGAAGGAATAACTATTCAATTAGAGAAAATTTTTTCTGGAACTTGGAAAGATGGATGAAGCTTTCCTAGTTTAGTTTATGAAGCTATTTTATAATGTTTACTCCAGTGGATGTAAGGCAACTTAAATCTATTATATCTGACCTACCAGTACATTAGGGTAAATTTAAGGTTCAGATTCATTGAGTAGAGAAAAGTAAAACTTTCTTTCCTTCATTAAGTATTAAATATTAAATACAGAGTACATGAGTATCCTAATAACCATAAGGCTAAAAAGTAACAAGCAAAACAGAGTCATTGAGGCATATGTTACTGCTTGCGAACATGAATATTTACCAGATATGGAAATAAAAACTTCAGGGAAAACAAATTAGTAGATTTTTTATTTGTACATGTGTATATGTGCACTTGTGCCTTTGGGTGAAATATTCTAGTTTCCTTTCTTGTTGTTTTGATTAACATAATGAATAAAAGCAATTTGGAAAAGAAAGAGTCTATTGCAGGTTACACTTTATAGTCCATCATTGACTGAGGGATGTCAGAACAGAAATCCATGATCAATATTCGAAGGCAGAAAATTCTCTTGCTGAGAATTGAACTCAGGTTCTTTGGAAGAGCAGCCAATGCTTTGAACTGCTTATCCATCTCTCCAGTCCCTTATGCTTTATTTTTTAAAGAAATCCAAATTATAAAACTGTCGCTCTACATTTGCTTGAGAGTGGATGTAAATAATACACAGGCACATACAAAGGAAAGAATTGTCTATCAGAAGCAGGGACCACAAAAGATGGCTGCTCAGGGTGTCATTTCTCCTAGCTTGCTCAGCTGCTTTTCTTAGTCATTTCAGGACTATCCAGCTTGGGAAAATACTGATCATAATGGGCTCAGCATTCCTGAATAATTTATAGCAAGCAAAAATATTCTGCAGGCATGCCTATGGTTCAATCTGATAGATATTGATTTTCAGTTGGAATTCCTTCTTTGCAAGCATGTAAAGTCGACATGCTCATGAGAGTTTATGCATGTGGACATCAGAGGTGGACATTAGGAGATTATCAAATCACTTTGAATCTCATACTGTAGGCAGAGTCTTTCTCACAGAACTGAGTACTCACTAATTTCACAACACTAGCTGGCTAAAGAGCTCCAGGAGTCCTCTTTTCTCTGACTACTCAGTGCTAGGATTACAGACATGAACATTTTACACATGAGTTGGGATTCCAAATTTAGCCCCTCATGGTTGTGTGGCAAGGACAAGCCATATTTTCAGTTCAATGTTAGTGAAATACATTAGCTAAAGTATATAAATTTTATTTGAGAAGGAAAATGTAAATGGTACTAGAAAAATCAAGGAGACATTTGCAAAAATCAACATCCAACAACCCATCACTACTCTTGGGGACTCTCATAAACTCCCAGGATTATATGTGTCACACAATCACAGAAACTATCTGCAACAGGCAAAACCATGCCATTAGTAGAGCAAGGGAAAAAAATCATAATTATGTGCCGCAAAGCAGTCCCATATTCCCATACCTTGGATTACAATGAGGTCATATTTGTATAAAAATTCCATGGTTTCTTTTGTTTTGTTTTTTAAAGATTATTTTTTAAATAATTTTTTAAAGATTAGTTTATTTATTTGTTTGTTTATATATATATAAGTACACTGTCAGTATCTTTAGAAACACCAGAAGAAGACATCAGATGCAATTACAGATGGTTGTGAACCACCACATGGTTGCTGGGAATTGAACTCAGGTTCTTTGGAAAAGCAGCCAATGCTCTTAAGTGCTGAGCTATCTCTCCAGTCCCTGTTGCTTTTTTATTTTATTTTATTTTATTTATTTTATTTTATTTTATTTTATTTTATTTTATTTTATTTTATTTTTTTAAAAGAAATCAAAATTCCAAAACTATCACTCCACATTTGCTTGAGAGTGGATGTACATCATACTCATGCACATGGAAAGGAAAGAATTGTCTTTCAGGAATTTTTCCCTACTATCTCTTGGTTCCGGTTCCATAAGACAATGCCTCTCACTGGTGCTTCCTATTTGGGATAGGTTTCCCAGTTAGTTCCTGGGATCCACCTGTCTCTACCACTCAGTGATTGGTTACAAGCACATATAACAGCCAGGTTTTCATATGTGCACTGGAGCTCCAAACTCAGGCCCTTGGGCTTGCATATCTAGCAATTATACCCCTGAGATATTCCTACCTTCATATTACAGTGTTTTATATAATTATTTCAGTATTCATTCAGATTTCATGGATATCTTCTCTGCAGAAAACGATAGGCAGCAATAAATCAGATGAGAACAGATGACAAACACACATACCGAGAGAGAAACAGAGACAGACAGACAGAGAGAGAGACAGAGAGAGAGAAGAAGAGAGAGAGAGAGAGAGAGAGAAGCAACAGAAACAAACTAACTGAAAGTGAACTATAGACAGAGGAAAAAAAGACAAAAAATGTGTGTAAGACTCTTTGTGTTTAGAGATGACTTAAAGCTACAACATTTGTACATGCAAATGCAGAAGCTTCCTAGCATAATACTGTTCAGGTAATCTAAAAGGAAAAGCACTACATTTTAACAAGGTTGTATACAAATCCAAGATTTTGTAACAAATGCATTAGACTGGGTGTTTATGAGACAACAAAGAAATGATTTGGGGGAAAGAAGAATGGAAAGACAGAAAAGATTATGAAACCAACAAATTAATGATAGATGGGTGCTATTAATTAAAATTGTAAAGCTGTGGTCAAAGATAAAGAGAAAACTATCTGTGATAGTTAAACTCAAAGGGAACTTGATAACATCTAAGATCACCTGGAAGTTGGGCCTCTGGGGATTCTGTAAATTAGATTTATTGAAGTGGGAAGACCTTCCTTCTGTGGGTGGTATGATTCTCTAGGCAAAGACCCATAGATACCATAGAGAAAAGAAGGTTGCAAGCATTCATTTACTCTCTAGTTTTGTATGTGACATAACCTAGTGCTTCAAGTTTTTGCTACCTTGACTTCTCCACTGAGCCAGACTCTACCTTCAAATTCTGAGATCAATTAAACTCAGCTGCTTGTTGTCAGAGTATTTTATCACACCAGGAAAAGAAACTAAAACAAGGTGGTCAGAAATAGAAATACTTATTTGTATTTGAATTTCTCAAGAGTTTTTAAGTATGAAATTATGAAAAATTGGACTAATGCCATTTTCTTGTCTTTCATTTTGTCACTTTAGATATTAATTTTATTAGAAAAGGGCAGCTTGATTTGTGCTATGTATTTCATTTGTATTTTGGGGCAAATTTCTAACATTTAAATAAATATCTGATCTTTAGTAACCAACTGATTTGGTTTTTTCCTGTTTTTTGTTTTGTTTTTTAATAATCATTTCTGTGTTTCCTCTGACATGATCCTTGGTTTTCTTAAAATATACATGTATATAATAAAAAAATAACCACATGTAGATGATACCTCTATCAAATATTTACTTCTTATCATTTTGCTGTGATGTGCTAGTAGATAAACATTGTATTTAAATGAGGTGTGGTAAAGCAATCCAAAAGAACAGAGAGCCTTTAACATCTTGAAAATGACTTTGCAGTGGGGTGATTGTCAATAACACAAGTAGAAAATAGTACCAAGACAGCTGAATCCCACTCATGAGGTTTACAGTAAAAAGATGTTTAAAATAAAATGGAAAAAAATAGAATATTTTTGTTATTGTAGTGGACAGCTTTGTTTTGGTTATAGTTGATACCCATCAGGGTAATATTTTAAAATATTTTTATTGATTATTTGACAATTTCATCTTTGTATGTAGTTTTTTTTTTTTCTCTTATCAAACCTCTATTTACTACTCTCTTGCAAAACCTTCTACCATCCATGACTTTCAGGGTTTTCATGTTTCATGGGCCTTCAAATTGTACAAGTGCCTTCCAAACTCTCAAATTTGTGTATATTAATCTTTGTGTGTGTGGACACTGCAGAGCCACAAAGCCCATGTACTCATGTACCAAGGAGTTGATATCTCTTAAAGAGAGCCTTCATTAGGGACTTCTGGGAGTCCATACACAATTCCAACAGGGAAAATAATGTAACACGATAACTCCTTTATGTCAAGTCATTCTCATCGTTGTGATGGGTAACACATTGACCCTAGGATGTTCAAAATGGAACATGTGTGTGTAGGCCAGAGGATGGCTATAATTCTCATTCCTCAGTTGTCACCTTGGTTTTTGGAGTCAGAAACTCTCATAATCCTGGGCTTCCCAATGTATGTTAGACTGGGTGGCCATTGAGCCAGCAGATATATCATTCTTCATCTTCTCAGATGTAGGATCACAATTTCTATTCACCAAGCACAGATTTTCAATGTGGATTTAGGAGTCAAACTAAAGTCCTTTGACTTACAAAGCAAGAGTTTTGCCAAGTGAACCATCTCTCTGGCTCTTTAATTTTTTTTTATGAGTAATTGATAGTATTGTAATTTATGTGCATTACTACTATTCAAGATAGGGAGGCAGTTCTTAAATGCTAATGTATCTCACAAAATGTATTTATATGATTTCAGGTGAGACGTGTCTAAAGAAACTGGACAAGATCAGTATGGCTTGCTGTCAATCGCAAGGGCACATGTTAGAAGATGCTTTCTCTCTTGAGCTTGAATATGATGTTGGTCAGGATGTTGCTAGTAGTCATACCACAGCTTCGAAATATGCCTCCTAGTCCAGAGTATTAAAACTTAATGTCAAGTATTCTGTGTGTTCTTGTTGTTGTTGCATATTTCTATGTTTTTAAGACACGGTCCCAGGTAGCCCAGACTAACCTCAGATCTGTGATGTAACAAATAATGAACTTGAATTTCTAATTTTGCTGAGTCTAATATCCAAATGATTAGATTATAGGTATCTACTAGCACATGGGCATAGATTCTTCTGACAACTAACTGCTTAGTAGTTTTCATAATAAATCTCAGCAAACTGAATCACAATTTTAAACCCTACATAATTCATATACATATTCACATAAAATAAATTCTAAAACTAATATAAACACCCCCAAAATTTGGAAAATAGTCTTGATTATTTTAAAAAGATTGAATGAAAATTATTAAAATACTTGAAAATGTATGTTTTTCTTGTCATATAAATAAGGACAATATGTTAGAAAACCATTTTTCTCTAAATGTGCATATGTTAACATTATGTTAACATATATATGTCTGCTTTGATGTATAAATGAAGGGAATTTTATACAAAATAATTGTATAAAATACATACATATATATGTGTGTGTGTGTGTGTGTGTGTGTGTGTGTGTGTGTTATTTTGGGCAATGCTGTAAGAAAATGAAAAATTAAATATATAAAATAATAAAGATTTAAAAAATACATCAGTGGTGTAATGTTTGACTTAAATAATTGATTGGGTTATTTGAACTTGAGAATTTACATACGGCTTAATTATATCTTGTTTCAGGACAGAGAAGGCCCTGAGATAAAGCAGTGTTGTTTGAGTTTCCCTTTGTTGTCTTGATTTTTATTCTACCATACAAATCAATTCAGCTACTTCTTGACTGCTGCTGTGTATCTCAGAAAACATTTGCATAAGATATATTTTTATAAGGTGCATTCAGTTTTCCTTTTAAGATTGTATATTCATGTTGTTAATGCATATTTGACTAATATTGCCAAAAGCTAAAGACAATTTTATAACCTATAAAATATTTTTTTGTCGCCTAATTTTAATTAAAGAGTTTATAAAGAAAAAAAAAATACATCAGTTGGACCAAGACAATGGCTCTGTGGGTAAAAGCTTTCACTGCCAAACATGAGGACCTGAGCTTGATCCCTAGAACCCAAATCGTAGAGAAAAAACAACTCTCTTATGTTATAGTGTGGAAAATGCATGTCTGGCATGATAGGTCTGCTCGGGAAGGCACAGGAGTTTGACCACACTCACCCCACACCTGTGCCTGGCAGGCTTTGGGCTATGGGAAGCCACGGGACCCCACTTGGGGGGTAGAGGTGGCACTCTGAGGTCCCAGGGACAGCCCAAGCTGGTTGGGGATTTCTGGACCAATAGGCAGTCGGGGTGGGGTTCGGGGGAGGGTGAGAAGCGGCAGTGTGGGGGCCTGGCTGGATTTTAGGCTCTTGGGGCACCAGGCACTGCTGGGAGTTGCAAAAGAGCTGAGAACAAAGTAGGGGCCTGCGAACTCTATGTAGTCTGCTTGCTAATGGGAGAGGGGAACTCTACCTGCAGGTTGTGTGTCCTGCAGGGAGCGTCCTTGGCTTGGTCACAGCGAGCTTGCTTGGCTTGCTTGGGTTGGTGGCTGCTGTGCCTGGGAACACAGAGAGGTATTCTGCGGGAGATTATTAGATGGCGGCTCTGTAGGTGAAGACATTCATTCATGATGAAAGAGAAACAGTCCATGGTTTTAAGGCTTTTTTTTTTTTTTTTTTTTTTTTTTTGGTTATGGCGTTGAGTAGTTGAGTAAACACCATACCCCAATCTCAGGGAAGGCCTGAGATTAAATACTTTTTGCAGGGAGTAGTGTCTGGGAAGGGAAGTTTAATAGGCTAAGCCCTTCTGGCCTTCAGGTACCTCATTAATATGGAGACCTGTCTTGAGGCTACTTGACTGTAAGACACAAATCTATGGAGGGATATGGCCTCCTATCAGGAGCCTAGAGTCTGGGGACGTGGAAAAAAACCTGTTGTCCTTTAGGATCACCTGTGTCCTACCTGGGCCCCTCAGTATCACCTGAGGTCTCCTGGGGTTTCTAGACTGTTCTAAACTGGAAAACAGGATGCCTTTCAAGGTCCTACGTTATAGTTTTCCCATCTTCATTATAAAGATTCTTCCTTAATCTTTATTTTACATTTTATTTTAGTGTTGAGATTACAGAATTATTATAACATTTATTTCTTCCTTTTCTCTCTGTAAATCTTCACTTGAACACCTCGCCATTCTCCTACAAAATGGACTGTTTCACTAATTGCTATTGTATGCATATATGCATATGTTTATGTGTGTATCTTCCTAAATATAACCTAATACATCTGTTTAATGCTACTGGAGCATTTGACATGAGACAACCAATTCATGTACTTCACTCTGGAATCTCACCTCTCAGACACAACTTTTATTTAAGACTTTGTGAGCTTTTCTGAACATGCCATCCTTGTATAGCTCATGTTTGGGCAATTCTGTTGCTGAGAGTTTATGGATGTAGCTTCTGATATTATTAGGAAATACAACCTCAGAGAAAATTCCTCAATCCTCTAGCTTATACCATCTTTCAAGTCCCTTTTCTACCACGTTATTGTGCCGTATGTTCACATAGAACAACAATATATAAACTCTTCTTAATTTGCCTTTTCACCTTCACACATAAGCCCCCAACATATATGATAATTAAATGTGATTAAAAATTGTTATGTTATTCAACCAGTGTGAATCACTTAACAGCCCTAAATTTCATATTTAAATCATATAAATGTGTGTCCAACAATGAAATAAATCACTTATATGATAAAAACATTTTTATTAATGGGGATAGTACACTTATATGTGCAAATTATGTGTCCCCCAAGCATATAATATTGTTTATTATTGAATGTGCATGGTGCATAGTAACTCATCTCTGTAAATGCTGAAAGTATTTGTGGTTGTATATGTGTGTGTCTATTTGTTGGAAAGTAAGCCCACAAGTGTCCATTACACTGCAACTTAAAACCAGAAAGTCCTTATTGCCAGTTAAGTGAACTTGACAAAATTATGCAGCTCTGAGCCTTTCAGCTCTGCCTTTTATGCAGAAATACTGTATTTGGTTTCCACATTTCAGTTGGCAGGAAATGGAACTCTAGAAATAAAAATGTAGGGTTAGAGCATACAGGGACTTTCACTAAGAGACTGAAAGTGTTTTCTAAACATTTGTTCCTGAATGGGCAGGTGGATGACATCATTGTTCCTGCATGGATAGGCCTTGCTGCCTACATGCTCTGTCTCAACGATTTATAGTGTTTCTATTATGGCACCAGCTGTGCTAAAGTCTGGGCACCTGTGACTTTTGTGTGGTGTATGTGTGTGCTTGCTCATGTAGGTACACAAGGAGACTGGAGGTTTATGTTGGGATGATTTATTATTGATCATCTCTCCACCTTATTTTTTGATACAGGATCTTTCACTGAACCTGAAGTTCATCATGTTAGCTATACTGCCTGGCCAATTAGTTCCAGCATCTTTCTGTCTCTACTATTCATTCCTTGGGTTACAAATCCATTGTGCCTCACCTGTGTCCTGGGATGCAAACTATGATTCTCATTCTTGAACAGCAGGCACATTATCCATGAAAGCATCCCCAGCCCTCACCTAGATTTCTTTTCTTTCAAGTGAAAAACATTTGATAAGGACCTTACCTTATATTTTTCTTATTATTTTTTCCTTCCAGGAAAATGCAAGGCAATTTAAAGCAAAATTACTTAAAGCCCAATTTTCTGAAAGTCTTTGTGTGTACCAAATTGATTCCACAAAATACTGCAATTATTCATTAGCCTCTTGTGGACAGGTAATAGATTCATGAGAACTGCTTTCAATTTCTGTAACATGTGTCCAGTGTCCAGGTAAATGTGGTATTTGCACACCTTCTGTGTATTTGAAAACAAAGAAAGATAAAAAATTAACTTTGTCTTTCCCTCCATTTTCCTTCCTTCTTTCCCCTTCCTTCCTTTCTTCCTTCCTTTGTTCAGTTTTTTCTTCCTTCTTACTTTTGTGTATGTGTTATTTGTCTGCAGAGATCTGCAGAAGTGGGAGGCTAATATCAGGTATCTTCATCAGTTTTATTTTATTTTAAGACAATATCTTTTCATTTAATCGGGAGCTTTGGGCTACAGTACCTGTTCTGTAAGCTCCAATATCTGCCCCATAATCCACAGCAGGATTGGAGAAACAGAACTCTTTTGGCATACCCAAGATTTACATGGTTTCTAGGAATCCAAACTCATGTTTGAATAGCATATACTTCACCCACCGAGGAAGGCCCCAGCCTTGCTTTGTCATTATTTAGTATGGAGACTAACAGGAGCCCCTCATTGGTATAAAACTGTTCTTTCTAATTAAAACATCTCTTCTCTACTACACTCATTTCAAATTCCCTGTCTTAGAGAACACTTATCTTCAGTTCCTCAGCTATACACCTATGAACTCTAACGTGGCTGAGTTCAATTCTTTGTATATTTACATATGTACACAGGCACATGGAAACCAGAGGTCAAAATTGGCTGTTTTCCTATGACTTTCTTCGGAAAGTTCCCTGTCCTGGAACTTTCTATGAAGGCTAATATGGATGTCTTGGGATCTACTTGTCTCCATCTCCACAGTGCTGAGATTAGGAAAACAGTAGCATTTCATGCTTTTGAAAATGTGCCTTCACTGGACTCAAACTCAGATCTTCATGCTCCCAGATAAGAAATTCATCAACTGATCTATTACTCTAGCCCTTCCATTTATTTTCTAAAAGGTGGAGGTATTTTATTTATGAGCCTATCTAATGATTGCAGCTTAGATCCTTTGGGTCAATCAGGGGTCTTGAACTTGGCTCATTCAACCAAACTCTGCCTCATAATGTCATTTTCTACTTTCGCCTTCCCTCTGAGGGTAGGGTACCCCTACTACACAAAATTTCTCCCAGATTACCCTCATCCTTTCCTACTGATGCCAGATAGGGCAGCCATGTCCTATCTTAATTTGTCATGCATACTTTGAAATAAATTAGCATCATTACAATCAATCTACAAAGGAATCTGACAAAATTCTTTCCAAGGAGCTTTATGATTATTGGGCATTGAGGTTGGAGGGAGAACATTACATAGAAGTAACATAATTAATGGAGATTTAAATACATCGAGGCCTTAGAGGAATGGAAAGGATTTCCTATAAAGCATGGAGAGGAACATCCCAAGAGTAATAATCAGACAGGTTGGGTATGAGAGTGATATAATTAGGGAGGAGAGAGGAGACTTTCCAGAGAGCTGATTTCAGAGTGTATGCAGCAATCTCTCTGAGGAGTATTAGATCAGACCCAGAATAAATGAAAGTTTTATGAGTTGATTATATTTTAGGGCAGTCACTAAGATGTGGAAAGTCTCATACATGATTTAGGTCAATATAATACACTGACAGAATATCGAGGGGATAGCTTCCATAAATTGATAGCTGTTAAGTCAAAGACCTGATAGTTTCTTAACTCTCTACCAGAGATATCTTCAGGGAAGTTTTAACAAATAGTTTATAATTTTGTGCTCTGGATATGCTTTACATTTACTAATCAACATGCCCATGTATGTTATATCCCATCAAGTCTAAACTTGTCTAAATGGATGTTGTTGCTAATGGTTTTATAATGCAGTGCTCTGGAACCCAAAAATCTTTCTTATATGTTAAATATTTTTCCAGGTGAGTCATCAACCAGAGATAATTTCACAAACCACCAGAAACACTGATGCTCATAAATGCAGATATTATTTCAACCTAACTATATGGGTGGTACAAAACCTACCATTTCTGAGCCTTCTGCCACTGGATACCCCTTCCCTCCATTTTCATTTTTAAGACTAGGCTTCACAGTATAGCTCAAATACCTTGTATAAATCTCTCTAATGTTAGTATTATTAATAATAAACATCACCACATCCACCTGTCTTCTTTCTCTCTCCAACTATACTGACCTAAAATGACCCCTATTAAAAACTGCTATATGTATTTAAAATTGTTTTAATTTCAGCATGTTGAATCACCAGATTAAACCCATTAAAGACCTTAAATTTCTTTAATTCTAGAATTGGGCAATGTTTCCTGTCATGCAGTGAAATAAATCTTAGATGAAATGAGCAGAGGTAGTTAGTTCTACAGAATTAGAGAACTAAAGGAAGCAAGCAGAAACAAAAAGGTCGTATTGATTAATTTGTTTTTAATTTTTTCCTTTCATTGAAAGTATATTCTTTTATCATACAATATCATGATTACAGGTTCTCTATCCTCTACTCCCCACTTTCCTCCTTACCTCCACTCCTTTCTGTACCCACTCCATTTCTGTCTCTCATCAGAAAATAACAATCTTCTAAGGAATAACAACCGAATTTAACAAAATAACATACATTAAGATAATAAAGAAAATAAACAAAAAGCAAACAAAATAAAGTATCATATTGAAGTTGAACTTGGCAATCAAACAGGAGAAGAGTCCCAACAGTCAACACTAGAGTAAGATACCCAGGCATTCTCACAGTCAATAGTTCCATAAAAGTCTCTGACTTTAATAGAAATCCTTTAAAATTTCTCTCCATTTAGTTTGAGGTTGGATATTGGCTTGCTGTATACTGCTTTGATTATGTTTAGTTATGTGCCCTGTATCCTTGATTTTTCTAAGCATTTTAACATGAAATGGTGTTGGATTCTGTCAAAGGATTTTTTTTTTTTTTTTTTTGGAGTCTAATAAGATAACCATGTGATTTTTTTTTTCTTTCAGTTTGTTTATATGGTGGATTACTTTGATAGATTTTCTTATATTGAACCATTCCTGCATCCCTGGGAAGAAGTCTACTTGACCTTGATGGACGATCTCTTAGCTGTATTCTTAGTTTCAGTTTTTGAGTATATTACTGAGTATTTTTGCTTCAATGTTCATCAGAGAAATTGGTCTGAAGTTCTCATTCATTGTTGAGTCTTTGTGTCTTTTAGGTATTAGAGTGACTATGACTTGATAGAATGAAAATGGCATTGTTTTTTCTATTTCTATTATGGGGAATAGTTTGAGGAGTATTGGAACTAACTCTTCTTTGATAGTCTGATAGAATTTTGCCAAAACCCATCTGGCTCTGGCTTTTTGCTTGTTGTTGGAAGGTTTTTAATGACTGCTTCTATGTCTTTTTGGGTTATGGGGCTGTTTAAATAGTATACCTGAACTTGATTTCATTTTAGTAAGAAGTATTTGTTTATAAAATAACCCATTTAGTTAAGCTATTCAACTTTTGTGGTGTACAGATTTTTCAAGTACAATCTAATGATTATTTGAACTTCATCAATGTCAGTTGTTATCTATCCCTTTCCATTACTGATTTTGTTTATTTGGATATTGTCTCTCTGTCTCTTGGTTAGTTTGCCTGAGGATTTTTTTTTTTTTATCTTGTTGATTTTCTCAAAGAACCAGCTCATTGTTTCATCCAGTCTTTGTATTGTTTTCTTTGTTTCTGATTGATTTCAGCCCTGATTTTGATTATTTCCTGCCTTCTACTCTTCTTTGGTAAGCTCATTTCTTTTTTGTAGTGCTGTCAGGTGTACATTTAAATTGCTGATATGAGAATTTTCTAATGTCTTTATAGAGGCTTTTAGTGCTATGAATTTTCCTTTTAGCACACTTTGATTGTGTCCCATAAATTTGAGTATTTATGGGACCCAGGGATCATTGAATTGTTCAATGTCTATGAGTGTGTAGGCTTTCAGTCTTTCTGTTGTTGAAGTCCAGCTTTAATGCATGGTGGTCTAATAAGTTACAAGCTGTTATTTCAATTTTCTAGAGTTTGTTGAGGTTTGTTTTGCGACAGACTATATGGTCAATTTTGGAGAAGGATCCATGAAATCCTTTGAAGAAATTATATTATTTTATGTTTGAGTGAAACATTCCAATAATGTATGTTTGGTCCATTTGATTGATAATATCTATTAGTGTCATTGTTTCTCTGTTTAGTTTTTGTCTCAACTTCCAGTCACTTGATGAGAGTAGGGGTACTAAAGTCTCCCACTATTAATATGTGGGATTCAATGTATGATTTAATCTTTAGCAACATTTCTTTTACAAATGTAGGTATACTTGTGTATATTGCATAGATGTTCAGAATTGAGATATCATCTTGATAGATTTTTTTCCTTTGATGAATGTGAAGTATTCTTTCTTATTTCTTTTGATTAATATTGGTTATAAGTCTATTTTATTAGATATTAGGAAGGCTACTTCAGCTTGATTCTTGGTTCCATTTGCTTGGAAAACATTTTTTGATCCCTTTACTCTGAGGTGATGTCTATCTTTTTGGCTGAGGTATGTTTCTTGTATGTAGCAGATTGATGGATCCTGTTTTAGAATCCATTCTTTTAGCCCATGTCTTTTTATTGGGGAATTGAGCTCAATTGGTGTTGAGAGATATTAATGACCAGGGGTTCTTATTTCACATTATTTTAATGTTGATGGTATTATGTCTATGTTTGTGTGTATGTGTGTGTTTGTATATGTGTGTGTTTTCATTGTTTTTTGCTGATACGGAATTAATTATTTTCTATGTTTTCTTGGATATAGTTATCTTTCTTGTGTTGGAGTTTTCCTCTAATATATACTGTAGGGCTGGATATGTGGATAGATTTTGTTTGAATTTGTATTTTTTTTCTTGAAATATCTTGTTTTCACCAGCTATAATATTTCAGAGTTTTGCTTGATATAGTGATTTCAACTCTGTTCTGCTTTAATGAAAGCAACACACTTCTTCTTTTGGAAGTTGGTTCTGCTCCATGTTAGTAACTTTCCTCAGCAGATATCCCACATCTCTAACATCTCGGGGTGTCAAAGGTATCTTCAACTTTAAAGCTTCTTTTTCCAATGTGTGGGACCAAAACATGATTCTATGAGTGCCTTCAAAGGGCTTGAGTCACATCTCCAGCTCTGCCCAATGTAGAACTCTAGGCTCTGGTTGACTCCACTCTGTGTCTGCTGTTTCTAGTAATCATTTTACAATACTGCCATCTCTAACACACTGGAATTTCTCATTGCAACTAAGTTGCAACAATAGCCACTCATAGGCTCCCTTTTTGGTACTAAGTCTCAACTTCTTTGCATGGCCCCTTTAATCCTGGGCAATCAACTGCAACTGAGGCTGCACTTTCACCAGTGGCCTTCCCTGGCCTCTCATAATGCCTATCCTCAGCTTCTCTCCATGGCCCTTTCATGCCTTCAAAACTAGTACCACCTGGCTGAGTTTTACATAGTCCCAAGGCCACCTGCAACATGAGGTACAACCTTGGCTATCTGTGGAACACAGCTTATTTTTGTTCTCAGAAAACACAAGAAGATATCACCTCAGGGATGCTGGTCTCTTCTGAATCACCATTAATTTTTTGCTCCAGCCAACCAGCATTATTTCTCTCAGTAGTCCCTTCTATTCTTGAACCTAGAGCCACATGGCCAAAGCTGCCGAGTTCTGCTGTTTATTGGAGCTGGAATATGGCCACCTTTTTCTGTTACATTATCACTAGCTTTCTGTTTCCCAACTCCTTCACTGCCTAACTTTGCCTGTCTTGGAACTTGCTCAGTAGATTGACCTTGAACTCAAAGATCTACTTGCATCTATTTCCTCAAGTGAAAGGTGTATACAACCATGCCTGGGCAAAGCTTTTCATTGCCACTATTCTTCAAGATCCAGATCAGAAGTGTAGGTCCTCCATGTCTGAATCGTAGTTAATTTCAGATTAAAATTCCAAATGAAAATAATAAACAAGAAATAATAATGACTTCATGTGACAATCCCTTGTTCAACTGCAAAAGCATAAACAATAACTTTAGCTGGGTGGAATCTTGCCCTGTGGTCACCATTTCCTTAATCCATTTATCTTCTTGTATACAGGATTAGCTACATTACACTTCCTGGTATCACCTTAATACTTGAACCATAAATTAGGTGTTTTTCTTTTTTCCCCTTGCTCCTTTTAATTAAAACTTGTCATAAGAATACACTTTAGTAATCACACAACAGAATTTAAACCAGACTGTACTGAGACTTTCTTTGTCAAAGCAATTAATCCATATCTCTTCACCTTAACCTCATGCAGACTCTTTGGACAATGGTAAAAGGCAACCATATTCTTCAGCAAAATATAAAAATAGTTTCTAGGCTATATACAAACTAAAAACCTTCTCTACTGTAACATCTTAGGCCAGGTCTGCATGGTTCAAATCTACCACAGCACCAATGTTTTCCATATTTCTACTAGGATGATACATTAAATCCTACCTAAAGCATTCCATGGCTTTCCATATCCAAAGTCCCCAAATCCATATTCCTCCAACAAAAGCATGGTCAGGCCTATCACAGTAGTACCTCTCTCTGGTACCTATGTCTCTCTTAGAGTTTTCATTGCTATGATGAGACACCATGACCATGTCAATTCTTGAAAAATGCAACATTTAACTGGGGCTAGCCTACAAGTTCAGATGTTCAGTCCATTATCATCAAGGCAGAAAACCTGGCAGCAACCAGGCTGGCACAACTCTAGAAGAGCTGAGAGATCTTCATCGAATGAAAGTCAGGAGCAGAATGTCTTCCAGGTAGCTAGCATGGGAGTTTCTAAGTCCACCTGCACAGTGACACACTTTCTCTAACAAGACCACACCTACTAGAACAAGGCTTAGTTGCCTTAATACTGATGTTCCCTAGGCCAAGCATATGCAATCTACCACAGTATCTACCCTTTATTCTCAGTACTTGTAAGATTCCCAGAGCATGCGTTCACATGGTGATGAATATCACTGCAGGTCCGCACATAAATTCAGTCATAAATTGAATAAAAGGTTCTAACAGAGAATGCCTTTATACATATACACTAGGAAAAATTTGACTTAACTTTCTCCATTTGTTATTAGTTTGCAGGGTCATAGAAAAGTTTTAGACTATAACTAAGCCATCTTTGAAGTCTGTTTAAACAAACCCAGTCAATATCTTATCTGCTGGTTTTGCACCTAGAGCCTGTGGTGTGCATCTTCTTTATGACCTTCAGTTAATGGTTTCAGTAACCCCTTGGAATGTGCTCTAAGTTTTAGAAGTCTGCTGTTATTTCAGAAGCAATTAATCAAAAGGAACTCAAATGTAAACAATGATAACCCTTTCATGCTAGGTGTTTCTGCAGAATAAATGCTCTTTGTCTTTGCATACTATCTGAGTCTGGGGTCTTCCTTCATCAACTTTTCAGACCTGTACAATAAGGATGACATTTAACTGGGGCTTGTTTACAGGTTCAGAGATTCAGCCCATTATCATCAAGGCAAGAGCATGGTGGCATTGTGCAGAAGAAGCTGAGGGTTTAAATTCTTATTCTGAAGGCCAACTGGGAAGCCGGTGTTTCAAGCATCTAGGAGGAGGGTCTTTCACACCCAAAAAGACACAATTCCTCCAGCACCTACTAATAATCCTATTCCCTGGGCCAACCATATTCACATGCTACTACACTGGACAAGAGAAAGAAAAGGGGGATTACCTATTTTATACTTATTTTTATTTTATTTCCTTCACAAAAAGGCTCTGAGCACAATGAAAAATATCAGTATTAGAAAATGTTCTCTGTGAAGATAACGGTTAATTATGAACTTGGTAGAACTTAGAATCATTTGAGTGATGTACCCCTGTGCATGCCTCTAGGAGATTATCTTGATTATGTTGGTTGCAGTGGAAAGGCCTGTTTTGGAATCTGGACTGTATAAATGAGAAAAGGGAGCTTAGAAAGAGCATACATCCATTACTATGTCTCAGTTTCCTGACTATGAATGAATTCTTCCTGCTGTGATTTCTCTACAATAATGGATTAGCCTGGAACTGTGAGCTGAAATACATTACTGCCTTCTTAAGTTACTCTTGTCAGAGAATTTTACTACAACAGAAAAACATTTAGCTCATTCCTTAAATGTGAGGAACTTGTGATATTTCTCCCAACTATCAAAAAAATAACAGTGTTCTAGTTGGAGTCTGTAGTAGAAAAATCTCCTACCCAAATGAGACCAGTAAAGAAAAACACAACTCAATAATTATGGTATAAATAGCATGCCTAGATTGGGCAGATTTACCACTACACTACTCTAATCCCCGGCTATGAGATCCCTTATAACTTGCTGTTATCCCAGGCGGCATCCTTGTCCTCCAAGCTCCGGCTCCTTCGTAGTCAGCTTCCTTCTATCTCCCTACTTCCTTCTGCCTGCTTCCTCCTGCTTCTAACTCTGCTTCTCTCTGCTTCTGCTCTGCTTCTGCTTCTACTTCTCCAGTCAACTTCCTTCTGCACTGCCTCTGCTTCTGCTCTACCTTTTATATTGAATTCCTCTCACTCTCTCTTCCCCTACTCCTTTTTCTCTGCCTTCCCTTCTACTGTCCATTCTCTGGCTCTAGCCTTTATTTTACAGGTTTTAATTGGACAGAAGGTTTACAAGACATCACCTGTGTGCAGATTCAATCATCCTCTGCAGCCCCACCAAGAATGGTGGAACTAGGATCAAAATATAAGGCTGAGGCTATCCACTGGGAACTAGGATCAAAATACAAGGCTGAGGCTATCCACAACAGAGTCTCTTTTGTATAATAAACTTGCCCTGACTTTTCTAATCTTGTACCTATAAAAGATGTCATTTCTGTATAAACATTTTAATCTGAGTCACGTCTACTCATGCTGTATATAGAGCATAATGATGTGTACTTACCTAGTCCCTTGACATTGAAAATATAAGTCTATTTATAATTGTATACCTTATAGAGTTTTGTCATAAGTATCAATATCTTTACCTATGTATAAACAGAGTTGTCCATTAAAATTCATATCTAGAAGTGCAAATTTTTGGATGCAGTATATGTGAACAATTACTAAATCTCATTCTTTTCCGCTATCTCTAAATTTCCCACTCCTGGTCATATGTACCTAAATCCATGTACTTAAACATAGTAGATATTGTTGGTGTGCTTTCTTGGCATTGTTTCAAGTGTATAATTCTGCAAACTACATTGAATATAAGAACAATACTATTTTAGAAATTAAGAAAGGAAGTTAATGTAGACAAAACACATCCCTTTAATTACAGCAATCAATTTAATATACAACATTGGAAATCAAAATCCTTGGTTACTTTTTAAAATATTTTTCTTATTTTGGTGTTGCTACCACTCAACTCAGAAGTTAATACATACCAAGTAAGGTCACTATTACTGAACTACACCCTATTAGCCTAACTGAAATTACAGCAGAAATAAATAGGTACATTTAGAAGCAAGATGTTAGAGAGTATGTTCATATGTCTGACTATGTTTATTTGTGCATAAATGTCACAAAGATCTCAACGTGGCTACCTATCAACTCCCTAATACCTGTGATATGTTTCAAATAAATTCAGCTTAGACACAGAGATAACTGAACTATGGGCTCATTATGAGTAAAACGAGGGCAGCCAACAGTTAAAGAAATCATTTTATGAGGAACCCTCTCCAGAGGAGAAAGAAACTGGCCCAAAAGACTGTTGTCATAAAAGTAATAATAGACAATGGTGTGGGAAACAATTGTCTTGGAACAGACCTTCAACTGATAAAACTGGACAATGGCTAAAGAAACCAGATGCTAATGAATTTTTTAAAAGGCTTTATACTATTTCTATAATTACTAGACCAGACAACTTTTATTGAGTCATGTTTTCATAAATGAATGAAAGACCCATATTGATGGTCCTAATAAAAAGGGGACCTGGTAAGCTTTTGCTCCTTGCCATACACTTTTGCTAGGTAAAAATCTTATTAAATTTAGACATATATTGCTTGTGTCTTCTGGGAAACTCTGAATATTATTTATATCCCACTCCTTTGACCAGTAATCAAATTGCTTCAGTTTGAATTCTTAGTTTTATAAGCTGCTGATTCTGATGGGAACAGCTTATACTTAGTGACCTCCAAGATTTTTAATATCTATTTCTTATCTTCTTTTTATATTTGAGACTCTAAAATCATATAGGAGATGGACGATTCATCAGTCTCACTATTTTCTGCTGAAATAAGTTATAGAGGTTGCAAGGTCTACAGTCTTGCTGATTTAAACCTTCAGAGGATGATCAAGGAGACCCAAATGTATGGAGTTAAATATCTGTATGGCCATTTGAAAATAGACTAACTAGAAATTAGTGGATATAAATTAATACAGAAGTTCAAGCATGCAGGGTCTAAATGCTTCTGGTTACAATGTTTAATCATAGAAATAGAAACATAAGTATATACAGAGACCATATCCTAGACTCTGCTCTGAGTATATTTCAGTCTTTGGGACAGACAACATTTTAGAGCTCTGGCTTGGAATTAGAAGAACAAACAATCTAAGAAGAATGTCCAATATTTGGGTGATGTATCTCTCAGTTTCTGTCTGCTGACAGATATAGCATCTAATTATTAGTTTATTTCCTATAGGAGAAGATTCAGTGGGAGAAATTTAAAGTTGCCTCATCAAGTTGCATATGCAAACACAGGCATACATCATACACACACACACACACACATACACACACACACACACACACCACACATTAACAATTACAGTGGCAGAATTTAAAAAGTATTTACAAAATACCAAAAATTAATAGGGTTTTTTTATGTTTCTTAATTATAGTTTTCTGCTGATGGTAATATCTTCCTAATATCTATCTTAGGTTTCCTAATAATGGCATTCAAATCAATGTAGGTCATTCACTTGCAGCTAATTGGGAAAAAAGTAAATTAACCAGCCCCCCCAGATGTTAATATCTTTATTTTTAAGGTTTAAGGGGTATTGAATTTGTTTCCTTTTTAAAGGATATGTCAAAGAAGTAAATCAATAAAAATTGAAGAAGAGTTATACATTTGAATAAATAAAACACAAGGAGTACATGGAGAAGTCATCTCTTTACTAGAGCCTTAAAAAAAGCACCAGTGGATGACAAGTGTATCCTGCAATTAATAAGGATTCCATTAATATGGTATGGTATATTTTCCTTGGCTCCTCAGTGACCTAGTGTTACATGAATATTTTCTTGGAGAGAAAGACACAACAAATGTCTATTTGTTCCACAATAAAAGGAATCAAAGAAGACTAGAGTTCAATTTAACTAAAGTCTGACTTGGTGAGCCAGAGAGTTCTTAAATGGATGATTTCCCACATTACCACAGATGGAGTACCCTAGCAGTTAAATTTCCATACTTTATATGCCGTACCACCTTCCAAAACCATATGCAATTTGGCCATAATCACATACTTCTGGAAGGGAGTTACAGGAAGGAATATCCGGACATTCAGTCTATGGTTCAATGATTGCTCTAATCTTCTTCTATGAGAAAAGACAATTATGTCAGCTATAGGAGCCTTTTGCAAATAGTTACAGTTATTCTGATAAAGATGGTTATATGATCAGAAGACAACACTACATAACATCTAGGCTAGAAAGAATCAAGTTCCAAAAGGGAATGTCTCATGCTTGATGGCAGAGATAACATCTCACAATTAAAGTCTTGAAATTGTGTATAGGCTCCTATCCAATTCCAGAGTTCTGGACAGTGAGGACCAAGTTCCTACATTTCCTGAATTTCCTAGTTTAGCATGTGTTCTAAAGCAGCTTTTGTTGAAAAGATTTTTGTTTGTTTTGTTTGTCTGTTTGTTTACTTTACACTTACATATCATAGTTCATAAGTGAAAAAAATCAGAACAGAAGCTCAAGCTTGAACTGAAACAGAGATCCAAGAGGATCGATGATTACTAACCTGTTCCCTATGGCTTGCTCAGCTGGCTTTCTTATAGTTCCTGTGCCCACTCCCGAAAGATAGTTCCTGTCACAGTGGGCTAGACCCTCCAAAATCATTCATCAATCAAGATAGTGTAGCAAATGTCTGTAGGCCAGTCTCATGGAGCCAATTCTTCAACTTAGGTTCCCTCTTTCCAGGTGACTCTAGTTCGTATCAAGTTCTCAATAAAAAACTGACCACCAACCACAGCATCCATTTCTGATTTCACACTTGGGTTAGTTGAAAGGAGCAACTTGTTTTTATTTTTGGCACATGGGAAAGGAATGATTACCCTTCTCAAATGTAGCATGCAGTTCTTCCCTATAAGTGAGAGTCAGAAAGACTGAGCTATTTGTTTTGTCACAATATAGTGAAAGCTACCAGACAGGAGGGAATCTTCCATTTAACTCACTTCAGAAAATGGTACATTATGCAAAATAAGTTGCTGTCAAATATAGATAAATATGATTTAAGGACTGAAACTACTCATTGATCTTATATTGGTAGTGCAATTACATTGTTACCTAGCAATAAGACACCCAGAATATATTACATGAGGAAAAACACTCATTTTAGATCATGATTCTGAATTAGGTTAGCATGACTGTAGAAGGAATCAGGAGCACATGTACAATAAGAATTGGTGACTTGTAGCAAAATAGGAAAAGATAGAGACCAAAGCCAAGTATAGAAAGAAGTGCATACATCAAGGGAATTGTGAGTATAATGATCTGGGAATTCAATGGTTGCAGCTCAATAGATGACATTCCATTGTTTGCCCCAATGAACATGAGGAAAATCTAACCACAACCAGGTAGAAACACAAAATGAAATTAGAAAAATCTTGTTGTAGATTTCCACCAGGTTCCAAGCCCTAAAAATACCCATTGATATAATTCAGATGATAAACAAAGCATAAGAAAGAAAAGAGTTGGATTTCATTACAGAGTAATTGACTCTCAAGTGTTAAGAAGTGGATAAAAGAATCATTGTATAGGAAACTCTCAAGTGTTTAAATAGACTGTGACAAAAGGGACTATTGTGTAAGGTACACTCTCAATGGATAGAGTAGACAGTGATGAAAAGGATGATTGTCACAAAGTGGTTAGTGGCCAAAGGAACTGTGTTTATTACGTAGTTTTTAGAGTTGAAAGCAGCAGTGAAAAAAGGTTCATTGTCACAAAACATTCATTCAACTGATGAGAATGGAGAATGGCCAAAGGCATCATGGCCATCTGATACTTTAAGCAACCTTTAAAATATATATGAAGCATGTAGAAGGCTTTTCGTGGGAGGTATACTTTTCTGTCGAGGTGATGGACAGCCTCATTTGGACTGATTCTAAGAACAGAGGACAATGATATTTTTTTTCTTTTTTCTTTTCTCTCTGTACTAGAAACCATCAAACAGATAATAATATCATAAAGTTCACATAGTTTTCTAATAATATCTTCTAGGTGTAACAAAATGTCATGTCTCCAGAGGTAGTGATATGATGTAGTCTCTCTCTTTGATTATCCTCATATTCAAAGTCCTATTTTTTAAGTTCCTAGTTTTATAAGCTGCTGATACAATGGGAGGATTCATTCTGCAGTAACCTCTAAACCAACTAATATCTGAGTACATACCATACATCATTGCTTTCTTTCCACTTAAATAAGCCAGTCAACCTCCTGATGCACTACACTTGTATGTACATGTATATGGGCACACACACACATATTCACACACTCATAATAAACAACAGCACTCATAATTAGATTATTTACAAACTGTCTACCAGGTGCTTTCATCTTTTGCCATTGTGATTCAACATGGTCATTGAGAAATTCATTCTTCAGAATCCTACAATCAATATTTTTTAATTGCTCAAAAATTTTATAAACTGTGTAGTAAGTTTACGCTCTTGTGTTTGGATGCATTTATTGCTGTCCTTTTCCATGGGTTGGACACACCAGTGAGGTTATTGGAAGTAATATATTGAGATGGCAAATCTTTTAAGTTCAAACTTGAAGCAAATTAGAGAACCTTACTTAAGTTTAAACTCAGGTAAACTAACAGCCTGGTACCGAGCATTAGTTTCCAAGTTGTCCCCAACTAACCCCTAACCCTAACCTTCACCCTAACCCTAACTCTAGTTCAAGTCTTTAGGTTATGCCACCAATAAGAACAGCATCACTAGGTTACACCCCATACAAGACCAGCATCTCCAGATTACACCTTCAACAAGACCAATGTCTCCAGGTTAATCCCCCAACAAACCTGCACCCCCAGGTTACAAACTCACCTCCTGCCTAACAACCACCAATGCAGAGGGGAGCAGAAATTAATTTTATGATATGACTCCAGCACTAGCCAATTATGTTAAAAGTCATAGTAGGTTTCCTATTAGATGCTTAAACACTTATCCTCCATCCCCTACACACCCCCAGTTGTTGTTTACTATAAAGCCTTGCCGTGATAGATATTTGGGGCTCCCCCAGCACTAAAACCATACTATGTGAAGTTGATGCATTGTGGGGAGGGGGTGAGCAATCTGGAAATGAATAAAGACCCTGACGTGAGTTGCATCAGATTGGCTCCAGTCTGTTCCCTCCCCAACCCCCCTACCCCCGCAAATAGATCACAAACTTCCCTAGAACTATAATATCCAATAGCACACTCTTGGAGACTTAGTTTGAAAGAAGTCTCCAGTCTAAAATAATTTGAAGGATACAAGGTATGCTTACATAACGTGCAAGATAAAGAACAACACCAATTCATGTGCTTGCAAGTTACACAATAGTGCCAGAGGGGTTATTATAAGCACAGTATTTAATAGCACACTCTTTGAGCCTTAGTTTTGGAGGAAGTCTCCAGTCAGAAGGAACTTGATGCATGCTTTTGCAACATTTTCTTTTTTCAAAATATTTATTTGTATACATCCATAGTATCTGATATTGACAGTGGTAGCCATTGACATTCTTTTATTTCACGTGCCACACTCTCCAAAAAATTCATGAACCCAGTATGTAGAATGTTTATCAAGTGCTTATAACCACATCTGAATAGATGATGATGTGTATAAAATGTCCTGGAGGGGAGTGTTACAATCAATAATAAAGCAGCGTGGGAAGTATCTGTTGGTAGTATGACATGAGGACAGGTCTAGAAGGTCACAGAAAGAGAATATGGGGATATAGCAGGGAGAATTGCCCTGAAAATGAAAGCAAGATAATGCCATTGGCTAACTAGATTTTTTTCTTCTTTTAAGCAGAGTGTGGGGCTACAAGTGTGGCTGTAGTCTGAACTATCTATTGGTAGTACTAACAGGGATTTATAAAACATCAGACACATCCTTTCTCTAAGAGGTCACTGTTACAGAAACAAGACAAATGACTCATTATATTTCTAGAAGAGTTACATTCAAGGGTGTTCAACTTGTCTGGAAAAGGAAAAAGGAACATCAGCCTCTCTCAATCTACATTCAAGTACATTATCACACTCTACAGTACTCAGCAATATGCAGACTTCCCAGAAGTTCACCTGGAAATCTTCTCTAACAATTTCTTTAAATACCATTCCCCTTCCCTTCCCCAGGCCATTTGATATGCTCTCCCATCTCTCTTTGTCTACTACTTCTTATCAGATGTATCCTATCCATCGTCTTTTTTTTTTTTGGTTTTTCGAGACAGGGTTTCTCTTTGTAGCCCGGGCTGTCCTGGAACTCACTCTGTAGACCACGCTGGCCTCAAACTCAGAAGTCCGCCTGTCTCTGCCTCCCAAGTGCTGGGATTAAAGGCATGTACCACCACTGCCCGGCTCCATCGTCACTTCTATCCTTAGATCCTAAGCTCCTCTCTGTATGGTCAGCTTATACTATAATTCCAGTTCATACAAGCCAGGTCTTCTAGGATTGCTTTTGTTTTTATTGGGATTCCTGAAGTGAATTTCTGGTTGTGTTATGTGATGCAGTCTCACATGGTGTTTTGCTGAGGTAGGACCCATGAGCGGGCACATGAAGACAATATAAATAGGATTCAATGAACAGTGATAGGACATTTGCATAGCTAGCCTTGCAATGCTTCATTGAACTGTCTTCACTGACATTGGATTGTCTTCACTGAGAGATGCATGTAATGCCTGGCATCCTGGCTGGCTTGGGTCAATCTCGCTGACTCCTGCAGGTTCAACATACTCAGGCTGTTTCTACTAGAATGTGTCACCACTGCTGATTCACATTTTATATCCTGAAAAGACTCAACTGGATTGATGGTATCCTGAATAATGGATAATGGAATCACGCCAGAATACTACTTTTACACAGGGACCCATGTCCTTGCCCTATTTACCATTTTTTGTCCCCTACCTATCAATAGTGGGCTAGAAGATTTATTGAAGAGTTTGAGATCCCATATTAAATATATATATTTAATTAGTATTATATTTAATTATTATATATGATTATTATATATGTTATATATATTTATTATATTTAATTATATATATATATGTATATGTATATATAAACTCGAAGCCTACAGATTCCTTTCCCATTAGAATGAGGGATGTCTCTCACTCTTGGAATGGCAGAAATTTAAGCTAGATAGTTCTTACTTGTTCAGAGCATCCTTAGTCATCACATATGCTTTCTATAGGTTCACATTGGCTCACTGGCTATCTTAAGTATCTGAACATCTGGAAAATAACATAGAAAATATGTCTCTTGAGATTGTCATATGGTGTATGGAGACCATAGTGAAGAATCTTGTTCTCCTGAGTACATTCTCTATCTCAGACTACCAGAAGCTGTGTTTGAGAATGGAAAAAGCATGTAACTGCAACGCAAGAGTTCTTTAAAAAATATGGGACATGTCAGCATACATTGAATGGTCTACTTTTCTTGATTTTATTATTCCATAGTATACTCATACATCAATATATCATAACATCAACATATCACATTTTTCCTCATGAATGATAAACATCAATTGAAATTTTTTAATTCAAAAGCATTTCACAAGGAGATGACATTTAGCAATTGAGGAAAATAAAGAATTTATGAAGCTGCAAAAAATTGTTCAGATATTCCTGAGCTCTAGATAATAATTTTAATTTTATTTTCTGAGAATTCAGTTTTCTCTTCTCACTTCAATGACATTCATAATCTACAATCCACTAAATTTTGTAGCATTTGAATGTTATTCATATCTTCACATCCCCTGGCAGCCTTTGCCAATCTCAAGACTGAATTTATGTCCCAATGATTTACATATTCAACATGAATTTATCAGCTTAATTCTAATCACAGATGAGGAGACCCCAACATCTGCCTTAACACCAGGAGTAACTGGGATCTTCAGGATCCAGGGATGCAGGAACCTCCTCCCAGCTAGTCGCACAGGTCCCTTCTGGTCTGAACTTGTACTCTAAGCAGACTTTGGGCTCGGGCTCTGCACCCAATCCCACAACACCCAGAGGAAGCTCGACTCTCAAGGGCTCTAACATGCCCAAGGTTACAGAGGCAAGGGTTCATTCCAGTTTGAACCTGAACCAGGAGCAGACCTGGGACAATGGCTCTGCTCCCTCTCCTGCAACATCTAGAAGGAGCTCAACTCCCAGGTGATCTGAATTGCCAAAGATCACAAGACAGGCCACAACATTTACCCCAAGACCCAGAGTAACTGGATCACCCAGGATCCATGGACAAAGGAACCCCAGCCCAGCCAGTGGAATGGGTTCCATCTGGTCTAAGCTAGCACCTAAAGCTGACCAGGGGTGTTGGCTCTGTAGTAACTCTTAAAGCACCCAGAGAGAGCCAGACTTCCAGGTGATCTGAAACACCTAGGGTCACAGGATCACAAGATCATAGGAACATAGGATCACAGAGTAACCTCAACTCCCAGGAGATCAAACACATCCAGGAGCTCTGACACACTCTAGATCACAACTGAGGCCATAATATCTTTTCCAACAGTCAATGTAACTGGGAAACCCACAGGAACCAGGGAAACACAAAACTCCACTAAGGCAGAGGTATGGTACTGTCCAGCTTGCATCTGTGCCCAGAGCAAATTCAGGGCTCTGGCTCCCTGCACACCTGTGCAACACCCAGAGAAAGCTTGACTTCCAGGAGTTCTGACACAACAGGACCTCAGGAGCTTGGTCACACCAGCAGTATCCCAGAGTCAGCTTGACTCCCAGGAGCAATGACACACACAGATCTCAGGATCAGAGAGACAGCTGGATTCTGAGGAATTCTGACACAACCAGGATCACAGGAGGGACGGGCTGCAGTCAGAGGCAGCAAGGGCATATTGCACTATAGAAAAAGCCAAGCATGAGAAAATAAGCAACAGAATTCAAGGCTACTTGACTTCATTAGAACCCATTTCTCACACTACAGCAAGTACTAGATTCAGATTTAAAGTGATTATGATAGAGGACTTTAAAAAGGACAAGAAACACCAAAAAATCCCTTAAAGAATTACAGGAAAACACAACCAAACAGTAGAAGGAATTGAACGAAACCATCCAGGGTCTAAAAATGGAAATAGAAACAATAGAGAAATCACAAAAGGAGACAACCCTGGAGATAGAAAATGTATGAAGAGATAAGGAGTCATAGATATAAGTATCAACAACAGAATAGAAGACATAAAAGAAGAATCTCAGGTTCAAAAGATACCACAGAAATCATTAACACAATAAAGAAAGTTCAAAATATAAAAGACTCCTAACCCAAAACATCCAGGAAATCCAGCACACAATGAGAAGACTAAATCTATGAATAATAGGTATAGAAGAAAGCAAAGATTCCCAACTTAAAGGGCCAGTAAATATCTTCAACTAAATTATAGAAGAAATCTTCCCTAACCTAAAGAAAGTGATGTCCATGAACACATAAGAAGCCTCCAGAAATCCAAATAGACTAGAACAGAAAAGAAATTCCTCTTGTCACATAATAATCAAAACACCAAACGCACAAAGAAAGAATATTAAAAGCAGTAAGAGAAAACTTTCAAATAGCATATAAAGGAAGACCTATCAGAATTACACCAGACTTCTCACCAGAGACTGGAAAAGCCAGAAGATCCTGGTCAGATGTCATACAGATCCTAAGAGAACATAAATGCCAGCCCAGGCTACTATACCCAGTAAAACTCTCAGCATAGATGGAGAAATCAAGGTATTCCATGACAAAACCAATTTTACACATTATCTTTCCACAAATACAACACTACAAAGGATGATAGATGGAAAACTCCAGCACAAGGAGGGAAACTATACTCTAGAAAAAGTAAGAAAGTAATCTTTCAACAAACCCAGAAGAAGATAGCCACACAAACATAATTCAACCTCTAACAACAAAAATAACAGGAAGCAACATTCACTTTTTCTTAAAATCTCTTAACATCAATATACTTAATTCCCCAATAAAAAGACATAGAATAACAGACTATATATGTAAACAGAACCCAGTGTTTTGTTGCATACAGGAAACACACCTCAGTAACAAAGACAGGAACTAACTCAGAACAAATGACAGGAAAACAATTTTCCAAGCAAATTGTCCAAAGAAAGAAGTTGGAGTAGCCATTCTAATATCGAATATATTTGACTTTCAACCAAAACTTATCAAAATTATGAAGGACACTTCATACTTGTCAAAGAAAAGTCTACCAAGATAAACTTGCAATTCTGAACATTATGCTCTAAATGTAAGGACATCCACAGTAATAAAAGGAACCTTTCTGAAGTTCAAAGCAGAAAGTTGCACCTCAGACAATAATAGTGGGAGACTTCAATACCCTACACTCAGCAACGGAAAGAACACGAAAACAGAAACTAAACAGAAATGCAGTGAAAGTAACAGAACTTATGAACCAAATGGATTTAACAGATATCTATAGAACATTATATCCTTAAACAAAAGATATACCTTCTTCTCAGCACAAAAATCGAACATATATTGGGACCTAAAACAAACCTCAACAGATAAAAAAAAAAAAAAAACATTGAATTAATCTCATATATTCTATTGGACCACCACATAATAAGGCTGATCTTCAAAAGCAGCAAAAAACAGAAAGTCAACATACACATGGAAGCTGAACAACTATCTACTCAGTGATAACTTGGTCAGGGAAGAAATAAAGAAAGAAATTAAAGACTTTTTAGAATTCAATGAAAATAAAGGCATAACATACCCAAACTTATGGGACACAATGAAAACAGTGCAAATAGTAAAATTCATGGTTCTAAGTGCCCCAAAAAACAAACTGGGGAGAGCATATGCTAGCAACTTGATAGTACACCTGAAAGCTCTAAATCAAAAAGAAGCAAATACACACAAGAGGGGTAGATGGCAAGAAATAATCAATTTTAGGGCTGAAATCAACCAAGTAGAAACAAAAAGAACTATATAAAGAAATACCAAAACCAGGAGTTGGTTCTTTGAGAAAACCAACAAGATAGATAAACTTTTTGCCAGACTAACCAGAGGGCACAAAGACACTTTTCAAAATAACAAAATCAGAAATGAAAAGGGCGACATAACAACAGAAACCAACGAAATTTTAAAAAAGCATCAGATCCTACTATAAAATCCCATACTCAATAAAACTGGAAAATCTGGATGAAATGGACAATTTTCTAGACAGCAACCAAGTACCAAAGTTAAATCAAGACCAGTCTCATAGCCCCTGAAGCAGTCATTAGTCATATAGAAGCAGTCATTAAAGTTTCTCAACCAAAAAAGCCCAGGACCAAATGGGATTACTGCAGAATTCCATCAGACCTTCAAAGAACTCCTAATACTAATACTCTTCAAATTATTCCACAAAATAGAAACAGAAGGAACACTACTCAATTCATTCTATGAAGCCACAATTATGCTTATACATAAACCACACAAAGACCCAATAAAGAAAGAGAGCCTCAGACCAATTTCACTTAGAATATTGAGATAAAATTCTCAATAAAATTCTGGCAAACCGAATCCAACAACACAAGAAAACAATCATTCACCACAATCAAGTAGGAACCATCCCAGGGATGCAAGGATTGTTCAATATTCAGAAATCCATCAATGTAATCCACTACATAAACAAACTCAAAAAAAAAAAAAAGAAAGAAAAAGAAAAAAGAAAACCCACATGATAATTTCATTAGATGCCAAGAAATCATTTGACAAAATTCAACATCCCTTCACGGTAAAGTCTTGAAAAGATCAGGAATTCAAGGCCCATACCTAATCATAGTACTTGAAGTTGTAGCCATAGCAATTAGACAACAAAAGGAAGTCAAAGTGATACATATTTGAAATGAAGAAGTCAAAATATCACTATTTAGAGTTGATATGATACTATACATAAGTGACACCAAAAAATTCCTCCAGAGAACTCCTAAACCTGGTAAACAACTTTCATAAAGTGGCTGGATATAAAATTATCTCAAACAAACCAATAGCCTTCCTAAACTCAAACTATAAACAGGCTGTGAAAGAAATTAGGGAAACACGACCCTTCCAATAGTCACAAATAATATAAAATACCTTGGTGAGACTCTAATTAAGGAAGTGAAAAATCTGTATGACAAGAACTTCAATTCTCTGAAGGAAGATATCGGCAAAGATCAGAAGATGGAAAGATCTCTTATGCTCATGGATTGGCAGGCTTAGTATAGTAAAAATGGCCATCGTGCTGAATGCAGTCTACAGAATCAATGTAATCCCCCTCAAAACTCCAACTCAATTCTTCATAGAGTCAGAACGAGCAATTTGCAAAATCATTTGGAATAACAAAAACCCAGGATAATGAAAATTATTTTGGGTGCCAAAAAGTGCTTTCTGACAGGAGCCTGATAGAGCTGTCTCCTGCGAGGCTTTGCCAGAACCTGACAAATACAGAGGAGGATGCTCGCAGCCAACCATAGAATGAACATGGGGTCCCCAATGAAGGAGTTAGAAAAAGGTCTGAAGGAGCTGAAGGGATTTGCAACCCCCTAGAAGAACAACAATATCAACCAACCAGACCCCCCCACCTCCAGAGCTTCCAGGTACTAAACCACCAATCAAAGAGGAGGAACCCATGGCTCTAGCTCCAATTGTAGCAGAGGATAGTCTTGTGGGGCATCAATGGGAGGAAAGGCCCTTTATCCTCTGATGACTTGATGCCCCAGTGTAGAAAAATGCCAGGGTGAGTATGCAGGAGTGGGATGGTGGGTGGGGGAACACCCTCATAAAAGCAGTGGGAGGAGGGATGGGATAGATTGTTTCAGGGGGGAGGAATTGAGAAAGGTGATAACATTTGAAATGAAAATCATGAAAGTATCCAATAAAAAAAATAGAATTGCTCCACATTTTCTCTTACATGTCTATCAGATATCTATTCACATCTATTAGGTAACTCTTACAGCACTATTCCTAGCATGTATTCTATAACCATTTATATATAATTCAATGTACAAAATGCATAGCTACTCAGAGTTTTAGAGATCAGTACATATGTCCCCATACTAAAAACTGCTTGCAGTATAAGGTCTTATGTTTATAATCATTCTTTTGCACCTTCTTTCTTTTTTTTTTTTTTTTTTTGTTTGTTTGGGTTTTTTGTTTGTTTGTTTGTTTTTATGTTTTTTTGTTTTTTTCGAGACAGGGTTTCTCTGTGTAGTCCTGGCTGTCCTGGAACTCACTCTGTAGACCAGGCTGGCCTTGAACTCAGAAGTCCTCCTGCCTCTGCCTCCCAAGTGCTGGGATTAAAGGCGTGCGCCACCACTGCCCAGCCTAGCAAATATTTCAAATGTTACTTTTAAGTATGGGACTGGGGCTCACCAGTTTCTTGGGGTCCTCTGTTTCAATAATTTGATAACCAAAAGAAAAGGCATAAAAGGGTCTTTAGAACAACTCCATTGCTGAGAGAAGCATTGTATTCCCCATTCTATGTTATCCATCAGTCTTGAAGAAGAATATTTTCATGACTATGACAAATATTTTAAGTTGGTGCAAAGAAGAGTTGAGGATAGAATGGTTTCCTATAATTTTAAATGACCATGCATATGAACCATTTCATCATTATCCATTGACTTTAGTTATTTCTATACAGGCTGGCACAATCATCTCCATCTTTTTATTGTTTACTTTGAAGTGGAAACCTCAAACTTATAATCCTCCTTCCAATCCCAAGTCCTGGCATTTTAGGTGTGATACTATGCTTAGTGTGACTTTAATTCTAACAATACCTCTTCTTGTTTTTGAACTATATTTCTATCCTGTTCTACTGCATGGGGGAATATATGTATCAAGAATGAGATTTAGAGTACAAGCTTCCTATTATCAGCAGTAAGCACAATATTACACTTCCCACATCATTATGCTTTGCTCCCTTCCTTCTAGTAGCAGGCTGATAAGAAATTACATCAAGGAAAGATAGTGCATTTTGTCATAAGCTTTTAGCTTAACAACTTGCTTTTTACTGCATCTATTGAGAGTACTGCATGTTCTAACATTGATGTGGTGTATTATCTTAGTTGCTTTTTCAACTTTAGCATTATCCTTGTGTCACAGTGTTCTATATACTCTAGTAGGATATATGTTGATGTTAGTGTGGGTTTGGATTTTCCTGATAGCATTTTATTCAGTACTTTTTTTTTAATCTCCATTCATCAAATATGTTGTTGGATTGGTTTTCTGACTTTATTTTTTTAATTTGTAATTTTAACTCATAATTTATATTTATCTTTGCAGGTATATAATATTTTTGATTATATCTTCTGCTCGGAGCCCATTTCCCACTTCCAATCTAGTCTCACCATATCTCTATACCATATGTGCATGGATGTGGGACCATTCACTGGGGACATGACCACATCCCTAATGAAAAGTGACTCTCCCTGCCTGAGCAGTCACCAAGTACCAATAGCTTTTCAGCTATAGGAGGGGCCTGGGATGCTTCTCTCACATCCCTGCTAGAATTCTAACTAGTTTGAATTAAGAATTTTACATATCTCTCACTTTTTCTAGCCTGACGTGCTTTTGCTTAAATAGCTGCTGATTTGGGGGGAATTTGATTATACCTAACATGTGACCTTTCTGGTGTTCCTTCCATAATTGTGGTGTTTTGAACAGGAATGACCCATAAAGGCACATATATTTGAATACTTGGTCATTATGTGGTAGTGTTACTTGAGAGGGATTAGGAGGTGTGTGGCATTGTTAGAGTACATATGACCATGTTGAAGAAACATTGTCCATGAGGATGTGTTTGGGGTATCGAATTTTCAAACCAGGCCCAGTGTCTCTCTCTTGATGCTGCCTAAAGATTCAGATGTAGAAATCTCAGCTACTTCTTCAGCACCATGTCTTCCTGTATGCTACCATGCTTCTCACTATGATGACAATGAATGAATAAGCATATGAATCTGTAAGCCAGCCCTAATTAAATGTTTTCTTTTATAGAAGCCCAGCTCATCCTTACGAGGCTTTCTCTCACAGTCTACTTCCAAACATAGAACACTAAAGAAAGATATACCTACAAACATATAACTGGCTTATAGACAACAAGTAGAGTGGAACAGAAAAGAAAATCCTCTTACAACACATGAAATATTCAGAAGGAAAGAATATCAAAACCTACAATGGAAAAAGGACAAGTAATTTATAAAGTCTGGCCTACCAGAATTACAGATGACTTCTCAACAGAGACTCTAAAAGAAAGAAGGGCCTGGAATAAAGTCTTGAAGACCCTAAGAGACCACTGATGTCAGCCCAGACTGCTCTACCCATTAAAACTTTCAATCACCATAGATGGAGATAAAGATATTCTATGTCCAAACAAAATTTAAACAGTACCTTTCCATTAATTTATCCCTAGAGATGAGATTAGAAGGAAAAGTTCACCAGGTAACTACACCCATGACAATGCAAGAAATTAAAATTTTCATAACAAAATTAAAAGAAGAGGAACACACATACACCACCACCACCACCACCTCCACCACCTCCAATATCAAAATAACAGGAACTATCTGTCATTGATCATTAATATCTCTCAACATCAATGAACTCAATTCACCAATACAAAGACACAGGTTTGCAGTGTGGATACATAATCAAGGTTTGTCGTTGTACTATATGCAAGACACACATCTTAGGAACTGTGGAAATCCAGCCTTCACACAAGTCAGGGTGACAAGGACTAGGAATACCTGTTAGGTGAATAAGAAAACACATCAATTAGGAAACTGACAGGCATGATCATGCTTTGAGAGCTTCTGAACTCAGAAATAATATTACTCATATAAACTTGACTCAGCCCCAGTCTTTTATTGAAATCATATAAGGAAGTTGGTTATAGAGTTCATAGGGGGTGGGTAAATGTTTCTCTATTTTTCTGTGCCAACATTTTCTTGTGATACAGAGTAGTACAGACTTAGAACAGAAAAAGGGGAACTATAAAATCTCAAACATAAATGTTTTGTAACAAGCACAATTTTATATGTCTCCTGACCACCAGTCTCCAGTGAAGTCGGGGACAGCAGTATTGCAGTTACAAAATCATTATCTTTTAGACATGCATGAGACATTATCGGTAACATCTAGTTCCTGGATGTCATGCAGACTCCCACTAGGTCTTGCCAGGTCACCAAATACCGGTTTATAACAGAGCAAACATGAGGTCACACTACTAACCTTGCAGTCTTTATATCTCAAACCAGGTCAAATATGTAGGACTCCATCTGTCTGTTTACAAAAACATCCATATTTAACCTGTATGGAGAATTCCTAGGGGGCTCCCACCAGCATTCTTGAACCCATGGAATCCATTGCTGACTTTCTGGGAAATATCTGTATGTTATTCCATCCTCAGTTTTGTAATAAAAATGCCCTATTTTTATTATACAGAATTGAGACTAAGACTGGGTGAACAACTGCAGATTACTCATCTCTCCCTAGGTTGCTTATATTTTCACCTTGAGCGAGTGAATATAGCATACATTTCTCTTAAATTCATGAACAGCTTTCATTTCAATATTATCAGTATCATTTAGTTCCTGGGTATCAAGAAGACTCTTATTAAGTCTTGCGAGGTCACCAAATACTTGTTTAATCAAGAAAGGAGGAAGGAGAAGGAACAGTAAATAGGTAAAGAGAATGAAAAGTACTAAGAATAGTTGCAGAAATAACATCATGAGGTGCTTGCACCAAAGAAGCAGGCCTTGGGGCCTCTCAGTACTCATATTGGGGCTCACAAGAGACCATAGCCTCATGCTCTGTAACATGGTACCCCTGGCAGATTTTTCTTCCCTGTCATCAGGGATCCCAAGCTTAATGTGGGATATTTTCAACAAGTAACTAAGACATAGTGCAATTCTGAATAAAGGGTTGGAAAATATTTTCTAAGCAAATGCATACAAGAAGCATGCTAGAATAGTCATTCTAATATCTATCTCAAGAAATTCTGAAGAAAGTAATTGAAAAAGTGATCAGAAGATGAAAAGAGTGCCCATATCCATCAACCCATAGTATGAACATAGCATAAATGCCCATCTTACCAAAATCAATCAAAATATTCAGGGCAATTTCCATCAAATTACAACAAAACTCTTTACAGACCTTGAAAGTATAATTGTCAAATTCATTTAAAAATAAAAAACCACAAGATAGCTAAAAAACATCCTTTACAGTAAAAGAACTTCTGGAAGTATCACAGTTCCTGGTTTCAAGCTGTACTACAGAGCAAGTGTAGTAAACATTGCATGGAATTGGTATAAAAACAGATAGATTTATCACTAGAAAGGAAGCAAAGACCTAGAAATAAACCTATATACCTAGAGACACTTGATCTTTGAGAAAGATGCCAAAACTATACAATGGAAAAAAGAAAGACAGCATGTTTAACAAATGGTGGTGATATAACTGGATGTTTGCATGTAGAAGAATACAAATAAATTCATATTTAGCACTTATGTGTTAAACACACTTATGTGAAAAACACTTATGTCTAAGTGGACTAAAGATTTCAACATAATACCAGATAAATCTAATAGAAGACAAAGTACTAACTAGCCTTGAGTTCATTTTCACAGAATACAACTTCTTAAACGTAACATCAATGGCTCATGTTCTAACATCAACAATTAATAAATCATCTCATAGAACTGAAAAACTTTTGTTAGGCAACGGAGACTGTCAATTAGACAAAAACACAGCCTACATATTGGGAAAAGATCTTCAGCAACTGTACATCTGACAGAGGATTTACATTTAAAATATATATCGAACTCAAAATGTTAGAAGAAGAACTACACAGGAACAACAGAGTCAACTAATCTGGAACCATGGAGTCTGTCAGAGATTGAACCATTATTCAAAGAGCATACATTACCTGGACCTAGGCCCCAAACCCACATATATATCAGATGTACAGCTAGGTCTTCATGTGTGTCCCCTAATTACTGGATTGTGGAATGTCACTAAATCTCTTGCATGCCTGTGGATCTTGTTTCTCTAATTGTGCTGCCTTGTCTGGCCTCACTGGAAAAGGATGCACCTAAGCGTTACAGAGATTTGATGTACCTGGGTGGGGTTACACAGAGCATGGCAGGAATAAATGTGTGAAGAGGGAACTTGGAGGAGGGGTCAATGATTGTGATGTAAAATGAATAAATCATCTAATTAATTAATGAAATCAAACAAATGATAGAGTTGTCTTTTCCAGGATTACAATCTCTTGTTCCCTCTGTTTTTTTTTTATCCAGAAGTAGTGTTGCTTCTCTGTAGGCACAACTATGTTACAGATCTGTTCTCAGTTCAAAGTGTCTTAAGGGTACTCAAGATTTCTGGTAGGTATTTGTAGGCATATGTGTTAAGTTCAATGAAAATGGAATGGCTCTCTTGTGGAGCCTCTTGATTTCTAATAGACAAAAATACCGTCTTTAAATGTTCTCTTCTCCTGCCTACCTGAGGTATAAACTTCTAGTTGGTGTTTCCTCATGTTAGCAAAAGTTTACAGTGGCTTAAGTACAAAGCTGTTCTTAGTAAACTCAACAATGCTTCTTCAAAAGAATTATTTTAAGTATATATATGTGTGGGAACCTGTAGAGGCTCGAACAAAGCATCTGATCCTTTGGAGCTGGGACTATAGCAAATTTTAAACTCCCTGAAAAAGATGCTGGAATTGAACTGAGGTTCTCTACAAGCACAGGAATGTTAACCACTAAGCTGTATTTCTAGCCTCTCGGCGGTGCTCCTTAGGCATTTCAATGCAGTCATTAGGTTCTTTGTGCCATTGTTATTCTTCATTTCTGAAGTCTTCATAAGAACTTTTCAGGTCACAGAGAGTTGTGAAATTATTATGTAGGAGAATGGATTCTATTTGCAGATGTAATTTCTTAAAAACCTTAGAGTTTTATCATTATTAGTATAAAAAATTCATTATTATTTATAATGCATAAGAAAAGTGTAGATAACAACTCATAATTACTCTGTGTTTTAGTAGTTTTCGCCTTCAATACTTTTTCTATGAATCTTAAACCTTGCTGTCTTCCTATGTAAATAAGATTTATTTAATACCGTATCTAATGCATTCTCAATAAAACAATAAATTATTCATAGAATCTCTTGAACTTTTGTGATTTTCTGATCTATGAATATTTCATAGTTTATTTGAGCACTTTCTAATCTTGAACCATTTTAATCTTTTTCTTTTTTGCTAGTGTCACTAAAAACAGTGAACTTCAGTGATTATATATCTTCACTTGAATGTGGACATGATCTAGTGAAATGTTTTAAATAAAACATTTGTGGTGCTAGCTCTATGACATTAAACAGTTTCCTTCATGCCCTATGTTTAGTTTCTTACCTATTAAATATGGTAATAGATACACAATATATAAAGTTGTTCTAAAAAATTAAGAGTATATGCATCATCTATGAGCTCTGGTATAGGCTAGTAGAAAGTGGTTGCTTTTACTTCTCTAGAAGTATGATTTTCAAATATCTTCAAGCTCTAAGTTTAGTGGTTAGTTTACTATTAATAATATTGAATCATACTCAGAATAGAACATAGATCTTAAAGAGAGTCATCTTATTGCTTGTCTGTGTGTGAGTGTGTGTTTGTGTGTATTTTATATGTACATGCACGTGCATATGTGCACAGGAAGCACTGTGTGCCTGTTTGTATTGAGGCTAGAGGACAACATTAGCTGCTGTCACCCAGAAACATCATATACATCATATACCTAATGTTGAGAAAAGTTCTCTTGTGTGTCTGGAGCTTGGCACTATGCTAGATTGACAGTCACCAAGCTTCAGGTTTCTGCTTGCCTCTTCATTTGCATTATAAACACATTAATGTCATCCTGTATTTTTTGTTTTGTGGGTTATTAGAATTTAACTCATATCCTTTTTCCTGGGAAAGCAAGTATTCTACTAATTGAGAGATCTCTTCAGCTTCTGTTTTATAGTTACTTATGGACATTAATATGTCATTAAAAGTTTAAAAAATAAAATATTTTTTAAATTTCAATTAATCTGAGTTAGCTGTAGTAAATTATAAAGATTTGAATAGTGGGAGAAGAGTACATGTTCATTTTTCTCAATCACAGTTACTAAAACATGATAGTTCTTTCTGGCTCCATATTTAGAGAAACAGACAAGGCTATGCAACTGAAATTTAGGCTCATGAATTATTTTCCACATATATCCTTAAGGACCTCAGCTAAGATTTTGACTTTAGAAACTATTTCCTTTTTCCTCTCACTATTTTTATCAGACACAGATTCAAAACTAAACTCTCATCATGAGGGTCTATGATAATGGAGAGATGTACAGGAAGAGACAGTATAATAGCTCATAGAAAAGAATAAGTCCATATTTAGATGAGCTTAAATTAATCAGTAACATTCATATAATAATTACCACTACACCTCTCATTATTGTACCTTGTATTTCATTTGGTTGATGAATGCTATTGTTAATAGTAAGGAACTAAGAAAGGTTTGTGTCAAAATACAAGTAACTGTGCATAATGATAATCATTGATCTTCTAAAATAATCTCTTGAAAGTACAAACTATAAGCAAATAAAGGGTTGTACGGATCTGAAGACGGAATTACTGTTATGAAGGTTGGTCAGTGGGAAACCTCACTTATTTCTTAAGCATGAGAACACAATTTCTAATCCCAAACACCACATAAAGGCCACTCACCTCTAACTCCCATACAGTGGTGACTGAGACAGGATGATCTTTGGGCTTATTGGCTACTAGTTTAGCTCCAAGTTCAATGAGAGACCTTGCCTCAAAATAATAAGATGGAGTCTATGAATTCAGAATACTGTATGTCATTCTATAGTCTCTGCATGACCACATGTAAATACATAGATATCTACAAAAACGTTTGCTCAAACACCACATTCATGCACTCACACACTAACATAGAGACATCAAATAAGTCCTTAAAATTTTAGAAAACAGGGATTTAAATATTAAAGTCACCCATAAGCTCTGGTGAGGAACTTGTGTGGTTGTATAATGTGGAGGTAAAGTTATTTTGAGTATTAGGCATATGCAGGGAAGATAATAAGATCCCACAAGAAGCCTCGTTCTAAAACAAAGATGTAGAGAAAGTTCTCACATTGTATTTATTCATCAGTGAGTGGGGCTATGTGACAAGCTTAGAAATGCAGAGAAAGGCTAAGCATATCTCTGGTTAAGTAGAAAGACAATATAGAACTCTGCTTAATATATACTAAAAGTAACATTTACATTATTCTGTGTTTTATATAAACTATTTTCAGGCAATAATAATAAAAATTTTCAAGAATGAAAAAAATACTTTTGCATTTAAAGTCAGCATAATAAACCTGCAAAAATGAATTCATCACACATCAGAATGAAAAGCTGGGAAAGCCTGGGTGCAGTACAGTCTGGAAAAGTCTGTATAGATTCTGTGCCTCAGGAAGATGACCTTAAAACTGACCTGCATGACAATCCTGGTGAGACACACAATATTTTGTCATTGTCATTGATTGATTTTTCAAAGTAAGCTCTTTGCTTACATGCTTTCCTTACAATTTCATATATTGTCCAAAAATTCAAGGCAAATTTATCCCAAGTAATAACCAGCATTCATTTACTGTGTATAAGCAATGACACCAGCCAATTTATTTTGCACCAAGTATCATTCTCCCTCAATCCATCACTCACCAGGGACAGCCCTTCTCTGTTTTTAAGATGAGAGCCATTGAGCTCATTTAGGGTAGTATGGTTGTAGTCCCTGGCATTTCTCCTGAATTCTTTTCTCATCCATGTCTAGCTACCAGTTTGGCTCCAGTTCTAGTTTTCTTGGCTTCTTAAATCACAGATTGTAAGCTTTGTCACCTATAACTATTTGCTTGATTTCAACTTTGACAATTATTTGAACATAGTGAAAAACTCACACTTTGAGATAAATAGCAGCCTCAAGCAGGCAAAGGAAATAAATAGAACTAATGAGAATTCATAGACAATAAGTAAGAAGATGCAATTAATTCAGAAAAAGAACTAGATGCTCTTTTACTTATAGGACACTAATAAGTAAGCAATATATAGTTTTGGGTATCCTAGAAGAAGAGACTGAGAAGATGTAACATGTATAAATATATGAGAAATAAATAATTTGGTTTTGCTTATTTTCATGTTTTTATTTTATTTTTTATTAGTTGTTTTATTTGTTGACATTTCAAATGTTGTCCTGCGTACCAGTCTGCCCTCTGCAAGTCCCCTATTCCATCCTCTCTCCCCTGCCTCTATAAGTGTGCTCTACCCATCCACCCACCCACTCTCACCTCACCACCATAATGTCCCCCTATGCTGGGGCATTGACCCTCCGCAGTACCAAGAACCTCTCCTCCCATTGATGCCAGATAAGGCAATCCTCTGCTACATCTGTAGCTGGTGCATTGGGGTCCCTCCATGTCTTTACTTTGGTTTGTGGTTTAGTCCCTGGGAGCTCTGGTGAGTTTGGTTAATTGATACAGTTGTTTTTCCTATGGGGTTGCAATCCCCTTTAGCTCCTTCATCCTTCCCCTAACTCTTCCCTTAGTGTTCCAGTGGTCAGTCCAATGGTTGGCTGAGAGCATCTGCATGTATGTTGGTCAGGCTCTGGCAAAGCCTCTCATAGGACTGTTATTCCAGGCTCTTCTCAGCAAGAAATTCTTGGCACTAGTCATAGTGTCAGGGTTTGATGGCTGCAGATGGGATGGGTCTCTTTGTGGGGCAGTATCTGGATGGACTTTCCAACAACACAGTGGAGCTAAAACCTATATTTTTAATTTTTTAATTGCTTTTTTTTACAGTCCAGTCATTATCCCACTCTTAATGTGCCCTCCGACAGTTCCTCATCACATTCCTACTCTTCTGTTTCCAAAAGAATGTCCCCACCCCTTCTAGCTTCCTCACCCCTTGAGTCCTCAAGTCTATTGAGGGTTAGGCACATCTTCTCCTAGGGAGGCCAGATCAGGTAGTCCTTTTCTATACATTAGATGGGGGCTGAAGGCCAGCTCCTGTATACTGCCTGGTTGGTGGCTCAGTATCTGAGAGATCTCAGGGATCCTGGTTAACTGAGATTGCTGATCTTTCTATGGGGTTGCTCTACTCCTCAGCTTCTTCCAGCATTTCTCTAATAAAACCAAGGGGGTCTTCAACTTGAGTTCAATAATTGGATATAAGTATCTGTGTGGGTATCAGTCAGCTGCTCGTTGGGCCTCTCAGAGGATAGCCATGCTAGGCTCCTGTCTAAAGTACGCCATAGCATCAGTAATAGTGTCAGGCCTTGAAGCATGCCAAAGTGGGTCAGTCACTGGACCACCTTTCCCTAAGTCTCTTCTTTATTCTTGCCCTTGCAATTTTTTTAGACAAGAAAAATTCTGTGTCAGAGTTTTTGACTGTGGATGGTCAACCACATTCCTCTACTTGATGCCCTGTCTTTCTATTGTTGGTGGACTCTAAGAGTTCCCTCCCTTCAGTGTTGGGTATTTCATCTAAGGATGAGTCCTTTGAGTCCTGAGAGTCTCTCACCTCCCTCTTTCTAGTCTTTCTAGAGGGCAGAATCTATTCCTTTCAAGAGTGTCATTGCACCTCCCCCATAATTGCATATTTCCATTCATTCTGCTGGCCTGCAGGGCTTAACATTTTAAATCACTGCAATTTATTAGGATTTAGTGAGAAATATTAGAAGCTGACTTAGAATATTATAGTTGTTTGAGAATTGAATTCAATGAAAATTTTGACGATTCTTCATAAAATCCTTAGAAGTAGCAATTTCCCTTTGAAACTTTACATTTTTACTATAATCTTCATGTTAACTCTTAATGATATACATTTATCAAATTAGAAACAAAACACTACAACAAACAAACAGTGCATCCACTGGTGATATATGAATAAAAGCTCATTATGTATCCTAGCTTTATTATATGTACAATGTTGATGTCACCTTTCATTTTCAGTCATTATCATAAAATAAGAAAACATTTTATTCAACATGATCAATTAACTAGTATACATTATTTACTTATTCCGCATTAAACACTTGAGAATACCTAGAAAACCAGGCAGAGAACGAAGGGAAGGAGGAAGGGAAGATAGGAAATAGGGAGGAAATAAGAAAAAGAGTGAGGAATGAATTGAAAGGGCAGGATGATAGATATGAGGAGAATCTAAAGGGAATTTCACACCTAACCAGAGAGAAGATATTAGAATTAGTTCCATACAGTCAGAAATTTCTGCCTCATCTATGAAACAAGATTCAGGAAGAACCATAACTTGGTGGCACCAGAGGATCCTGATAATATTTCCCATTCCCCATGGCATATAGCTAGAAAATGTATCACACACAAAAGACCTCAGTCCATTCTGGCTTCTCCCTTCACTTATAAAGTTCAATTTTTCTTTACCAACATGATACAAAGATATTAAGAAAACCATTTTGCAAATTTAATTATTCTTCAATTCTGAAACATTACCAAATTCTCCTAAAGCAAGCTAAATATCATATGAAACTAGAAATAGGCATTGTTTGGAAATTAAATGCAAACATTCTGGGCAGAGACACCTCCACAGATCACACGGTACAGGGAAGAGGAATCCTGAGGATAAAATTGTAAGGCAAAGGAACCCAAGCACTCAAGAATTTTTCCAAGGGATGAATGAAAATAGTCATGCTTTACCATTATGAATAAAAAAGTATTTTGAATAAAGCCAGGAGATGACACCATTGGAAAGCACTGACCTTCAGAAGCAGTAGGACCTGAGCTCAACCATTATAAACTGAATAATAATAAAAAAAAATAGTAGTGATGGCACACTTGTAATCCTGGTTCTAAGGAGGTGAAGCAAGCTGATGCCTGGGGCTCTCTCACTAGCTTGCCTAGTCTAATCAGTAAATTAAAAATCAGAGGGAGTGAGAGAAAGACTCTGTCTTAAAGTAGTTTAATAATGAATGGTTCTGAAGATGACACTGAGTCTGAATTCTGGTTTTAACATAAATGCATGTGTATATGAACATACACATGGACATACATGCATTCACACATACACACACATCTGCACAGAAACACATGCACACACATGAATGAATAAGTGCACACATACAAACATATTCACATGCACACATAATATCTTATATTTATTTTACAATAAATATATTTAAGATGCTAAATAACACAGTGAAAAGATCAGAAATTATAAAGCAATTAAAATAAGAGTGGGAAAACTACTTAGAAACAAATACAAGTGATATGGAAATTTACAATTAAATTTAAAAAGTGTTTCATAGATGAACTAAACACTAGAGATTTTAATAGAAATTTGAAAAAGTTTCTCCGAATAAACACAGGGAATTATGCATGCAGATAAATAAAACTGAATGAGAATTAATGAGACTGAGATGATATACCACAAAGATTTATCTTACAAATAGACTTGAACTTTCAAAATGATGAGGCATTATAAATAATGAAGAAATAATATTTGAGACAAAATATCTCTAAATTTTCAAAAGTTGCAGTCTTGTAGAAAGAACATGCTGGAATTTGAATTTCATCACAAAGGTTATATGACTATGAAGCTATCAAATGCTAAGACTCAATTCCAGAAGAAAAATCAAAGACAGAAAACACCACATATGGAAGAAAAGCACACAATGGTCATTTTATACACCATGATCATAAGAGAAGATGCTAAAAACTGTTCTCTAAATGCTCCAGGTAAAATTAACCCAACCAATGTATCTATATATTGCTATATGAAACAGTAAGCCCAGACTAAGACATTGTTTTCCTAACATTAATGGCTTCCCAGAAACTCTTAGAAAACATTGTCACTGCTTGAGAATGTCATCACATTTTAAATGCATCAGCCCCTACCTCTCCATCCATGCTATAGCCCTTCCATTCCTATAATGTTGTTTTGATCCAGTAAGAATTATTGTCTTATTCACAAGTTTTCTTTTATTATATATTCTATATCCATGAATTATAAAATATATATAATATAGATTTGTTTTCAACTTTATTTTTTCAACTTTTTAGGTGTGCAGTTCAATGACATTAAATATATTCAACTGTTATGTTGTGATCTGCACCATCCAAGAACTTTTACAGAATGCCAAACAGAGAATTTTCCCATTTATGACTTCCTAAACTCAACCCTTAGTAACCAGCTCTCCACATTTTGTGATGATGAATTTTACTATTTATGGGACAATACTAACTTTCTCATGTTTCATTTATGGGCACTGAACTTTACTAGGTTATATGTCACTAAGTATTTTCTCATCAGTACTCCCTGGAACAGTGATCTACTTACTTTTTTTCTAATTAGCATTTCTGATGTAAAAGTAATACTAAGTTCACAGAATGTGTGTGTGTGTGTGTGTGTGTGTGTGTGTGTGTGTGGTGTGAGATGAGTGACTCTTTGCCTTTTGGGGACAGTGTGGAAAGATTTTCTATCAGATGTATGTTATGCTTATATCTGCGTGAGTTTACGTTTGTAAGTACAGTGGCCATGGAATATAAAAGGAGGAATGAATCCTTTGAAGCTAAAGTTCCAAATGTAATCCAAATAACCCATACACAGAAAAATGAACTCATACATTTTTTTTGCAAGAGCTACATGTGATCTTGACAGTACAATATACACTGAAATTCACTGTCAGTCCTTGGCAAGAATATTTCATGGAGTGTCATTGAGGCCATTAACTCAAAATCCTGCAGGAATGGAGCCCCAGTAGAAATGAGAAATTAGCAAAAGACATTTAGGAGAACAAATATAAGAATTAATATTTATGAAAAAGAAATAAAACTATGTAAGTTTATTTTATACACATGGCAAAACTTGGAAGATATCACAGGAAACGACTGGAACTAATATTTCTATGTTATGTATAACTATTAAGCCATTATTGGTATTTCAAAATGTTTGAAGAACTCTTTCTGGCATTCAAATTACGCCTTTGATAAATATAGCAACTGTACAAAGAATCAGAATAGTGACTGTATTTTAACCTTATAATATAAACTTTCCAGACATGAAGGGGAAATGAATGAGAGGAAGTACTTCCACTGAGAAAAATGCCCTGCACAGTTGTGACCTCGCATTCATGGGCAGGTTAGAGAGCAAAATTTTGTAGAGGACCAGGAGTCTAGAGAGATTTTCAAGTTTGTTCTTTGAACCCTCTTGAGTAGATCAACAGTGATTCATTTACAGTGTTTACCTAGAGAAACTTCTGCACAGTTAAGCTATTCCTGGGAACAGGAGAATAAAATTTGAGCAGGACTCAGATCTGAGGGCAGCAGGGTGATCCTGATCAGTGCAGTCAATCCTTTCTTTAAACATCACCCCTTCTCACCACCTGCAGAGATTAAAAACCATCAACAGAGGGGCCCTAAGAAATGGACAGCACCTTTGGTATACACGAGAAAAAATAAAGTGTTACAAAAACTTACAACGTAATGATGTAATATTAAAGAAGCAGATATATTTTTAGGCATGGTAGGATATTTTCTCCATAACATATGAAGGTAAATCCATTAGAAACAATAATTTGGTCATACCGGGTGAACTTATCAACTGTCATCTAATCATGCTGTTAAAACACCCTTATAATTTTATTGCTCTCAATAACTGTGCTTATTTCTCACCTCTGTATATGTGTATTGGCTGGAAACATCTTCTTTGGTTTTCTCAGTTCTGCTTTATATGTTTATCCTTCTTTTTTTTTTTTTTTTTTTTTTTTTTTTTTTTTTGGTTTTTCGAGACAGGGTTTCTCTGTGTAGCCCAGGCTGTCCTGGAACTCACTCTGTAGACCAGGCTGTCCTCGAACTCAGAAATCCGCCTGCCTCTGCCTCCCAAGTGCTGGGATTAAAGGCGTGCGCCACCACCGCCCAGCTTATCTTTCTTTTAAAACTCTAGTTTTCATGAAATTTCTAAGAAGCCAAACCTAACGTGTGTATAGAGAAATTTGGTTGCATCATGACCACTAACATTCTGTGATTTCTAATCTAGATTATTTATTTGTTTGGATCTTGAATTCACTAAAACACTTGCCTCTGTGAAAGTCTTTGAGGACATTTTCAGGAAGAAGTAACCTAGTAGGGGATCATATCACCAAGAGTGGGTAATAACTTTCTGCAGTGGCCTAGATCTGGAGAGATCTGTGCAGGAAGCAATGCTGCTTGTCTACAATTGTTTCTATTGGTGATTGAATCTATATAGTTCATGCTGCTCCAGCCTCTGCTAACAGAAGATTGGGACTACTGAGGCATCCAGATCCCTGGATCGTACAGCTACCAAGTTCTCATATGCTCCAGCATGTAGACAGCCATTTTTGCACTATTTGCAACATGTCATGAAAACCAATTTAATTAATTAATGTATTTAATTAAATAATTAAATTTAATTAAATAATTAATTTAATTATTTAATTAAATACATGTTTAAAGTATTATATGTACAATATATAAATTATTTATATATATTTATATATATATAAAGTTATACATATATTTTGAATTTGAAATATCAATCCATAAAAAAGACTTCCATGCAGCGAGGAAAAATGTGTATGTGGAGAAAACATTTTATTCACACAAACACCACACAAGCACTGATAAATTCAGAACTGGATAAAATATAGTTCACTTGATGGGAATTATAGACAATACACAGGTTAGTTGGAACTAATATTCCTAGCTAGAATATTTAATTTTTTTTAGCAAGGTTTCTTGTAACTCTAGGTGGCCTAGAACTTATTATAGAGTCAAAGATGACCTTGAGATTCTTGTTCTCTGCTTCCATGTCCTGAGATATGTTTCTGAGATAACAGGCCTGTCCCCATGATGTATGATTTATGCAGTGGTGAGGATCAAGCCCAGGGTTTCATGCATGCTAGGCAAGCAATCAACTGAGCTATGTATTTAGCCTGTAGATTTAAATTTTCATAGATCAATTCTAATACATGCACTGGATGTAAATAAGTTGTTTACATGAACTGTGATTTGGCTAAACTTAATTTTTTGGCACCAGGAACACTAGAAAGACATATTCAAAGAGTTCGAAGAAGCCTTTTATGTATTTCAGTTTTACATCATAATAAATTATTGTATAAAATGAAAAGAAATTGTGTTACAGATATTTTGAGAAGGCTTCTCAATTCCATCCCATTAAAACTACATTTTACCAGTTTTCACAAAGGTCTAGAATTAGAGAAAAAATGATATAAGAGGAAACATAATTAAGGCAGTAAATATATCTGTGAAACACCTTGTATATATGTATATTTAAATAAAAATGATTTTATGCTTGGTGATTATGTGTTTATTAAAATATCAGTCTGAAGCCCTTAACTATACATGGTATATGTCTAATATGACTCAATAGAAGGTGGAATGGTGTGTTTATAATTATCAAGTGTAGATTATAGCTGGAAATCTCTTTGGGAAAATGCAAGAAGCAGGGGAATTTTGAGCAGGTGGCTCAATAGTTAAAGCTCTTCCCACAGGTGTGAGGATTTGAGTTCAGATTTTTAAAACGTGGATAAAACTGGAGGCTATATGACAAGTCTATAATTCCCACACTACTACCTGGAGATGAGGGGGAGGGGAAGAAGCAGGAGAATGCTAAGAGCTCTGAGCCATTTAGCATGTCTTAAGCAATGGAGATCAAAAAGGAAATGTCACAAACTGGAAGATAAGACTGACACTCCAGGTTGTCTTGTGACCTACGTATATATGCTAGGGTTACACATATCTATACACATAGAAACTTTTATAAATGCACACAAATACAAAAATGCAAAGACACACAGAGAAAGGAGCAGAGGTAGAAAGAGAGAGAAAGGATAAGTAGAGACAAAGGGAAGAAGGACATTCACTCACATCTCTTCCCAATGTTTCTTCTTAAATGCAACTAATCTTATTTATCAAGGACCCAACCTTATGATCTCATTAAGCTCAATTATAGAGCACAGCAACCAGATCTCTGGGCTCACTAGCCATTCTGTCCTATTTAATGATCTCCAGGTTTGGTGGGAATCCTTGGTTCAACAAAATGTAGTGGAGTGCAATTGAGAAAGATCTGCAACATTGACTTGTTTCCTCCATATATATGTGCTCATGTTATACACATACGTGCACACACAGGAAAATCAAAGACACAAATCATTACACATATCTTACCCAACTCTAAAACATAGTATCTCTGAACTTTTGGGAGCTGAGTGAAGTCAGGGTAAAGAGAGGTGCTCAATGAGAATCGCTTAAAGTTACACAGTAACACTTGGTTCTGCAGCAAGTTGACCACAGTGAACAGTTAAGTAGCATGTATTTCACAAACCTATGAGAAAAATGATGGAAGTTCTCCTCATCACAAAGAATTATGTGTTGAAAGAGATTGGCATGCTAATTACCATAATTTGATCACCATAAATGTAATTATACATTACATATTAGGAGACTGTATTATTCTTTTACAAAAAAAGTATTTATGATTTAAAATTCAAAAACAGGTGTTTAAGAATTAGAAAAAAAGAATTTCACAAAGCAATAACATGCATCCCTAGGGATTCTATGTAGTGTTTTACAATGAAAAACATTATTTTGAGGACTGTAAAGATAACTAAGTTGGTTAATTGCTTGCCTTTCAAGCATGAGATCTTTAGTTTCATCCACAGAGTTTCTGGGGAAAAAAAAACAGATATGATGGAACAAATTTGTTACTCCCACACTGGATCCTTGGATGTTCACTGGCCAGCAAGCACAGCTTACTTGAAAAGTTTCAAGCCAGAGAGACTCACTCTTAAAAACAAAAAGGGTAGGAGTTAATTGCACTTAAAAAATGACACTGAATTAGTTGTTATCTGATCTCCCATGAATACACAAATTCCCTCGATTTCTCTAATAAAACTAAATGAAGAAAATAGATACAACTGTCTATGGTTTGTCCATGAATTCTCCGGTGATTTTCTTATATTGTTTTACAGGTGAAGAGTGAAACCATGAAGACTTGGAAGACTGGCACATCAGAGGAGGTTCAGCAGATGGATGGGTGCTGGGATAGGCTGAAAGGACTAGTGACATTTACAGAGCACTCAAGGATTACTAGAAGGATTAACAGGTATAATACAAAGGTTTTTCCAGCATCAATTGGTGAACAGTTAAGTAATTGTGATTTGGTACAAAGGAAATCCTGATCTCAAATATCCACTTATCACTGTACTGATATTGTATCACTGTTTATTAATACACATTTCCATAGCTGATAACATTCTTCACATCAAGCTCTATGTATTATGTTATTTCTATTTTCTAAAAGCAAATTTTTGGTTATAAAATCATTTCTAAGAACAAAGACTTTGGTGATTATAGAATATTTCTATACTGGAGCTATAGTTTGTTGATCTAATATGAGATCTTTATGTGTACATTTGGGATAAAAGTTACACTAACCTCTGCATGGGCATGTGGAAGTTAGATGGCAGCATCAGGTGCCTTTCTCCCATTGCTCTCTTCCTAATTTTTTAGGACACTGTTTCTCACAGAACTCTGAGCTCACCATTTTAGCTAGATTGGCTGTCTACAAACTCCTGAGGTCCAACTATCCTAATTCTCAGATTGTTGGGATTATAAACATTTATAACCTTACATACATTTTTTTTTCACTAGGGTTCAAACTCAGGATATGCCATTGAATACACTTTACCAACAGAAAAACCTTCCCAGCACCTATTTTCTATGATAACTCTTACAGAAATGATAATTAGTATATATAAGCCTGGATACGTTTTCAGATTGACTTTTAGAGTGACATTGCTGAACTGATGAGAAAACATTATAAAATGTCTGACACATAATGCAAAACTTGTCAGTGAAAGATTTGTTCTTGTACCAGTTTTTCACTCTTGTCATTGTGTCATACAATTTCATATCATAGAATCTTTGTGGATTTGGGGGATTATTTTAGTTACTTGTGTCACTGTTTTTTGAATAAAATGAATATTCTCAGGTGTATGTACCAGTAGGTAGACAATAATAACTAATAAAAAAACATAATATTAGTGACAAACATTATGAAGATAAGAAGGCAGTGATACACAGGACCTACTTATACAGGAAGATGATGGGTTACATTTCTGTATCATATCAAAAAAAAAAATACTAGTTAAAGGCAACCTTTGCTCTCTGCCTCTTCCAAGCAAGAAAAATTAATGTGTCCTTAGTCTAGACATGCAGTGCCAATGACAGAAAAACAAGCAAAACAAAACCAGGTTCCATAAGTGAATAAACTCACTTAATGAACCAGTAAGTTTGTCGGGGTTGCTCACAGGAGAATGGATGGCTGAAGGAGATCTGCTTCACTGAAAAGCCCACTCAGAGTCTGGGCTGACTCATGAAAGCTGCCTCCTTGGATTCCATGGGTCCTAGACTGCAGAAATGGAAGTCTCCTCTTCTCAACAATTGTTCCTACATATGCAAACATGGAGTGGGATTTGTGAATCTGGGACTTTCTGAAACTTCCGGAAATTGTGAATTTCATTTAATTCTTTGAATTTGTATATTTTATTAACTTCATGTGTCTTTTGAGCCTCCTTTCTCCCTTGGGAAGGACATCTTACATTGGAGGAAACATCTACATAAGACTTGTACTATTACAGATAGAAATAGGCTCCCAACATGATGTTAATTTCATTATTTCATATCTTTATTTGACAGTTGCATACACTATATAATTAATTTTGTCTTTTGCATGCCTTATTCTCCAATGTTATCCATCTTCCTCTCTCACTGAAATTCTTCATTCCAGCAAGTTCCTTTTCACCTTCATGGCTTTAATTTGAGTTTCTTGCCCAGGTGTTGGTAGGAGTATCTTTACTGGAGCAATGGGAATTTGTCTGCAAATACACCATTGAGGAAAATGACGCCTTTCTTGGTAGTTCTTCTATTGACATGAAGAGACATCATGACCAAGGCAACACTAATGAAAGAAAATCTTTATTTGGAGACTTGTTTATGGTTTCAGAGATAATGTAGATCTTGGGTGGTATAGAGATTCACACATCTGACTCAAATTTTGATTTTTGCAAAATAGAGGCCTTTAAAAAAATAACAGGTCAGGATAAATGAGAGAGTTTTCTAAGTAAAGCCTCAACTATTGTCAGTCCAAGAATTGTAAAGGGAAAATCAACAAAGTTATAATTTTGGGAGCCAAATTAACTCATATCTTGTCTGGGTGATGGCAGTGGTTGATTTTGTAACAGAACTCTAGCAGTTGCTTCAGCCATCCAGATAAGCAAGCAAGCAAGCAAGCAAGCAAGCAAGCAAGAAGCAAGCATTTAATACAAAAGGAAACACAGCCTTTAGCCTGTTTAATTTTATGTCCTATTACTTTGTGAGAGTAGCTTAGTCAGTGAAATGTTTTACAACAATCAGGTGTTTTTATAAATAACCCAACTCTACCAGGAAGACATTCATCTTGGGCTAGCTCATAGGGTCTATTCAAAGTAGAAGTAACTTCCCAATGGCTTATGTAGCTATAAATTTTGTTTTTACAAGCCTAGTATAGTACATTAGCCTCTAAAAATAATGTTGACCATCATAAGGTTTAGTTCACTATCATTATAGTGAGCAGACACGATGTTGGAGAAATAGTGGAGGGCTCTACAACCCAGGCAACAGAAAGAGAATGGGCCTGGCAAAGGTTTTTGAAACCTTAAAGCCCACAATACATGACTCACTTCCTCCAAAATTTTCATATTCTAATCCTTCTAGTCCTTCCAAACAGTTCTGCTCCCTGGTGACTAAGTATCCAAATATATGACATTATGGGGCCAGGGCCATTCATAATCAAACCACCACACACCTGTGACACAACAGCCACTAACTACAAATAGTTCTTTAGATATCGATGGGGCCCAAAGTGCCTTATTTATCAGCAATGAAATATTGAGGTCCTTGTTTACTACTGATAACTAGTGGTGCAGTGAGTTCATGAGGGCAGTGGCTAGGTCATAACCAGAATGTATATTTTTACTGTGCATTTCTCTACCGTCTATCTCTTATATTCTTTGCTCTTTCTTGAAATGTTTGTTAAGTGTTAATAGAAATAAGATAGCTGCCTTATTTTGGGTTCAGTCTTCCATCATTATTTATTCCCCAGTTTAAGGGTCTGTATTAACCATTGCCTTTGCTGTAAAAGGCTGCTTTGAGCTAGACCGAGTGCAGCAATAATGTTGCTCAGTATAGTAGAAAATGTGCCTCTCCAGTTGCTCACTAAGCACCTGCCTGCTTTGGAATGGCCTTACCATAGCATTGGCCATCTTATTTATTAGTCAGATAGTGTGTGCTGTTCCTACTCATCTGTGACAGCTTCTCCTAGATTGAACCTAAAAAAAAAAACCTTCATTTGTCAATGTTTGCTGTATTTTATTTATTTATTTATTTATTTTTTAGTTTTTATGAGCACTTTAAATCATTTACTATTTCTGTAAAAAAAATTCTCTACAAATGTTTATACAGTCAAATCTATTCATCTTTTTCCTTGTAGTTACTATGATTTACAAAATTGCTTCAAAGTAACTATTGAGTGGTTTCTTTTGTTATTTAAAGCCAAAATCTTCATCGACTGATAGAAGTTGAATTTTAATGTCATTGATATATCTTCTCAATATTTCTCATCCTTAAAGTCTCTGTGCTTTTCATTATACCATAGCATATGAATACTATGCTTGAACATTTACATATAGTCTAGAATTTTAACTTTTTAAATGTGTCTTTTATACTCTGCTAGAGCTAACTAGAATTTAATCAATATTCTTTCCTTTTCTGCCCTGCCCCATCTTTCTCCTTTTTGCTGGTACCTGCACACAACAAAAGTTGTTCCAGTGTGTGTGCTTTTCCAGAAAGATATCCACCATTTCTTTAGCACAATTTTTCCTGAAGCTTATCCCTTAGAGAAACATACTTATCTTCATTGGCTGCCTCTAATAAAATTCCACATGACCAACATCTCCACTGAGAATGACTTTGGGGAACAAAGATTTTAGGTGCATTCTGGCGGAAGGGGATTGGGCTCTAGGATAGAGAAGCTCACTTTTCTCATTCATGAGTACTACTCTCAGAACCTGATGTATGCTGGTGAGACTACATGAGAAAGGAACTCTACTCATTGCACTGTTGTCACAGACACCAGGCTCACTGAGACCTTTCAACTGGCAGGTATATTGTACAACTTGGAGGATTTGTGTGTCTCTGACTATAAGGGAATCATCCTGAAAGTCAAGTACCTGCTCTTTTTATACAAGTAGTTCTCACCTATGGAGGCTACATCGATAGTTTCCCTATTCACCATTCTTTGGCACTAGGCATAATATGGTAGTGATGGAGGGATCACAGGGTAAGGTGTAAGTAATTTTTCTAGTATTGTTACCAGAGATGTGAGAATCAGAGCCTAGGCATTGGCTGACCAAATAAACTGCCACAAACCTCCACAGGCCAATTACACAAACAATGGTTTAAAAAAAAAAAAAAAAAAAGGAGATTTATCCAATGTGTTCCCATTGGGAAGAAGAATGCAACATACTGCTAAACACTGGGTGCATCTTTAAAGCCCTGACATAAAGTTTGTGTAGAAGAAGAAGGCAAGCATGATAAACAACTAAGCAGCCTGATTCAGTCCATTTCAATTTGTAGTCCCTTGTAGCATTGTTGTCTCAATTCTTGTTTCTCTTGTGAGACCACTTACAGTTTATCAGAACAGTGTGAACTTCCCTTTCTAAGATAAGCTCTTCCTCCTGTTGGCACTAGGCTTCACATTTACCCTTCTACTAGTGTGAAATTATTGGGGAAATTCTAGTTATTGGAGTCTGTTGTCATAAAAGTCTGATAGCCAAAAAGAGGGCCACAATTGGAGAGATGATTCAGCAGGGAACCATGTGTGCCACTGACTTTGGATCTACAGAACACTCATAAAAACCTGACATAGTAGCAAACACATATGTGGTCCAACTGTTCCTATGGGAGATGGGAGACAGAGACAAGAGAATGCCCCAAAGCTCCCAAGTCAGAAAACATTAAGAATCCAATAAAGAACAAAGAACTGCCTCAAACAAGGTGGAAGGTGAGCACTGATCCCTAAGGATGTCTTCTGACCGCCAAAGATCTGATACAACACATGTTTCTCTGCACACATATACACACACTGGAACATGTATATATATATATATATATATATATATATATATATATATATATATAATATATATATATGCATACACACAACACCCCACACATATACACATATTTAGAACACATAGAACACTTTCTTTCATGCCAGGATTCTCTGAGTACTTTATATAAACACTCTTCACAGACGATCACTGAAAAAGAAAATCAATTTTTGTTTTTCTTTCTACCCATGACTCCTCAGCCATCCATTATGTCCTTGATTGACAAGTTATCCGGTGGTAAAAGATTGTTGAGAAGTATTTTTACCCATTTATGTTAACCTTTGGGGGCCTATATGTGACTCTATTTATTGATGGCTGTCTTTTGAACGCAGATCTTAATTGTCAACTATAGTACAAATGCTAACTCTTTTCTCCAAACTCTATTACAGTAACTATGATTACTACCAGCAGGAAAGGTTTATTCACATCAGACCAGCAACCCTCTGTGTTCCTCCTTCACAGCTATCATAAAATATATACTTTCTGAATGACCACATATTGAGGAATAAGTACAGAAACTGCCTCCAATGTAGACACCAATTGGACTCCTTTACAATCCTTTTTTCCTTTTAAAAATTGACCCATTCTTTCTTCAAGATACTGATTTCTGTTTTACAAAGTATTATTAGTCTCCTTCACAGTGAGAAGAAAAAAAAAAACATTCAGATACAGAATGAAGCTTGTTTCCCAGTGTTGAGGGAGGCCAAGGCAGGTATTACAATGGGAAGTGTAACTTCTTGCTTTGCCTTCTGAACAGATCTCATTACAGTCCATCTCTCAATTTTGTCTGTCTTCTTCCTAATGTAAATAAGTATCTTACAAACAAATGCTTAGAGAGTGAAATGGAGAGAATAATTCCATTTTAAAAAGAAATTTTAATTTTATTTTTCTGCCTCTATGTGGACATTTAAATGTGTGTTGATAACTGTGGAGTCCTGAGGAGAACCTTGCAGAGGATCTGTGTTTGGTTCTCAGTACCCATATCAAGCAGCTCAAAACCACCTATACCTGAAGGTCAGGAGGATCTAATACTCACTTCTCGCTCCTGTGTTCACTTGAATATAAGTACATACACACACACAAACACACACTAAATAATCTGCAAAACAAACACTGTGCTCTCCGTTCAGCTATAAGAGAGTCGACCCAATGCACTCCAAGAAATTGCTAGAGGCAAAGATTGGAGGTTTGCTTCAGATTCCTGGCTAGATAGTCTGCACAAACTGATTAGTTCAGGATTCACAGAGAGACCCTGTCTCATAAAAAATAAAATGGAGAACACTCTAGGAAGTCATAAAGTGTCAAACTCTGTTCTCCATACTCTTTCTATATCTGTCTGTCTATCAGTAGTCTGTCTGACTCTTCTCTGACTCTCCCTCTGTCATTCACTCACACACACACACACACACACACACACACAAGATCACCCTCATATGTAATTCCTCCTACACAGACAAACATCCATACATATACAAACTTTTAAAATTACTTCAGAATTTCAATAAAGACTTACTTTCATACTATTGATTATCAATTACATATGTTCCTACAATTTTCCTTCCATTCTATTCTATTTGATCCTTTATAAAACAATAGTTCAAGCCTACTCTGTGCAAGATTTAAATGGAGAGTGAAAAATGACATGTTTTAGCTTTCATGGTACTTTTATATATTCAACTTAGTGTGGAATTAAAAGAACTAACTATGCTATTAAAAATCCAGTGATTAATATAGATGATTGAATTTCACGCACATAACTCTATAATGTTTGTGGATTCTCAATGATGATATAATGTGTCCTCAAGAGCAAGAAGAGAAATGCTACATTTTGTTCTAGGATGTTGAGAGTACTTGTAACTGTAGAGAGCATGAATCATTTGAGGAATGAAGAGATGGCTCAACAGTTGTGAGTGTATACTGCTATTGCATGGTGTGTCAGGGGCCTCAGCTATCGCACCACTATCTCACAAGCACCTATTAGTCCAGCTAGAAAAGATCTGACACTTTTATTCAGCTTCTGTTAGCACCAGCACACATGTACACACATTACACAGACATACATACACATAAGTAAAAATAAAATTTTGAAAACATAATTTTAACTTTATAGTTTAATGATCAACAAGATATTGTGAAAAATTCAGACAGTAACATCTGGTCTGTGCAAATAAACATAGATTAAGATTTGATGCTGCAGTATGGACTTTCCTCAAATTGAGAAAAAGCCTGTACATCTGGAGATTGGTGGGGAATTTGAGAATGGACAGAGATGGACATGGGACATTTGAGAGAAGATGTAGTCATTTCCAGTGGTGAAAATTTATTCCTAGAACAATAATGAATGGCTGACCTGTATTTAACAGTATAAATTACCTGAGAGTATCATGACAGACTGGAAATGTGAAGAGGAAGAGGTTAGCAAGATTGTTCTAAGTGGCCTGGAGGGGACAATGGTGTTCTAATCCCTTTACAATGCTGGTTTATTACTATTATTATTATTTAATTCTGTTTATTTTTATTTCTTATGTGTAGATGTGAATGTATAAAGAAATTACATATGTAAGTGTATGAACTGTAAAGGCCAGAGATTGACAAAAGGTGTTTCCTCCTCTCTTTCCTCTTTATCTTTTGAGACAGACTTTCTCTATGAACCTGGAACTCACTGATTTCACTAAGCTAGTAGCTCTGATTGGCCATGTGCCTCCACAGTATTGACAATATAGACACACACCAGTATGCCCAACAAAATTTTTATATAGCCAGGGATAAATAGACATTGGGTCCTCTACTATGTGAAGCAAACATGTTGCCATCTGAGCCATCTCCTTACACCTTCCATTCCTTAGATTCCAGTGCTTTTCATTTGTCTGACTGTTGCTGTGCTGAAGAATGAAGTAGACTTTAGCTTTCCACAAGCAACTTTTCAAACTAATTATGAGCCCAGTCACTTCTGGGTTTGAAATATTTGACATTTCAACCCTCACACAATGATTTTGTCTAAATTTTCATGGAAATTGTGTCATACCTTTCTGAGAGTTAAGACAAAATATTTTGTAGTCCCAGCATATCTGGCTCAAGCTGTCACATCAGTGTGATGACACAGAGTCTTCCATTTCCAAATCTTACAGAATGGGATGTATTTGGTTACTCTTAGGTATGAGTATAAGTAGTGATGCATGAAGACATGCTAAAGACTCTGCCCCTCAGGGTGTAATACTGAGTGTGCTCTGCTTTCTTAGACGGTGTGAGTTTATGAAAACTTTTTATATCAGTGAAGGTGAACTCTCAAAGAGACTGTGGGTTCCCTATTTATTAGTAGTCTGTTCTGACACAATTAGAAACTATCAGTGCCTTTCTTTCTTTCATCAGAGGACACAACTAATGGAACTACCTAATTCTGACTGGAGAACTCAAGAAGCATGAGATAAATAAAGCTTTATTTATTGATAAATTGTCTGAGGTCTTTCATTATAGAGTGATGAAGCCTAGTAATGCTACCAAATAGAAAAGATAAAGTATGTGGAACGACTAGAGATAAATACTGAGGCATAAAATATATAACCATTTTGTAATAAATGAAAGTGAAGACGAAGAGAAGAGGCACAAACATGGACATATGGGACTGTGATGGAAAAGGAAAAGAATATGATGAGAGAGTACATGTTAGTGCTGTTGAATTATACAATACAGCTGTGATGAGCAGGAAAATGACTATTGAGCCTCACATTTTTAGGACCATTATGGATTAGGATACTGTCACTCCATAGTTAGGGTTCTTTGCCGCCAAGTGTCCCTGCCCTTCAAATTAAAACTTGCTGCAAGAAATGAATTTAAGCTTTCTAGTGTACACAGGTTCATAAAATGGCAAGTTTGTGAAGTCAGTAATATCTGAAACAAGAGAATTTTATCTGGTTAGAACAAATGGCTACTTTCAGGAAGCATGACTAATAATTTACACTCAAGAGACAACTTATTTGTCAACCCACTAATTCCTTCTTTGAGAAATGAACTGTGCAAATAATATTTTACTTTGCAAAAATTTTTATCAAAGACAATTCAATTCTGAAACTAGTTTTAACCATTAAAATTTGAAAAAAATATAAGGTTCAATATAAGCATGAAGAAAATACATTTTGGTATCCGCTTCTGTTGCAGGAATCTTCCTGCCCATTGTATTTTCAGGAGCTTGGTGATTAGACAGTAGAAGAGGTACTTGGAGGTGGGAGGAAGACAGAGAAGGAAGGACAGGAGGACGAATCAAGATGGCAGGAGATGTTACACTCATATCTCTAGCAGTTATTCATTATCAAAGTTAGATACTGGGTTTAATAATTCTAATTGTGTGAGCATCTTGTGTATTGAGTATTTGCTGATATATAAATCCATTGAATCTTGTTTAAGCTTTAAGAGTCTTATTTCTAGCTGTTACTAGAATTGTTGTATGTGCTGCATGGGGGGGAGATTATTCCCTGGGGTTTGGGGCATGGTCTCTACAGAGCTGACTGGCAGAGACAGCAGCAATGCTAATGTATTGTGGAGCCAGTATCTAATCATCGTAATTTATGCTTTAAAATATATGGAATAAAGTAGAAATAAATTATTTTAATCACTAATAATTTAAGTCTTATGTGAGATTTCTCCAGAAATAGAAAATGAAGAATTTTTATGATTTGTTATATAAAAATTTGTCTTAAGGCTGGGGAAATACCTAGGTAGATAAGGTTACTCCTGATACAAGGAAGGTGTGAGTTTGAACACATTTCTTTGCAAACAATCATTCACTCTCTCCAAGGAATAGATGGAGAATTATAGAGAAAGACATTGTATGCCGTCTTTTAACCTCTGATGTCACACACACACATTCAGAGAGAGAGAGAGAGAGAGAGAGAGAGAGAGAGGAGAGAGAGAGAGATTTAAATAAAGCATAAAGCATTTAAATAGAATACTGAGACTGGTCCACACATTCTACAGAAAATGGGGAGAAAGCATTGGGATTTCAGTCTGATGGTACCATTTTTTTGTACATTTTTGTATGCCATTAACTGGAGCATGAACTTCTAAAGCTTAGTTTTTATCAAACTTATACTTATTTCTATTGTGTGTAGATTACTAGTGTTGGAAAAGAAAATAATTTTTAAGCAAAAAGGGGGATTTAAAGTAGAAATTTCTGAGTTTGTTGGAGACTCAGTTGTGTCATGTGATGTTTTTCTAGAAATTATGTTTTGAGAAGATATTTTGTTGAAGAAGACATGTGGGAGGATATTTTAGAGAGAACAGATATGTGATGGTTATTTTACAGGTTGACTGGTGAAAGAGCATGTGATTTTTGCTGGAGTTGATGCTTGAAAGAGCATATGATATTTGGAAAGTGTATAAATATAACCCAACAACCAGTGAACAATGTTCTGGCATTCGTTCTCCTTGCTGGACTTTGTTGGGCTTTACTGATCTTGGTCTTTGTTGACAATGCTTTAGCATTGGTTCAACTTTCGTTCTTCTCTGATCATTGATTCTCATAACTTCAGGGACAGAAAAACACACAAAATTTTTTTTGTTGGTTTTCTGGCTACTTTTTGGTCAACTGGTGTAGCGTCCTTGTTTCTTCTGTATCAAACTTCTACTGCTGGTTCATGTTTGGTATTCAGCTAGTGGACTGGACTGCAGACAACAAAGATTGGAATTGCCCCTAAAGAACTACTTCTAAACAGGTTCACATCCTTCTTGTTCTATTAGTCCTTTTTCTTTCATACTTTTGGTCAATGGGCAATAAAGAGAGATACGTGTTTAAAACCCTTGTAAAAAAAGGGTTTTGAAAAAAAAATAAGCCAACAAACTTACTTGTCTTAGTATCTTTACCTATTACAATATTTATTGGAATGTAGTCTGTAAATGATTGTCATAATAATGATTATTATTATGAATAAGATAATTTATGAAGTATGAATTCCTGGTAAACTATAACTGTCACCATTTGCCCAGGTTGTACTGGTTGGAGTTAGGGACTCCATAAGCATATTCATGCAATCTGGATTCAGAAAAGGTACTTAAAATCACTATGTTGTGCTATTTTACAGAAATAAAAATAAGCCATGAGGGGTTATAAAGGTCAATGAATGATGTACATACAATTGTACATACAATGAAACAGCAAAGGGAATTGAGTATGCCAGAAAACATGTTAGTTTTAGTAGGTTAGAGTGATTTTTTTTCTTCTTCCATGTTATGTATATATTTAAGTATTGTATATTTATATGAGAATATATTTTTAATATTATGTCAAAATATATTTTCTTGAGTGTGAATATATATATGTATATAGTATATTTTTATATTTGTGTATATACATATATTTATATTATATATGTATGCATCTATATAAAGCTTAGTGATTAGTAGAGTTTACTATTCTTTCTAAGAATTAGAGTTTGGTTGTAGAAACCCACATCAAAGTTTCTATCAATTTCCTGTAAGTCTAAAATTCAAGGTGTGCATTCATATATACTTACACATAAATAAAAACAAATATATTTAGAAGAATACATGCAGGAAGAATTGTTTTAGATATTAAGAAATTGTATATATTTATGAGATACATAAAGATATTATGATACAGAAATCTATGTCTCTTTAATATGAACATATATAGAGAATACGCTATACATACAATTTGTGTAGGTAAAAGTACTTAGCATCTCTATTACATTGAGTATAATTGAGAAGAAGGAAAGACATGAAGTAATTCTCAAAGCCCTGAGAACTGGGTCTATAAAGATGGACCAGTAAAGAAAACACTGCCTCTACAAGCATGTGGTGGACCTGAGTTTGTTTTTTCAGCAATTTTTTTTTTAAGCTGGGTATTGTGACATGACTGGAACAGCAGAAATAAGATTCCTGAAAACTCACTGGCCAGCCATCATGCATACTTGGCTAGTTCCAGGCAAGTCAGAGACTCTAACTCAATAACCAAGGTAGATAGTATTCAATAATGAAGCATGAGGCTGACTTTTGATCTCTCTATACATGTATGTACATAACTACATACTTGTGTGAATTGGCATAACAAGAATATACATATAATTTATGCCTAAAAGCACACAAAGTTCAAACTGGATCCCATGTTTTCAGTTAGGAAACTGTTCTATTATGAAACTTATCAATTGCTAGGAGAAAAGAACATAGTAGACCAGTGAACGTTACACATGCTGTGCGCTTTGAGGGCAGCTGTATTTCTAGGAAGAATTCATTGTGGCTCACAGGTTGGCATTAATACCATGTCTAACATCAGAAAGCACTTCTTCCCACTCTGCCTCTAGCATAAATTGATTTTGGACATCCTTGGGTGGTTTTTGATTCCTCTCAGCACTTGTTCAGCCTCTGAGACCTAATAAGACACACTTTGTCTCCATCATCCACATAGGCACAAATGAAGAGACTCCTCCAGGCAGAAGTTTTTTAAAAAGCTGAAGCTAGGATCAAAGTAACAGAAAAGATGAGAGGCCTCCAGGAACATCCTTTTCCTTTTTATTTGCTGGACTCATGCAGTATTTATTTTATCAGTTTTCTTTTTATGAGAGTCCATATTCCACCAATATTTCAAAAAAATAATTTTGACCTTCTAGTAATATTTTAATTTCACATACTTCAGTGGATTCTCTTTTTTCAACAACACAATCTACACATTCATTATTCCTTTTAGAAAATAGTATTATCTTGCCCAATGTAAGTATACACTCTCTGCTAATTACACTGATACTGCAAGAGCCTGGGCAGGGAAAGTAGCACCAGTCCCTGCAGGGACATGTCTCTGGAACTATCCTGTGATTATTACTGGGTCACTGCAGACAGGAGCTTACCCACTGTGCAGTTTTGCCTTTTATGTATACTTGGCATGCTATCTAGCCCTTCTGAGAATCATTTCTACGTGTGCATATGATAAAGTGACAGTAACTTTGAGGTGAGGGCAATTTTGGTAAGGTAAATAAAAAGTACTGAGTAGAGTAATATAGTAGATTGTTACTATTACTGATCATAAGAATATCTCTTTAAATTTTGTATATATATGACATTAAAATATAACCACTAAGTGAGTTCTAGATAGGAGCCAGATATTGTAGCATACATCTGTGATTTCAACACTCAGGAGGCTGTGGTTGGAAGACTGCTGTAAGGTTGAAGCCACATTTAGATACCTAGCAAAATAGAGGTAGAGTGGGCTAGGGAGATGGCTCTTACAGAGGACCAACTTTGTTTCCTTGAATTGATGTCAGGTATCTTACAATGACCTACCCAGATTATCTGATGCCCTTTCCTAGTCTTCATAGATACCTTCACCCACAAGCACACATATAAGCACATGCACACACATACATACACACAAACACACACACATACAAAACTGGAACTTGCATGGACATGTAATAAAAAAAAAAATTAACCACAAAATGATGTGTATCAGATCATGCAGGCCTATAAGAGACACTGTTCTCCCCTCAACAAATATTAAAAAAATATTAACAAAAGAGAAAAAAATTAAAGAAGGAAAAATAAACAAGGAGAAATGGAGTGATGGCAAGGGAACAAAGGGACAAGAAAAAAAAATAAATTTGTTCTTGAGTGAAAGAAGAGGTAATATTTCTCATACTCAAGGGAAGCCACATATCAACCTTTGGTTGATTATCTGAGCCATGGAGGCACAAGCCAACTTTATTAATACTGACAACTGCCATTCATGTTCTCCACAGACTTCTGTCTAATTCTCTTGCAAGTTGCTCTATGTACATGCTCAACTTTTTCACACAAAACAAATTCCAAACTCTCTTCCCACAGCCAGGACATCTCTTAATATGTGCCTTTACCTCTCTGAACAGCCAACAACTTTCTATCCTTCCTTCACCACTTGCACTATCAAATGTTTCAAAAAGTTATTTCTGACCATTTCATCATACCTATAATCCCTGAATATTCTGTTATGAAATATTTTGATCATATTACTCTACTGCATTCATTTCTAACTGAATATTTTCAATCATTTATATCTTGACTTTCTTCTCTTTATTACATCTGTTATAAATTTCTACCACAGCAGTTACATTGGTGATTTTCACCTGCTGTATTACAATTTCTAGTTGTGTAGTCATGGATGAGTGATGTTCATTTTGTATGAATGAATGAGAATTTTGTTGATACTTACCTGAAAAGGTACCCTGAGGAACTGGGGAGAAACCAAGTTGGAAAACTACTTTATGTGCAAGCATGAAGACCACAGATCTTGCTAGGTGCAACTGCATAATCCCAATACCAGGGAAGTAGAAACAAGCAGAGGTTTGAAATTTGATGGCAGTGTATTTGAAACAGCAAGTTCTAGGTAAAAGTGAGAGACCCCATCTTAGTTAAACAACATGGATGGAACCCTGCTGCAGGGAAAGACATGTTAGAATTAATAAAGCCTTAAATTTTTTCCTGTCCTGTCTCACCTTTTCCCTACTGTATTTTGTTTCTGGTGATGCTTAGAAACAGATTCACCTTGTTTTATTGTCTTCTTTAAGGAAAATGCATAGACAATTTAAGCAGATTATTGAGAAAATTTAAGGAAAGTAAATATTTCAAAAAGAGATTGGAGCAGGTTGTCTCAAGGTATGTGAACAACTAGCATTTTTAAAGAACTGTTTTTAGATTTAAAATAATATTTATCAGTATGTATGAGATTGATGGCATATTCACTGAGTATATAATCTTTTTTTCTGGAGATGGTCTCTACAGCTTCTGTCTTCCCTTTGTTGGGGATTTTGGCTAATGTCACCCCTGTTGGGTCTTGGGAACCTCTTGCTTCCCTGGTATCTGGGACTTTGTAGTGGCTACCCTCAGTTCCCCATCCCTAACTTCTATATATTTCTGTTCAATTTCATGACCCTCTCTACTTTTCTCCTGTCTCTTCACATACTTGATCTTGGCCTACCTTTTTCCCTCCCCTCCTCTTTCCTTCCAGGTCCCTCCCTTCCTTTACCTTCCCTGATTATTTTGTTCCCCCTTCTATAAAGGATTGAAACATCCAGATTTTGATCTTCCTTTTACTTAAGCTTCATATGATATGTGAGTTTTATCATGGGTATTCTGAGTTTGGGACTAATACGTACTTATCAGTGAATACGTACCATGTGTGTTCTTTTGTGTCTGGTTTACCTCACTCAGAATGACATTTTCTAATTCCATCCATTTGCCTGCAAATTTCATGAACTCATTGTTTTAATATTGGAGTAGTACTCCATTCTGTAACTGTACCACATTTTCTTTATCCGTTCCTCTGTTGAGGGAAATATGGGTTGTTTTCAGTGCCTGGCTATTATAAATAAGGCTGCTATGAACATAGTGGAGCATGTGTCCTTGTAATATGTTGGAGCATTTTTTGGGTATATGTCCAAGAGTAGTATAGCTGAATCTTCGGGCAGAACTGTTTCCAATTTTCTGAGGACCCTCCAAATTCAGTGTACCAGCTTGTAATCCCATCAGCAATACAGAACTATTCATCTCTCTATATATCCTTGCCAGAATCTGTTGTCACCTGAGGTTTTTGATCTTAGCCATTCTGACTGGCATGAGGTGGAATCACAGGGTGCTTTTTATTTGCATTTCCCCGATGACTAAGAATGTTAGGTGTTTCTTCACCAGAGATTCCTCATTTGAACATTCTCTGTTTAGCTCTGTCACCCATTGTTTAATATGATTATTTGATTCTCTGGAACCTAACTTCTTGAGTTCTTTGTTTACTTTAGATATTAGAACTCTATCAGATGTAGGGTTGATGAAGATCATTTTTTGAATATTTTTTATTAGATATTATCTTTATTTACATAGCAAATGTTATCCCCTTTCCTGGTTTTCCCACTGAAAAAGCCCTATCATATACCCCCTACCCCTGCTTGTATGACTGTGTTCCCCCACCCACGCAAACACTCCCACTTCCTTGTCCTGGAATTCCACTATGCAGAGCATCAAGCCTTCACTGGATGTAGGGCCTCTCTTCCCCTTAATGTCCAACAAAGCTGTCTGTTTCATCTGACCCTGTAGCCATGGGTCCCTCCATGTGTACTCCTTGGTTAGTAGTTTAGTCCCTGGGAGTTCTGGGGGGTCTGGTTGGTTCATATTGCTGTTCTTCTAATGGGGCTGCAAACTTCTTCAGCTCCTTCAGTCTTTTCTCTAACTCTTCCATTGGATACCCTGTGCTCAGCCCAATGGTTGGCAGCAAGCACCCACCTCTGTAGTTGGTCAAGCTCTCACAGATCCTTTCAGGAGAATGTTATACCAGACTCCCAGCAACATGCACTTCTTTGCATCCACAATAGTGTCTGGGTTTGGAGACTGTATATGGGATAAATCCCCAGGTGGGCAGTCTCTAGATAACCTTTCCTTGAGTCTCTGCTCCACACTTTGTCTCTGAATCTCCTCCTGTGTGTATTTTGTTCCCCCTTCTAAGAAGGACAGAAGTATCCACACTTTGGTCTTCCTTCTTCTTGAGCTTCATGTGATCTGTGAATTGGATTTTGGGTATGCCAAACTTTGGGGCTAATATCTGTAAGTACATACCATGTATGCTCTTTTGTGTCTGGGTTACCTCACTCAGGATGATATTTTCTAGTTCTATGCATTAGCATAAGAATTTCAGGAAATCATTGATTTTAATAACTGAACAATACTTCATTGTGCAAACGTACCACATTTTCTGTATCCATTCCTCAGTTTATGGACATCTGGGTTCTTTCCAGCTTCTTGCTATTATAAATAAGGCTGGTATGAACACAGTGGAACATGTGTTCTTGTTGTATGTTGGAGCATCTTTTGGGTATATGGCAAGGTGTGGTATAGCTGAGTCCTCAGGTAATACTATGTCCAGTTTTCTGAGGAAGCAGCAGTCTGATTTCAGAGTGGTTGTACCAGCTTACAATCTTACCAACAATGAGGAGTGTTTCTCTTTTCCACATCCTTGCCAGCATCTGCTGACACCTGAGTTTAAGATTTTTTCCAATCTGTACAATGCCATTTTGTCCTATTGAAAGGGTCCTTTCCCTTACAGAAGCTTTTCAATTTTATGAGGTCCCATTTTTCAATTGTTGATCTGAGTCATTGGTGTTCTGTTCGGAAATTTTCCTCTGTGCCGATGTGTTCGCGGCTCTTTCCTACTTTCTCTTCTGTTAGATCCATCATATTTGGTTTTATGTGGAGTTCTTTGATTCACTTGGACTTGAGAGTTGTTCAAGGAGATAAGAATGGATCAGTTTGCATTCTTCTCCATCCCAACTGCCTGTTGAACCAGCACCATTTGTTGAATATGCTGTCTTTTTTCCATTGGATAGTTTTGGCTTCTTTGTCAAAGATCAGGGGACCATAGTTGTGTGGGTTCATTTCTCAGTATTCAGTTCTATTCCACTGATCTACCTGTCAGTGTCTGTAACAATATCATGTGATTTTTATCATTATTATTTTGTAGTACAAATTGAAGTCAGGGATGGTGATTCTCTCAGAACTTCTCTTATTGTTCAGAACAATCTTCTCTATCCTGTGTTTTTTGGTTTTAGTTTGTTTGTTTGTTTGTTTTTGTTTGTTCGTTTTGTTGTTTTGGGATTTTTTGCTATTCCAGATACTTTGAGAGTTGTTCTATCTCTGTGAAGAATTGAGTTGGAATTTTGCTGTCTGTTATTTTGTTGTTAGAGGTAGAATTATGTTTGTGTGGCTCTTTTCATGTGGGTTTGTTGTGAGAAGATTAATTTATTGCTTTTTCTTCTGTTTAGTTTCCATCCTTGTGTTAAACTTTTCCTTCTATCATTCTTTGTAAGGTTGGATTTGTGGAAAGATATTGTTTAAATTTGTTTTTTCTTTTTTCATGGAATGTCTTCCTTTCTCCATCTATGGTAATTGAGAGTACTGCTGGGTATTGTAGCCTGGGATGGCAATTTTGTTTTCTTATGGTCTGTATGACACCTGCCCAATACCTTCTGGGTTTTACAGTCTCAATTGAGAAGTATGGTGTATTTCTGATAGATTTGCCTTCATATGTTACTTTACCTTTTCCCCTTACCACTTTGAATATTCTTTCTTTGTTCTGTGCATATGATGTTTTGAAGATTATGTGATGGGAGGAATTTCTTTTCTGTTTCAATCTAGTTGGCATTCTGTAGACTTCTTTTTACTTTTATGGTCATTTTTATCTTTAGGCTAGTAAAGTTTTCTACAATTTTTTTGAAGATGTTTACTGGCCCTTTGAGTTGGGAAGCTTGGTTCTCTTCTATACTATTATTCTTAGGTTTGGTTTTTTCATTGGGTTCTAGATTTTCTGGATGTTTTGGGTTAGGAGCTTTTTTGCAATTTGCATTTACTTTGACTATCATGTCAATATATTCTATGGTATCTTATGCACTTGAGATTCTCTCTTCTATATCTTGTATTCGGTTGCTGAGTCTTGAATCTATAACTTTTGACCTCTTTCCCAGGTTTTACATATCCAGGGTTATCTCCCTTTGTGATTTCTTGATTATTTATATTTCCATTTTTAGGTCCTGAATTGTTTTGTTCAATCCTTCACCTGTTTAGTTGTGTTTTCCTGTACTTCTTTAAAGGATTTATGTGTTTCCTTTTTAAGGTCTTCTACCTATTCACCTGTGTTCTCCTATACTTCTTTAAGTCATTTATGTCCTTAAAATCCTCCATCATCATCATGAAATGAGGTTTTATATCAGAATCTTGCTTTTCAGGTATGTTGGTGTATCCAGGGTTTGTTCTGGTGGGTGACCTGGGTTCTGAGAATAAAAAGTTACCTCTCACTATATGATTATCACTGATGTTAGCTGCCCTTGCTATTTCTGACTGGAGCCCATCCCTCTTGTGAGCCTGTGAGCCTTGGTGTGTCAGAACTCTTTTGGTTCTTGCTATCGGTGTGTGAGATTGGATGGGGAGGGCTAGAAAATAGGATCTGCTCCTGGGTTCAGATGTGGACAGGAAGGAACATGTGTCACAGGCTTGGTGGGAGTTCCTAAAGCCCCTGGGCTCTGGGTATGTCCCAGTTAGTCCAGGTATTGGGGTGGTAGTGTTAGACTCACCTGTGAGCCTGGAAGTGTCAGAACTTCTGGGAGTCCAGTTATCTCTGAGTGTGTTTGGAGTAGGGAGGTTTGGAGCACAGGATCTATTCTGTCCCTAGTGCAGATCCTTTATTAATTTCTTAAACATCTTTATTTTACCTTTCACTCTCCTTTTTCTGTATTTATATCCCTGCTACTTTCATGATTAGAGCCCTGTACCAAGTTTTTTTTTTCCATATTCATTATCAGATAGCATATACTTTACAACAGCTTTTTTTTTTTTTTCTTTTAACCTCTGTACTCCAGTGTTGGCCACCTGTTACTTTCCTGATTTTTGCAGTTACTGAAGGTATGTACTCACATCTGAAGATTTGGAGCTAGTAGCTTCAGATGAGAGAAAAAAAATGTGATTTTGTTTATCTTGGTCTGGGTTACCTCACACAATATATATAGTCTTTTCCAATTTCTTGATTTGACTTTTTTGTTTCATGACTGTTTTTCTTTAGTATTCCAAATATATTACCATATTTTCATCATCCATGTATTAGCATTTCAGTCGGTTCCATTTACTAGTGTGGCAAGGAAAGACGGTTCAGAGGTTGCTTCATCACATATCGTTGCTGAACCTTTGTATGTTTAACTAGACATTGACCTAATTGATGGAGAATTCCATGGAAAATTTTCCAACTCTAGTCCAGGAATCCTAGGTTAAGATGCTTCAGGTTATGTATTGTGGCTTCTGGTAAAACTACCTGCTTGTGCAACACCTCTGCCTGCAGCTACTTAGCAAGATACCAGGATGTGCCTTTTAAAAGAATCTTGCTCTAAATGCTTGGAGCTACACTTAGGTCCTGAGTACCAGAGTATAGTCCTAGCCAACTAGTAGGAAGACTTTCAATTGGCTATAGGCTATGTCTGAGTGTTAAGACTCCTTTTAACACTAGTTACCAAAAATAGAGTATCAATGAATCTATCTGAACAAGTATCTCTGAAGAAACACGTCAAGTCTTTTGGCATATGCCGAGGAGTAGTATATCTAGATCATATGGGAGAAATATTTTTTGCAATTTTGTGAATTTACATAGTGAATTTTCCAGAGTTGGAACCCCCACTTTTCAAAGTAGCTATGTCTTCACTAGTTTGAAATCTCCTCAGCAGTGAGTAGGGGTTTCCTTTGCTGCATGCCCACTCTGGCCTGTATTGTCCATTGTTGATTTGCCATCATGTCTGGTCTAACATAAAATCTCAAAGGTTTTCTATTTGTACTTCCATAGCTTCTGGAAAGCATCAACATGTTATGAAATATTTCTCTATCATTTTTTTCCTTCTTTTGAGAGGTCATGCCCCAGACCCTCTTTTGAATGGCTTATTTACTTTCTTGACTTTTTGATTTTTGTGTTCTTATAAATTCTGAATATTGATCCAGATATATAGCTGATAGATACTCTCTCAGAATCTGTGGACCTTATATTTATTTGATTATTTCTTAAACCATACAAAATCATTTTCATTTTAGGAAATTCTACTTGTCAATTGTTATTTTTGATTCATAGACACAAGGAGGCCTGTTCAGAAAGTTATTTTCTTCACCTATACCATTTAGGGTATGCTTCAGTTTTCTTCTAGCAGTTTCAGTGTTTCACATTTTGGTATTTGACACAATAGGAATTTAGTTTTTGAGCAAAGTGATATATATATATATATATATATATATATATATATATATATATATATATGTATATATATATGTATATGTATGTATGAATATGTAACTTCTTGCTTCTGTATGTAGATACTCAGTTTTTGCAGAAATATCTGTTGAAAATACATTCTTTTCACCAGTATGTATGGTTTTGGTATCTTTGTCTAATACTAAATACCTGAAGTTGTGTATAATCTTGCTTGGCTTTAATTTTGCTTCACTGCTCTACATATCTGACTTTTTGCCAGTGCCATAGTTTTAGTGTTATTATGGCTCTGCAATATTTCTTAATATTTAGAATGATAATCCTTCCAATAAGACAATCTTGGCTTAGGGTTGTTTACATTAGGCCCAAGAAACTTCATACACACAGAAATGAGATCAAGGTAGATCATAAAAAGATTTCTAGTTGTTAGATAAAAGCAAACATTCTTTGGGTCCTGCGAAGCTGGTCTGTCCAGCAAAAAGAATCTTTTCCCTTGCCTCTGACAAAAGAGAAATGGCTCTTCATTGACAAATATTTGTGGCAACTATCAGCATATCAATGTCCAAGCTAGCCTCCCTGCTTCCTTGGTCTCTACTCAGAAGTGCTTCTTATGCATTTCAAAGTCTACCCTGCATACTGGCAATAAAAACACAGTTGTATAGAAATCTAGAAAGATATAATACTACTCCTAAACTTAAGGCTAAGAGATCAAAGTGGATTAGCAAATGGAAACATTGAAACAGCCAGAGGAAAAGGGAGTTTGCTTTGTGATTGTGTCTCCTGATATCAGAATCTACACCCATAAATTCTTACCAAGATGACTGGGAAAATAGGAACTGAACAAGTACAACAATAAACATGCAAATGAGGCAAGGAAAAGACCAAGAAATCTCAACCATATGTAAAGAACCACAGGTATCTAAGAAATGCAGAGAATGGGAGAAATCATCTTTCTCAGAGTTGAGCACACCAATTAGTTATCCAATCCCAAACTTTCAGCCTAAAAACGTACATACAATTAACATTATATAAAATTAGTAGGTTGTGTTGGAATTTATGTGCATATAAGTATATATGGAACAAATATTAATGATATAAAATTCAACAAATTTGAAAGAAGAGAGAAGTATATGAGAGAAAGGAAAGTTATATAGAACAAGGAAAGTTAAGGGAGACATAATGCAATTATAATTAATATATTATTATTTATTATTATTATTATTATTAAAAACTAGTTTCTTGTTTCTAGATGATTCTCAGACTTCAAAAGCAGCAGAAGTTCATCCAGGGAGAATATCAGTGTGGGATCAATAGGAATAAGAAGAAGGAGGTCAGAAAAGATAAGAGCCTGGGATCCCCATAAGATGTCTAACCCAGAACCACCTAGCAGACTATTAGGTCTAGGGATCCTCAGATCCTAATGGAATCCATTTGCTGTTTTAGTAAAGTATGTCAATTTACTCTCTGTGTGTCAGTTGCTTTCCTTTCTCCTCATCTCAATCTTTTACCTTTTCTGTTTATACAATTCAGTGTGTAATCCATGCAATAAACTCATAAGTTCCCTTAGATAACACTATACTCTAAGATCCATTCAACACACACACAGGCACATGACACATACACTCAAAAACTGGAGCCACCCACATATACTATCTTATTAATAAGCAGGTCAGCCATATGGATATGTTAAAAAGAGTGAAAAGAGATCCATAAAAAAATTGAGGTTGAAGAGATTTTACTCACAAATAATTGAGAAAAAAGCTAGAAGTCACTACTTTCTTTCTACCAGATTGCCATACAGTATTTCATATCAAGCCTCTTAATTATCCTTAAAAGAATGGAATAAGGTTAGGCCTGAGTAATTTCTCCCAAAATCAGTAGTAGTTTATACTCAAATTTACTGTTTATCATTTTGTTATGACTGGGTCTCCTGCAGCTCTGACATTATATTTATTATTTAGGTGAGAATGACCTTGAACTCCTGATACTCATTCTTCTACCTCTTCAGTTCTGGGATTATTTGCATACACCTCACTCAGATTATGCAGTGTTTAGGGTGAACACAGAGGCTTGTTCATGATAGAAAGCCGACTGTCAACTTAGTCTCATGGTTAGTCCTATGTTCTCTAATTCCAAATCAATTCTATAAAAATTCAGTTCCATGTCATTTTTGTTATGATTTAATGGCAGAGTATCTTGGTGAGTTTGGGCCAAGTTATGTTGTAAAGAGGTCACATCAAGAAACAGACCTTACAAATAGAGGTTTATTGGGTATGTTGGGGGGTACTGAAATGTCATTCTGGAATTGGATCATCAAGTAGAGAGAGAGAGAGACAGAGAAAGAAAGAGACAGAGAAATAGAGAGAGATAGAGAACAGAAATAGAAGGAACAAGAGAACATCCTGGAATGCAAGAAACATTTAAATTTTGACTGACAAGTGCTGACATAGCTTAACTGCTGGTGCTGAGTCCCTGAGGGCAGGGTAAGGGAGCACATGGACTTTAACAATCTTGACTGTGGTACTTATCCTTGGAGGGTTTAAATTATGCTGTTTATATCATATAAGTACCAAATTTTATATGGAGGTCTCCTATATTTTTCTTTATTCTTTCTTCCTGGTTCCCACTTCTCAAAATTGATGTCTGGGTATAGGTATAAGACATGGCTTTGACTACTATGTTCAACTATAGTTAATTTTGGTTTCCGTGATTTTAATAAAAATGAAAGAAAGAAACTGACAAAAAGCAATGCATGAGAGCAAGGGTTTATTACATTTGGTTTACAATGCTAGGTCACAGTCCACCACTGGAGAGAAATTTTGGAAGTAACTTGAGGCCATAGTCAAATCACATCTGTGTAAATGTATTTATACTTACTACTCAGCTGTCATTCAATATTACTATACATTCCAGGGCACAAAACTAAGAGTCATGCCATTAACTTTAAGATGGGTCTGCCAATAGCAATTAAAGCAATCAAGACAACCCTCCTATAGCTATGTATATACCTAAATAGAATTAGATAATATTTTACTGAGATTTTCTTACTGGGTGTTTCTAAGTTGTGTCAGGTTAACAAATAAATCTAACCATTGCAATTGACTAGTGAAGGGGAGAAAGAGACAAACTAGCTACCTTCTCTGTCATTTTAACTAGTTTTGTTGCTTAAATGCTGGTGGTGGTTGAATATTTCCTAATGCACATGAAAAAAAAAAACTGTTTCTTTTTCCAAGTCTTGCCATACTCATTTAAACATGTTTTATTTTCCCACACAAATGTCCCTCAGAGACTGCCTTAGGCAAAATTGTGAAGTTCTCCTCTGTGCCAGAACTTCTTTGTCCTTTAAAGCACTCTCTGAATAAAGTCTCATTCCCTTCTGCTGCTTATGAAATCTCCCTCCTGAAGCTCTGTATAAGTATGCGCATGAAAATATACCCTGGTTTATAGATCAAAGGGCCAACACTCTGTGCTTATGACCTCATTTGTTTAGCAAGTACATGAAGATTTTAACACATTGGTCAACAAGTACAAAAAGGGTCTACATTGCATCACAGATATATCTGAAATTAACAGAGAATAGTTTGTGGTACATAAAATAAAGTATTTCTGTCTTTGCCACTTCTTTCTTTGATTTTTTTTAGTTCTGTCTTAACTTCAATCACTATACATTATTTTAAACATTTTATAAAGATACTTGATGGGGCTGCAGAAATAATTCAGTCAGTAAGAGCTCTTGTTCCACAAGCATGAGGACTTAAGTTAGAATGTACAACACTCCCCTGGGTGTGACCTTACATATGCCTACAACCTCAGCTCTGTGATGGGTAGAGACAAGAAATCATTGGAGATTTTTAGCTCTCAGACAAGCTGCAGATTAAATGAGAATCCCTTTCTCAAGCAATAAGGTTGAGGACAGTAGAGTTGAACTGCTGATATTTTCCTCTGACCTGCACACACAAGGACATACACACACACACACACACACACACAGAGAGAGAGAAAGAGAGAGAGAGAGAGAGAGAGAGAGAGAGAGAGAGAGAGAGAGAGAGAGAGAAATGGAGGGAGGGAAGAATGGAGGGAGAGAAAGGGGAAGAAGGGAGAAGGAAAGAGAAGGGGAGAGGGAGAGTCATGGGCACTGTCTTTCAGTTTAAATATGTTATTTGATATATTTGATGCATTTAAAATACTCATTCAGGGAGCCATTGCCTGACTTGTGATGGTTTTGGTACCTCTCTACTATCCTTGAAACAGACATCCTAAAAATGAGTGTTTGAGATCCATTTCAATGAATGATAGGCATGTACAAGTCACACACAAGGGAGTTCTGAGGATTTCAACTCAACTGGGTGAGCCAAAATTGTATTTCTATGAAGCCATGTAAAAACCAACAGGTTCAGAACAGATCTAAAATCACACCACCCATATCATGAAATGGTGGGAGACAGAGACAAAAGAATCACCTGGAAGATAGTAGGCTAGTTCTCTCCTACCTATGAAAGATGGAAGAAAAGAGGTGACTCCTAAAAGTTGTCCTCAAATTTCTGCATATGTACTGTGTGGCACTGTGTACCCCATATGATCAGGGTCTGTTCCTCCACACATTTCTACTATGGCTAGAACTGAGACATCTACTTAGTGAATCTAAGAAAATAAAGTCAGAATGTTTAGTTTCTGAGAAATGAAACACAAGCAATGAAAGGTCTAACAGAGCCAACCATGACAAACATGGATCTGATATGATTTGCCATTTTCCTTGTTATCTCCATTAATACATCTCAGATTCCATTACTAAAGGTAGCCACCAAGGTCTATTCCTTTCTTTGGCTACTTTTTTATGCTTGACTCATTCATGAAACTAATCACCATGGTCCAACTAACAGAAAACCATGGTCCTGGAATCTGAATATATTATTTTGACTTACTTCATTAAAATATCTAATCCAAACTTACAAACACATATAAACTCATTTAAAACAGATGCCCCCCTTATTTTCCTCTGAAAGTTAACACTTGATTAGGATTCAGCCAACTTCTCTCCTTTCCTTGCTTAATAAATAATCTCTTTGTATTTGGTTTTTGCTTGGAAATTTTTGTTTGGGTGTGGTATGTTCCCAATTTGCATCTAGAGAGGAACAGCTTGCTTATGTTGGCTTCTTCAAGCCAATCATAGGCAAATCTCAATTTTTCTTCTGGTCCCTACTCCAGCAGCAATCTTATTTTCCCTCTGAATGACAAAGAGTGTAATATATACACAATGACAAAATGAATAGTCAGATCTTAGTTCTAGAGATCAAGGAAGCAAGAGTTCACTCCTCAGAAAAAGCAGCAGGCTGAGTCCAGCAGGTATAGAGCTTACATTCTCCTATCCCATATCTTTTCTCCTTTGTGTCTTCTGCAGGGCAGATACCTTTGGAAAGGAGCATGTTTTTCTCAGAGATAAATTTTACTGACAATTCAGTCTGATATAGGTAGTTACATAAAATTCAAGTATGTACAGGGATTGATTACCACTGAAGATGAAATTGCATCAGAGGAAAGGGAATTAGTGCTATATGCATGCATCTCTGTCTAAGGGGACCATGAAATTGATTAATGGTTACCTAACTAGTTCCATCCTCTACCACTACCAATTATTCTTCATATCTTCTTTTGGGGAGTCTGTTGGTCATACTCTTAGAGAGTTAACACTCTGCCTGACAATTACAGAGGCAGGTGTCAATTGAAGAGAAAAATGTTTGCCAGCTACTATCTTCAAGACTGAGATTAGTGCCAGATTTTATCTAACTTTCCTGTTACTATGATATAATACCCTGAGAAAAGCAACATAAGGGAGTAGATATTTATTGTGGCTTATAATTCAAGGACACCATTCCATCAATGTGAGAAGACATGGAAGTGGAGGTATCTGTACCAGGAAGCAAACAAAGAATAACAAATAAGTAGAGTTATAAAACCCCCAATGATGTACTTCCCACAGGAAGGCTCCACCTTCTGAAGTTTCCCCAACATTTGCAAACAGCACCACAATCTGACGACCAACTATTCAAACCCAAGACTATAAAATTATGTTTTACATTAAAACAATAGTCTGTCAGCTAAACACAGATAAGTAAAGCAAGGAGCAACATTTGCCTTTCTAGAGTCTCCCAAAAGATGGCAACTCGCCTCTGCAAGTCTGTGGTCTAAGAATGGTAGACTCTCTGACTTCCAGAGAGTCAAGAGAAAGAAACGATATGCCCTGAGAGACTGTATCTGTGATCAACTGTTATGGAAATAATAAGAAATTCAAAGGCTGATGACAATTGCCTCAGGAGCAGTTCATCTTTGATACAGTAAGGCTGAGTTCTGAGATAGCAATTGTAGGGGATTACTGTGAAACTGTGCTTGAGAATTCAGGAGATGAGCTGAAGAGGCTCCTGGTGTGCACCATCTGCTCTGAAGACTCTGGGAACTAAAATACATGGGAATGAAATTCATTCCTTAGAGTAAATGCCAGTGTTCTGTTGAGGGCCTGGAGGTAAAATTGTACATTTCTGCTTCTCTTCCTTTCTCCTTGAACATTTATACCATGGAAAACAAAACTTCAAAACTTGAAACTAAGTAGGAGCTTACCCAGCCTGGAGGAAAGCAGTAATTTCTCCCAACTGTCAATTCTCAGTTTTGCTAAAGTGAACTTTAATGTGGGGCAATGATGTCCAAGTGTAAGCATGACTGTTTTTTTCTGAAAAATTTAACATTCATTTTGTAGGAATAAAGTTTTGCCAAGCACATGATAACTGAAAAATAAGTTAGTTATTAAAATCTTTACAATTCTTGCTTACAAAGTAAAATGTTAAGTCTGTGAGTGGCTTGTGCCCTCAAGCATAACATCCTTATGTTTCCTCCCTTATTCAGTGGGTTGAGACTATCTCAGATTCTTCTCCGCACTGGATATTTGCAGGGCTGTGGTGCCCTGAGAGTGTGTGTGGGTCCTGTTGGGCTGAGTTGTGATTCCAGCATGTCTGCTGCCCCAGGCAGCTGGAACCGCAGCTCAGAGGGCAGAGGCACGAAATTTTGACTGAGTTCACTCCATGTGGCTGTGAGAAGTCGCAGAACTCTGCTCCTGGCATGGGGAAATATCAGTCTGAGGTCCCGCAGGGGCAGAGCTCTTGGGTCGAGGGTTTCTGGGCCAAGGAGGCTGGCCAGAGACTGGTGGTACTCAGATACTGCTGGGAGACAACAGAAGGACTTAGATGAGGGGGCATATGGGCTGAACTGGCCTGCATCTGAGAGGGACGAGGGAGAGAAGCTCAGGTGGTGCCCTGCAGGGTAGAGATTCACGGTCACAGTGACTGATTTTGTTGGGTTATGACTGGCTTGCTTGAGTTGACAGGCCTCCATGGCTGGAATGCAGAGAGGTCCTCAAGCGTGAGATTAGATAGTGACTCGGTAGTTAAAGACCTTCTCCACGGTCCCCCATGCAGGTAGGAGAGGAAGACCATGGTTTTAAAAGGTTTATTGGTGGAAAATAGATGAAGCTATACCCTGTGTTCAGCGTGGGCCTGAGGCTAAATATCTTTTGTGAGTAGGAGGAGAGTCTGGAAAGGAATGATTACTTTGCTACACACTCTGGCCTTTAGGTATTTCATTAATATGGAGATCTCTTGAGCCTCTGTGGCCTGTAGTCATGTCCTCTATCTGTGCTACATGTGCTAAGTGACATAAGGCCACAAATCTGTCTTTGGGAGGGGCTGTGGATAAGTGAAAGGAACCAGGGCCCAGAAGCAAGGCCAAACACCTAACGTCCCATTAGGGTATTATCCAGGGTTTGAAGTCTGTTCTCAACCAGGTACCCAGCTGCTTCTTACAGCCCACGCCCCACAGATATTCAGATCTTTTAGACTTCTAGAGGATATATACCAGTTTTTTCCTGTTTTTTTTTTTTTAAATTAGTATATGTTTACTTTGCTAATAAACTTTAATATAACTTTTTCATATACCTATACTAAATGTGTTTTGTTCATGATAACCCTTCCTTACCCACCATTGTACCCCTCTCGTTCTCCTATATTTGTCTTCCCTTCCAAATTTGTCCCATTCTAATTTCGTGTCTTTTTCATTTTTTCTTTAAAACACCATGTGTTTCATTGGAGTTCTTTACAAGAATATGGGTGAAATGTTATTTACAGAAGAATGGACATCTTAAGAATGGCTACACAGCTAAATAAAATATCTCTCCTCTCATCAAACAACAATTATGCATAAATAAATCCCTATGCAAAAACAAGACATGTGAGCTGTTCCCATCTTTAGGATGGACTATTGATGGCCTAGTTTTATGTATTCTTTTGCTGGTAATCATGGCTCATATGGCTCATATTACTTTAAGAGCAAGATGGCCATTATGCTGGATAGTTTTATGTAAAATCTGATACAAAATCATCTGAGAAGAGAGAACCTCAACAACAACAACAGCAGCAGCAACAATACTGCCTCCATAAGATCCATAAGACTGTATATATGTGTGTGTGTGTAGCCAAATACCTAGACAGATAAACACACACATACACACACACTACTGGTATACTGGAAGTTCCATATCATCTCTCTCCCTCTTCTTGGGTTATAAGAAAGTACATAAACTCCAAGGACACACAGTAATATTTGGTGTTCCCCATTACTTGTCTAGCCTTTGTGCCACATCCAATTTGATATCTCTATGAGTATACTGCTGCTTCTTATTTCAAATTGTAGCAGTGGGAGCTGATAAGTGCTCAGTTACTAAGGTGCTGGCTCCTCAAATGTGAGAGCTACGCTCAATCCCCAACAACACATGAAACCTGGTCATTGCACTGAATACTAATAATCTCAGTTCTGAAGAGGAAAAGTCATGATGATCTGTAGAGCATGCTGACTCGTAAGACTAGTAAAGTGTGCAAACTTCAGGTTCAGAGAAAAGAGAGATCCTGTCTGAAACAATAAAGTGGAAACTAGTTGAGGAAACAGGAGATTTCAACCTCTGGCTTCCACATGAGTATATGTGCAAATGTGTTTGTACATAAGTATACATGTGCCCATAAATGTCAGCATACTCACAATCAATAATAGATTCAGGTCTAGGGCCTTTCCATGTGACACAGTTTAGTAGTAGAGAACCAGAGGCTGGTCACCCACATAGTCACCCACAGCAGGAGTCACTACAGTGTGAATGTATCCCTGTAGACTGATGGAAGAGAAAGAGAAGAACAGTTTGAACATTGTGAGGAAGGGTAGAACTGAATATGTGAGAGTTGAATGGAACGGTCTGTTGTGAGTACACTGCCCTATCAACTGAAGCCATGTTGAAATCCCAGCCTGTCTTGTCACTGATGACCATAGCTGGATCTATGGCCATGCAGCAGCAGAGGTCTGTGTTGATGCATGTGGTTCATATTAACACCAAAGGCAATGAAGATGTCTCTGGTCTGAGCTGACACCTGGAACTATGTTGAAGTTCAAAGTCTGTAAAAATCTGGCTCTATGCCTCACCAGGCATTGGACTTAGGAAAAACTGACCCCATCTTTCTTTGGCTGCAGCTATCCCTGCACCTCACCTGTGCAGCACAGTAGAACAGTCACTGAGGAACTTGGGATTGCAGATCCCACTACGTATTTGCCAATGGGATAATACGGGCACGAGAAAACACCCTTCCACTCTTATGCCCTTGCCATTTGTAGCAATAGGGAGAATTTGCTCATGAGTCCTGGAAGCTAGAGAGCTGTTTCTACCCCTTACATGCTTCAGCATTCATTATAGCAGATCCCACACCTTGACTGGCCTTCATAGCCGAGCTGGCTCTGGTGGCATGGGTGTGGTAAACCAGCCCTGTGGGTAGGAGAGTGGGAGAATTGACCCTGCTGATTGTTGCTATTGCATGGGTTGAGCTAAGGGTTCTGAAGATTTTGCCTTGGTGGTACTGGTGTGGGACAGTTGGTGGCTTGAAAACTTAGCTACCACCCAGGCCCAGATAAAAGGGTTTGATTTGGTTTACCCCATCATAAACCTCATCTATGAATTGCTGGAGTGTTTTAAAGGACCAGTGTTGTAATCATAACTGCATGACTTTCATAACACAAGGCACCAATAGGATGTCTGAAAGAAGAGAATCCAGCATTGATGATGTATCAGAAGCAAAAAGCCCTGAATGAGACCAAAAAGTCATTGCAATGCACATTTTCAAGTAAAAATGTGTGGACAAAATGGTCAGTCTTTTCAAATACTAGGCTTCCTGCGAACCAAGTTGTTTCCTGCCTTGAACCTTACATTCATTTACAGGTTTTCTTTTTTTCCACAAGACAAAGATCTTTTGGCAACATCACTTAGATACTTTTGTTTGAAGAATTGTGGAGATATTTACTAGTTCCGAAGTTGAGTGCTAGGTTTCAATTGTTAACTTAATGGAAATTAGACTCACCTGAGAGATGGGTCTCTGGGAACACCTGTGAGAATTATAATGAGTGTATTGATTGAGCTAGAAAAACACATCCAGTGAACCTGGCACCACTTCCTGATGGACCCTGTACTGTGGAAGTGGAGAGGGAACTGAGTAGAGGCCAGCATTTCTCAATCTCCCTTGAATGTGTAAGGATTGTGATTAGCTGTTTTAACCTCCATCTATTGTAACTTCTCTATCATGTACCTTAAACTGTAAAATTAAATATAACCTTTCATTTTCCTCAAGTTTCATTTGTCGGGGTATTTTATCATACTTATTAAAAAGTAACTATGATACTAATAAATTAGTTTTCTTGTATTCTATCTTCAGAAGTCCTCAAAAGTTAATTCTGATAATGGTTCTAGAGAGAGAAAATCTTAGTCCAATGCATTCCTTAATTGAGACTTTAGACATAAGGTTAAAATTCACATGAAAAAAATCAAAATATGTGTACTTGCTAAATTCTAAATGTTATATAAAAATAAACATTTTATACATTGTATTTAATAGAAATAAAAATCTATACAGATTCTTAGTCAAAATTTAGAACACAGCTCATACCAGTGACAACTAGACCTTGGGGATATGCTTCAATTGACAGAGTGCTTGCCTATGCCTAGCATATATGAAGCCCACTGTTATATCTGTAGCCCAGAATAAAAACGGACATGGTGTCACAAACAGATAATCCTAGAACTTGGAATGTGGTGGCAAGATGATCAGAAATCCAACATAATCCTGGTGTATATAAATTATTTGAGGCCTGGAGTAAATGCCCTAGGGAAAAAAAAAGAATTTTACACATATAAAACCCTATAGGGAACATGAGCAATTTGTGGTAAGTACACTATGTGGGATTTTGAGTACTCTTAAAAACTATATCTATATAAAATATAAAATGATACAACTTAGTAGAAAGGAATAAAAGCAAGTGATAAAATTGTATCATGTCAACAGATTTTTACTGAAAAATGCTTCTTAAAAGACAAAAACAAATTATGGTTAATTGGCAATTTGTTAACTAGAAATGCCCAAGACTGCCTTACATATGTGATCCCATCAGAACCCGAACACATTTAGATAAGTATACATGTAACAACATGACAACACACTTGTTTTAAAATACACAGGTATTGATATTGTCATGGTTAATTTATGTCAATCTGTGTGGGTGAAATTATGCAGAGATTTTTGATAAGTAGTACCTCTGTGAAAGAGTTCTTATTTAAAAAATAACATTTAAAAAAATAACATTTATTTTTTTTAAATTTTTCTTTTTAGTATGTGATACTGTGCAATCTCTGGCAATTTTCATGATAATATTTAAATTTTCTTGGACATGTTTATCTTCCTCAAATAACAAATCAGCAAGCAAACTGCATTCCATTTTTACTGGTGGGGCTCAGAACCCTGCTGTTCAGACTGCAGAGTTAAAGATTCTCAGGAAATTCTTCCTGTAGAACAGTTATCCCAGCACATTTATTAAGCCTCCTCTGCTTTACTTCCTAACTATTAACATGTATAGTGAAGATAGTCAACCCCTTTCTTGAGCCATTGCTGGAGAAACCTACTAAGTTCATAAGTGGTGTGTTCATATAAGCAGGGATGGAGGTTATACACAGGCTTACTAAGATACTTGCACTTGTTGAACTAGATACTTTTCTTCATGCTGAGACAGAATAAATGACAAAAGCAACTTAATGGAGAATTTACGTGGACTCACAACTCAAGTGACAGAGTAGGACTTAGACTGATCTCCTGATGTGAGAGAGACTGTACTGGGTAATACAGATGATGAGTTTTCAAGATGGCTGGAATTTAGTAACCAACATGTGTGACTTGTTCCTTACTCACTTGATGGGGATGAAAGCTTTATTACAAAGTCTAGAGGGCTTTTTCTCCTGTCAGTTGAGCTTTGCTACTGATGGACCATTCAGGCAAGTTCAAGGCCAGATCAAGACATAGCTATAACTAAGTTATTGGTCAATCAGCCACTCTACCATGTCTTTGTTCAAAAGGTCTGACCATAAATTAGGAATATAGGACCCCTGCAAAACCTTGAAAACACCCCAACTCTTGAAGGATTTCTGGCTCCAAAGTACCTACTATGATCTGCAAATGTTCTTTCTCCTTCCCCTCCCCCTCTTTTTTGCTCCCTCCCTCCCCCCTCTACCACTCTGTCTCTCCTTATTCTCTCTCACCCACTCTCCCTCTCTCCATCTACTCAGTGTCTGTCTGTCTGTTTGTCTTTCTCTCTGTCTGCCTCTCTGTCACTGTATGTGTGTGTGTGTGTTTCTTCTCTCCTACTAAAATCCTTTCTTCATTAGATAATTCTGGCTGCAGTGTCTGTTATTTTCCTGGTGGATATTTTTTGTCCTCAAGACTTTTTTCTGCCTTACATGCAATTCTTTAACTGACAGAGTAAGTGAAGCTGATCTTTAGAAAGTAATACAAGGATAAAGTTCATCATGATAGGGAAGTCATGGTGGAAGTGCATGAGGCATATGTGATCTGTGCTCAGGAAGAAGAAAGGATGAATGCTGGTGCTCAGTTTGTTTTTTTTAATTTTATTCAGTCTCTGATCATAGATACTCAAGGTTGTTCTTTCCAAGTAGAATTACTTAGTCTGGTAGCTTTCACACAAACTTGCACAGAGGTTTGTTTTTTCAATGATTCTATAGCTTGTCAGTTGAGAAGTAATGTTAAATGTTGCACTCATTTAAGCTGACTGGCTACAAGCACTTCTCAGTGTAAACATATACCAAGAGGAAAAAAAGGCTAAATCTGCAATATGGTGCCAGCCTTTAGTTATCAACTGGCTTCAAGGTAGCTGGATAATGGCTTTGGAATAGTTTCACAATGGAACAGCAACATTTTGGTTACAATAAGTTAATTGATCTACTTACACGTTGCCCTTCTCATCTTGTAATGCATATTTACACTTATATTGTGGCAACTATTATCAACTTTATTCTCTAACAAGAAACATAAAAATGGATATTTTTTCCAATAAAACACCAATAAAATCAATATAGCCATTCTTTTCAGAGACCTAGTATCTTTTGATAATATGCATCTGTACACACAGCTTTCTCAATTAAAGGTTTAAATTATGCCATTGTGTAAATGTACCACATTTTCTGTATCCATTCCTCTGTTAAGAGACATCTGGTTTGTTTCCAGCTTCTAGCTATTAAAAATAAGGCTGCTATGAACATAGTGGAGCATATGTCCTTATACATGTGGGAGCGTCTTCTGGGTATATGCCCAGGAGGGTTATAGCTAAGAACTCAGGTAATACTATGTCCAATTTTCTCATAAACCACCAGACTGATTTTCAGTGTGGTGTACCAGCTTGCAATCCCATCAGCAATGGAGGAGCTTTCCTCTTTCTTCGGATCCTCGCCAGCACCTGAGTTTTTTAACTTAGCTCTTCTGACTACTGTGAGGTGAAATCAGATGGTTGTTTTGATTTATATTTCCCTAATGTCTAATGATATTGAACATTTCTTTAGATATTTCTCAGCCATTTGAGATTTCTCAGTTGATAATTCTCTGTTTAGCTCTGTTCACCATTTTTAATAAGGTTTTTTGGTTCTCAGGAGTCTAACTTCTTGAGTTCTTTGTATATATTGGATATTAGCTTTCTATTAAATGTAGAATTGGGAAAGATCTTTTCCCAATATGTTGGCTGACAAATTGTTCTATTGACAGTGTCCTATGCCTTACAGAACTCTTGCAATTTTGTGAGGTCCCATGTGACTATTGTTGATCTTAGAGCCATTGGTGTTCTCTTCAGGAAATCTTCCCCCATGCCCATGTGTTTGAGGCTTTTCCCCATTTTCTCATCTATTAGATTCAATTTATCTGGTTTTATGTGGAGGTAATAAACAATGGAATACTTTTCAGTTATTAAAAACAATAGCTTCAGGAAATTTGCAGACAAATGGATGGAACTTGAAAATTTCCTTAGTGAGGTAACCCAGTCACAAATAATTACACATGGTATCCACTCACTGACAAGTGAATATTAGTTCAAAAGCATTGGAATATCCAAGATACAATTCACAGACCATGAAGCTCAAGAAAAAGGAAGACCAAAGTGTGGATGCTTCAATGCTTCTTATAAGGGGGAACAAAACAATCACATCACAGAATGAAACATGGAGAAAAAGTGTGGAGCAGAGATTGAAAGAAAGGCCACCCACTGACTGCCCCTCCTGGTGATCCATACCATATGCAGGTACCAAACAGGGACACTATTGTGAATTCCAGGAAGTGCTTTCTGATGGGCACCTAATATGGCTGTCTCCTGAGAGGATTTACCATATCCTCTCAGTACAAATACAGAGGTGGATGCTCTCAGTCAATCACTGGACTGAGCACATGGTCCCCAATGGAGGAGTTCAAGCCCTGTGTGGGGAGCAACAGTGTCAACTGGTCAGACTCCCTGGAGCTCCCATGGACATGACCACCAACCATAGAATACACATGAAGGGACCCATGGCTCAGGCTACATATGTGGCAGAGGATGGACTTGTTGGACATCGGTGGGAGGAGTGGCCCTTGATTCTGTGGGGTTTGATCACACAGTTTAGAAGAATGTCAGGGTGCAAAGGGAGGAGTTGGTAGGTGGGTTGGGGAGCACCTTCATAGAGGCAGGTTGGGGATAGGATAGGGGGTTTCTAGAGAAAAGACTTGGACAAGGGATAACATTTGAAATGTAAGTAAAGAAAATATCCAATAAAAGAAAAAACAGGTTTAAATTATGTTTCAAATAATCTAGGGTTTTATCTCACATACTTATTTTAAATCAATACATGCTATAAGGACTTTGGAAATAAACTACTTCAAAAACAACTGGAAATATTATAGCAGACACATGAAATCTTTGTACTAACAGAGAATAGGGTCTGGGGGTGTTCCTCATTTGGGAGAGTGCTTGGTTATCATGCACAAAACCTTGGGTTAAATTCCCAGCAATATATAAAATAGGCAAAGTTATTAGCTACTGTAATTCCAAAAAAGTGAACTGGAAGATAGGAATGATCAGAAATTGAAGGTCATCTCCTGTTATATAAATCATTTCAAGGACAATCTAAGATACATGATACATTGTTTCAAAAAATGCTGTAAGGCTTTATATTTTTGAAGTTGTCTTTGGTGTGTTCATGAACTTCAGTCTCATTTTCAATATATATGCTGTCTTAGCAGGCTACTTATCTTCATATATATATCATCATGTTCTTCATCACATCTTCTTAACTCTAAGTCATCTCCTAATGACCCTGACTCTGATAGATTTGATTATGAGAAGAAAGGAAGTCTTAATGAGAGAATGTCTCCATTTACTTGGCCTGTGAACATGTGTATGAGTATTTTCTTAGTTTGATTATTTTATCTGGGAAGAAATATCATGAAAGTGGACCACAACATTTCATGAGCAGACATCAGAATGCTTGAGGAGGAAAATTCAAGCTAAACACAAGCATACATTCATTGCTCTCTGCTCTTGATGATGGCTATGAGAAGACCAGTTGTTCTGAGCTATTCTACTTTGACTCTTCCCTTCAGTGATGGGTGCTAACCTACAAGTCAGATAAGCCCACCCTCCATTATGGTGCCTTCTCTCAATGTATTTTATCCTTAAGAAGGAGAGGAAGCTAACTCAGGAATGAATACAATTCGTTTCTACCCACTAAGTATGTAACAAAATTCTGGGACTATAATTTTTATGATTTTCACATACTAAGAACATTACAAGGGTCTGAGTCATTTTTAATATTTCCACACCAATTGAATAATAAATATTAGGGGCATTATTATCATCTCCACACACTAAATATATAACAAGAGTTTGGGAATTTTTTATTTTATTCCTGGAGTGAGTTTTCTCATTGAATTTTGCTGATATTTTTGATATAAAGTCATGTCTAACAATGTCATATCTCCTACTGCTTATGTAATTTTCATATTTTTCATCTGTGTGGAGTATTTGCCTCTACTGCACCAGGAGAGCAAGTAATAGTGGTGATAATGGTAGCTCATGTCTGCTTTTTATTTTCTAATGGGAGGATTTGAATGGCTTTTCATTAAAGCCAGATGAAAGCTTTTAAGTTTGGCATATTGAATGAATTTATACATCTCCTGTGAATGTGGGTAAAGAGGGGATAGGAATGCCACCTGATGAGGTGCTGTAAGTATTAAAGGCATAATATATGGAAAGCATTCAGAACAGTGCCTGGCTCCTAGTAAATTCTTTGAAATGATGGATTTATAGTTTCCAGTGCAGGAGGAATCCAACTGTTCACATCCTCTTCAAAATTGCAGCTGTAGTGGTTGAGTTATAGACATTAAGCATTTGGAATGAAGCTTAGAATATAATGAGCTCAATACATATAAGCTGTTAATATGCAGTAATAGTGCAGAACTTCTTCCAAGACTAGACACCAATATTTGTACAAGGCTTTTGTTGAGCTTTCAGTATTGGCATGTAAACATAGTATATATTCTTAGAGTAATGTTAGGTCTCAATGAATGTATGTAATATGTATTCTTTTAATGTTTATTGTTTTAGTTTATGTGTACAGTGAGTGCTATGATGTGTGAGTGTGTGTATGTGCGTGCATGTGTTATTTGTATATATTCAGGAAAAGTGTATGTTAGAAGAGGTGCCCTTGCAGTGGAGGTTGTGAGCTACCTAATGTGGAGACTAGGCACTGAATTTGGGTTATCTGAAAGAGTAGCAAATGCCTGTAACCACTCAACTTTTTCCCCAGTCCCGTTTTGTATTCATTAAATTGTATCATATAAAACTATGTCCTCAAGTCTTTGTCACTTCTAAATGGTAAATGCATGCAAAATTCTTTTTTTTAGATTTTTTTCGAACATTGTCACTATCAACCTATACTATCTATAACGTCGAAGCCTACCTCTTTTATCTAACTGTCCTTGATGTTATTGATAGTAACTAATCTGCCAACTATCAGCTGCTAGACTCAGGTTATTTACAACTATGTTCTATAGTAAATGGTTCTTTATAAAAGTTTTACTGAGATTTTGAAGATTTTTCTCATATTTAATCTTCAATCATACACAGAGGTAGTAGCATATTTTCTAGTATGAATTCACTTATTTGCATGGTATCAATTATATACTGAAATTAAGTGAAATTCCGGTTTTCAATTATTTTCCTTATGCATTTAAAAAGTCTGTATTGGAATAAAAATTGATATTAACTTTTCTTCTGATGACTTAGCTGAATTTGGGTAAAATATATGCCACCTTCACAAAAGTAATAGAATGTCTTCTTAAAGGTTGGTATTATGAAAGAAAATAACACATTGACAGGTTTCTTAAAAATTTAGTCAATCTAAATGTTCATAAAGATTGCTGAAAATGGCTCCTCAAATGTTCTTATGTTCTCATTTAGAGCTTTTTAGCAAATGCCTGTAACCACTCAGCTTTTTCCCCAGTCCCATTTTGTATTCATTAAATTGTATCATATAAAACTATGTCCTCAAGTCTTTGTCACTTCTAAATGGTAAATGCCTGCAAAATTCTTTTTTTAGTTTTTTTTCCTTAATTCTTTCTTTAGTAATTCTGACAACCTGCATACCTTTATTATTTCTAATCACTTTAGCTTTTGTAACTGAAATACATTATGTTCTAGCTCTTTATTTCATGAGTCTTCTCAAATCTCTTTTTTTGCCACAGCAAATAATATTTTTATGTATGGCTCTTCCACAGGCCAGAGTTCAGTGCCCAATATTAGATATTTTCTTTCTGTATCTTATTCTCAAAAACTTAGGCCAGATTAGACCATATTAAAAGCAGATACATGACTGCTCCTATATTCTGAGCAGGAGAGCAACTGTGGAGCCACTGCTCTCACAGCAGTAGAGAAACCACTATACTCAGAGCAGCTGAGGAACCATTGCACTTGGAGCACCTGAGGAACCACCGCACTCAGAGCAGCAGGATTTCAGGATCCCAGAGGCAGCCTGAATGCCAGGAGCTCTTCAGTCCAGGAGCTCAGGATAACAGAGACAGCTGGATTCTGAGGAGTTCTGACACAAGCAAGATAACTGGTAAGATAGGCTCCAGCCAGAGACAATGAGTACAGGTAGCACTAGAGATAAATAGATGATGAAAGGCAAGTGCAAGAACATAAGCACAGAAACCAATGTCACCTGGCATCATCAGAACCCAGTTTTCCCACCATAGCAAAGTCCTGAACACCCCATCACACTGGAAAATCAGGATTCAGATTTAAAACCACTTCTCATGATGATGATAGAGGACTTTAAGAAGGACATAAACAACTCCCATAAAGAAATAAAGGAGAACGCAGGTAAATAGATAGAAGACCTTAAAGATGAAACACAAAAATCCCTTAAAGAATTGTAAGAAAACACAAGCAAACAGGTGAAGGAATTAAGCAAACCATCCAGGATCTAAAAGTAGAAGTAGAATCAATAAAGAAATCTCAAAGGGAGAGTATTCTAGAGATAGGAAAGAAATCAGGAGTCATAGGTGCAAGCATTATCCATAGAATACAAGAGATAGAAAAGAGAATCTCATGGGTAGAAGATACCATGGAAAACTTTGACACAACTGTCAAAGAAAATGCAAAAAGATCCTAACCCAAAACATCCAGGAAATCCAGGACACAATGAGAATGCCAAACCTAGGGATAATAGAGTGTAGATGAGACTGAAGATTTCCAACTTAAAAGGCCAATAAATATCTTCAACAACATTATAGAGGAAAACTTTACTAACCTAAAAAACAAGATGCCCATGAACATACAAGAAACCTAAAGAACTCCAAATAGACTAAACCAGAAAAGAAATTCCTCATGTCACATAATAATAAAAGCATCAAATACACAAAGCAAAGAAAAATACTAAAAGCAGTAAGGAAAAAAGGTTAAGTAACATATCAAGACAAACCTATAAGAATTACACCAGACTTCCTACCAGAGACTGTAAAAGCCGATGATCCTGAACTGATATCATACAGACCCTAAGAGAACACAAATGCCAGCCCAGGTTACTATATCCAGCAAAACTCTCAATAACTATAGATGGAGAAACCAAGATATTCCATGAAAAAAAATCTAATATATACAATATCTTCTCACAAATCTAGCCCTACAAGGAAAATAAATGGAAAATTTCAACAAAAAGAGGGAAATTACAACCTAGAAAAAGCAAGAAAGTGTTCTTTCAACAACCCCAAAAGAAGATAGCTACAGAAACATAATTTCACCTTAATAACAAAAATAACAGGAAGAAATAATCATTTTTCCTCAGTATCTCTTAACACCAATGGCTTCAATTCCCCAAAAAGACTTAGACTAACAGAGTGCATATGTAAACAGGACACAGAATTTTGCTGCATACAGGAAACACAAAGTGACAAAGGCAGATACTACCTCAGAGTATAAGGATGTAAAACAATTTTCCAAGCAAATGGTCCCAAGAAACAAGCTGAAGTAGCCATTCTGATTTTGAATAAAATCTACTTTCAACCAAAAGTTATCAAAAAAGTTAAGGAAGGACAATTCATATATGTCAAAAACGCAATCTACTAAGATGAACTCTCAGTTCTGAACATCATGCTCCAAATGCAAGGGCACCCACATTCATAAAGGAAACTTTACTAAAGCTCAGAGTACACATTGCACCTCACACAATAGTAGTCAAGGATTTCAACACCCCACTCACAGCAATGGACAGATCATAGAAACAGAAACTAAACAGAGACATAGTGAAATTAACAGAAGTTATAAACCAAATGGTTTTAACGGATATCTATAGAACCTTTTATGGTAAAACAAAAGAATATACCTTTTTCTCAGCACCTCGAGGTACTTCTCCAAAATAGACCATAGAATTGGTCAAAAAGCAGGCCTCAACATATACAAAAATATTGAAACAATCCCTTGCATCCTATCAGATCACCACAGACTAAGGCTTGTCTTCAATAATAACAAAAACAATGGAAAGTCCACATACAATTGGAAATTGAACAACATTCTATTCAATGATAGCTTGTTAAAGTAAGAAATAAGAAAGAAATTGAAGACGTTTTAGAATTTAATGAAAACAAAGGCTTGACATACCAAAACTTATGGGACACAATGAAAGCAGTGCTAAGGGGAATACTCATAGCTCTAAGTGTCTAGAAAAAGAAACTGGAGAGTGCAGTAGCAACTTAACAGCACGCCTGAAAGCTCTAGAAGGAAAAGAATCAAATACACCCAAGAGGAGTAGATGACAGGAAATAATCAAACACAGGGCTGAAATCAACCAAGTAGAAACACAAAGAACTATACAGAATATCAACAAAACCAGGAGATGGTTCTTTTAAAAAGTCAACAAGAGAGATAAAACCCTTAGCAAGACTAACCAGAGGTCACATAGACAGTATCCAAATTAATAAAATTAGAACTGAATAGGAAAACATAACAACAGAAACTGAGGAAACCATCAATCCTACTACAAAGGCCTCTACTCAACAAAACAATAAAATCTAGATGAAATGGACAATTTTTTAGACAAATACCAGATACCAAAGTTGAGCAGATAAACTATCTAAACAGTTCCATAACCCTTAAAGAAATAGAAGCAGTCATTAAAAGTCTCCAACCAAAAAAATCCCAGGAACAGATGGTTTAAGTGCGAATTCTATCAGACCTTCAAGGAAAACCTAACACCAATTCTCTTTAAACTATTCCCCAAAATAGAAACAGAAAGAACACTACCAAATTAATTCTATAAAGCCACAATTAAGCTCATACCTTAACCACACAAAGACCCAACAAAGAAACAATACTTCAGACCAATCTCCCTTACAATATTGATGCAAAAATACTCAATAAAATTGCACCAAACAAATCCAAGAACACTTCAAAACAATCACCCAATCATGACCAAGTAGTCTTTATCCCAGGATTGTAGGGATGGTTCAATAATCAGAAATCCATCAATGTAATCCAGTAGATAAACAAACTCAGAGAAAAAAGACCCACATGATCATCTCACTAGATGCTGAGAAAGCATTTGACAAAATTCAACATCCCTTCATGGTAAAAGTCTTGGAAAGATCAGAAATTCAAGGCCCATAGCTTTATATAGTAAAAGCAAAATACAGCAAACCAGTAGCCAACATCAAACTAAATGGAGAGAAACTTGAAGCAATCCCACTAAAATCAGGGACTAGGCAAGGATGCCCACTCTCTTACTACCTATTCAATATAATGCTCAAAGTTGTAGTTATGGCAATTATACAACAAAAGGAGGTCAAAAGGATACAAATTAGAAAGGAAAAAACTAAAAATATCACTATTGAGGTTGTTATGATAGTATAAAGAAGGACCCAAAAATTCCACAGAGAACTTTTAAACCTGATAAACAATTTCAGAAAAGTGGTTGGAATATAAAATTATCTCAAAAAAAAATCAACAGCCTTCCTCTACTTAAAGTATAAACAGGATGAGAAAAAAATTAGGGAAATGACACCCTTCACAATGGTCTCTAATAATATAAAATAACTTGGTATGACTCCAATCATGCAAGTGAAAAATCTGTATGACAATACTTCAAGTTTCTGAATAAAAAAATGAAAGATGATCTTTGAAGATGGAAAGATCTCCAATGCTCATGGACTGGCATGATTAATATAGTAAAAATGGCCATCTTACCGAGAGCAACCTACAGAGTCAATGCAATCCCAATCAAAATTCCAATTCAATTCTTTATAGAGTTAGAAAGAACAATTTGCAAACTCATTTGGAAGAATGAAAACCCCAGGATAGCAAAAACTATTTTCAACAATAAAAAAACTTCAGGGGGAATCACTATTCCTGACCTCAAGCTGTACTACAGAGCAATAGTGATAAAAAAAAAAAAAAAAAAACAAAATAAAACAAAACCAAAAACCAAAAAAAAACAAAAACAAAAAAAACTTCTTGGTATTGATAAAGAGACAGGTAGGAAGATCAATGGAATAGAATTGAAGACCAGAAATTAACCCACACACCCCTGGTCATTTGATCTTTGACAAAGGAGCTAAAACCATCCAGTGGAAAAAGGACAGCATTTTCAACAAACATTACTGGTTCAACTGGAGGACAACATGTAAAAGAATGCAAATCTATCCATTCTTATCTCCTTGTACAAAACTCAAGTCCAAGTAGATAAAGGACCTTCACATAAAACCAGATTCACTGAAACTAATAGAAGAGAAGGTGGGGAAGAACTCATAAACACTTGGGCACAGGGGAAAAGTTCCTGAACAGAACATCAATAGCTTATGTTCTAAGATCAAGAATTCACAAATGAGACCTCATAAAATTGTAGTTACTGTAAGGCAAAGGACATTATCAATAGGACAAAGCAGCAACCTAAAGATTGGGAAAAGATTTTTAACAATCCTACATTTGATAGAGGGCTAATATTCAATATATACAAAGAACTCAAGAAGTTAGACTCTAGACAATCAAATAACCTTATTAAAAATGGGGTACATAGCTAAACAAAGAATTCTCAACTGTGGAAACTCAAATGGTCGAAAACCACCTAAAGAAATGTTCAGTATCCTTAGTCATCAGGGAAATGCAAGTCAAAACAACACTGAGATTCTTCCTCACACCAATCAGAATGGTAAGATCAAAAACTCAGATGATAGCAGATGCTGACGAGGATGTGGAGAAAGAGGAACACTCCTCCATTGCTGGTGAGATTGCAAGCTGGTGCAAGCACTGTGGAAATCAGTTTGACAGTTCCTCAGAAAATTGGACATAGCATTACATGAGGACCCAGCTATACCACTCCTGGGCATATTCCCAGAAGATGTTCCAACATATAACAAGGACATATGCTCCAGTATGTTCGTAGCAGCCTTATTTATTATAGCCAGAAGCTGAAAAGAACCCAGATGTCCTTCAACAGAGGAATGGATACAGAAAATGTGGTACATTTACACAATTGAGTACTACTCAGTTATTAAAATCAATAAATTTGAGAAATTCTTAGGTAAATGGATGAAACTAGAAAATATCTTCCTGAGTGAGTTAACCCAATCACAAAAGAACACATATAGTATTCACTCACTGATAATTGGATATTAGCCCAGAAGCTCACAATATCCAAAATGCAACTCACAGACTACATGAAGCTCATGAAGAATGAAGCCCAAAGTGTGGGTGCTTTGGTCCTTCTTAGAAGAAGTTACAAAATACTCATGGGAACATATATGGAGACAAAATGTCGGACAGAAACTGAAGGTGGTGTCATTTGGAGACTATTTAACCTGGGTATCCATCCATGTGCAGTCACCAAAGTAAACACTGATGTGGATATCAGGAACTACATGGTGACAGGAGCCTGATATAGCTGTATCCTTAGAGGTCTACCAGAGTCTGACACATACGGAGGCAGATGCTCACAGCTAACCATTGATCTGATCATGGAGTTCCCAATGGAGGAGTTAGAGAGAAGACTGAAGGAGCTGAAAGGTTTTGTGGGCCCATGGGGAGAGCAACAATACCAACCAACCAGAGCTCCCAGGGTCTAAGCCACCAGCCTGAAAGCACATAGGGAGGGACCCATTGCTCTAGATGTATATGCAGGTGAGGATGGCCTTTTCGGGCATAGGTGGGAAAGTAGATCCTTGGTCCCATGAAGGCTGGACACCCAGTGTGCGGGAATTTGAGGATGGGGAGGTGGGAGTGGGAGGGTATGTGGGGGGCACATCCTCATAGAAGCAGGAGGAGGGGGGCTAGGATTGGGAGTTCCTGGGTAGGTGGGGGATGGGGTAAGGGGATAACATCTGAAATGTAAATAAAATATCCAATTTAAGAAAAAAAAGAAAAGAAGATACATTAAAGTTATTGGGTATTTCTCCCAGGCAGATGTACTAGTTGCAAAGAATGGGGCCAAGGAAGTCATGTACTCAGGCTAAAGCAAGGAGATTTTATAGTTGTTAAGCAGGAGGTAATGACATGTCAACCAGAAGCTGGGATTGTGCCTATGTATGGTCAAACCTAAGCTCCTTGTCAGATACTTAGGCAGGGTGGCTATATCAGAAAGGCAGGATGCCTTGACTACAAGAAGGGTATGACTAGGCTTTTGGGGCATTCCTTTGTTCAGAGTTTACCCAGTGCAGATGATGTAGAGGTAAGGAAGTTAGACAAGGGTTCCAAGGTTGTGGAAGGGTAAGCAGGGGTTCCATCCAACATTCAACACTAGAATTGGGTGCCTCACACCTGCATGTCTCTAAAAAGTCCTAAAGTCCTTGACATCTGATACATTGTTTGAGTTTCAGAAGGCACCTGCACAAATTCGGTATACATATATACATACATATACACATACACACACAAGCACATTAATTATAATAAATTAAAATTTAAGAATCCTTCATATTTCTACATAGGCTGTATTATATTCACTCGCTTCTCTTCTTCTTTAGTGTGCTGAGATCAAAATATGAAACATTGTTCAAATTCTCTATTCCAGAGCTATAAAACCTCTATCCTTTTCTTGAGGCATAGTCTTACTGTGGGCTCAGGTTGTGCAAAGACACTTTGAAGTTTTTTTTTTTTTGCTAAAAAGCAGTCTCATTACTTATATAACTAAAAGAAGAATAAGAGCCTCACAGCTTTTGCCCTTATTTTGTGTCCCCTTTACTTCACCATAGAGATAAATCCTTGTCTTTAATTTTACCTCTTTAGTAACCTTGTACTCCAGGAATAGTAGAATGACAGACGACAGTCAACTCTCCACATATGTGAATGTGCACACTGGAGCAGAAATAACCACCCATTGAGACAACAGGAATCTTAGAAAAATGAGAGGACCCAGTCATTAATCAAGATGCTTAATTATCCATATCTCTCATTCAGTGACCTAGTCCTTTATCTGTTTATATCTAAAGCCTATGTCAGCACACAAAATATTGACTCCTAGGGATCATTAAGACTCTCAATTTTTTTCCTCTTCACAATGTGGTTGTCGTGGAAGTCCAAGTTACCTGACAGACGAACTGGCAAAGTTAAACCAGCATAAATCTGGTGAAATGTCAGAATTGAAAATGGAAGGCATGAGGCCAGCTCCCTAACAAACTACCTCATCTGGAGCACACAAGTATGACACCCTACTGAGAGGACAATGACAATTGGACACAGGGCAAAAAAAACCTGGAATTCTCCTTGCTGATGAAGTGATTAGCAAATGAGCTTCTCTTCCTGGACATTCCTTCCCATAAAATGGTATTTAATTCCTAATTCACCCTGAATAAGATCTATGCATTCCACCATCAAATAAAGCAGTTTGGACAAGCAAGGACCATCTTCTTCCTCAAGGATTGCTGTGTGGGGTGGGGTGGGTGCTTCGTAGTAAAGAACCAGTTGGAAAACGCCTTCTGTCTTCCTGCTCCTCCATACTCTCTCTCACCACTCATTTGGAACCAAACTAAGTTTGAGCCTTGTCCCAGCCTCAGCTATCCCCTTCCTGTCTGGCACATGGGGAAAGTGAGGACCTGCAGATGCCCATTTCAAAATCTTGTGGTCCCCAGTGACATTGTATACACAGGAGTCCAGGAATCATGGCATTTATCTAAGACCCTGTAGTTTCTCACTCTACAAAATAGTGGCTGGGAACCCTATCACATAGAGTTATCTGCTTCCCCTGAGCAGATTGACAGCTGGACTTGAATACCCCAGCAGCATGTCAGACACAGAGCCAAACATGTGGCCACATTAAATACATCACTTTTGCTTTCCACTGTACTTGTTTCTTTAAATACCATACTGAGATATGTGGCTGTTGAGATTGCTGAAGGAAGATTTCTTTTCTCTAAAGCCTCTGGTTATAATTGGCCTTGAATTTAATTACATTATTTTTCTGTGCCAAAACACAATGACCAAAAGCAACTTATAGAGGAAAGAGATTTTTATTTATTTATTTATTTATTTGGTTGGTTCACTGGTTATTGACTTATTGTTACAGAGGGAGAGTCCATAATGGCATTAGGCAGTCAGAGCAAGAAGAGGAGAGCACAAATCTCAACTGCACACAGAAAGCAAGTACAACAAGCAAGACCTTGGAAAGGGTATCAACTCTCCAAGCTTTCTGCTACATATTTTCTGCAGATTGCCTGTACCTTCATAATCTCTTCCAAATTATGCCAGCAAATGATGACTAAATATTCAAATGAATTATCATATGGAGCTAGGTGTCATTCAGATCACTAAAATATATAGCCTAACCTCGTCTCCTAGTCACTATCTTCCTGTATCATCCCCCAAAAGAGCTAGGATAGCCTGTACTCATTATCATAGCTGACCTTTCCTTTATCATTTCTATACTTTTACATGATTATATTAAGTTGTTTTTTAGATTTACAACTTTTAAATAACATAAATTATTTTTAGATGCATCAAGTATATATTTTTTTAAGTCTGAACTTGAATTTTGAGGGAACCACCATTCCAGACTATATGATGGTTCCCTGTCTTTCAGGTGGATAACCAAATAATATGCTTTAGATAAAGGTTCCAATACCTAAACTTTGACTAGCATTTCCGTCTTCCTGAGCCCCTCTGGTAACATCCTAATGTCAGCAGGAGACAGTTACAGAAGAAAAATTATGACATCCATTGCCCCACCTAACAGGCTGAGATGCTAAATCAAAAAGACCCTCATTTAAACAATAAAAATTATGATCCTAAGGTCCCAAATTATCCCTTGGCCAATAACTCAGACCCTAAAAGAACTGACAAATCAACGATTTGATTTAGTTACAATTCAGAGGGGGGAATTACAGATCTCCTAAGAAGTAAAAATCCTGAAAATTAAAAAGTTTCGATTTTCCAGGGAAGTAGATTGGGATAATGAGTTGTTAATCATTAATGGCTCTGTAAGCGCGAGAGCTGAGTCAGTTCCTGGAATTTCCTTAAGGCCTCACCAAATATAGTAAAACTAATATAGCTGTCAATCAAAACTTGACCTAAGTAACTTCCCTGACACCCACAAATGAAAGTTTAGATTACTTAACTGTAGTTAAAATTCCCATCATTTTCTATAAAAGGTTCCTGTCTCTTTGTCTAGGGCAGCCATTCTGATAAACTGGTGAGCCCTGATTGCTGGCAATAGCAAAATTACACTCTTTGCCTTTGCATTCTATTTGAGTTTGGAGTCTTGATTCAGCTATTCTTGGATTCAACAATGACTGTACTCTCCCACTTATCTACAAGAAAAACTTTCCCTCAATCATACCTTGGAAAAGTCATGTTGTCAGTTTATATAAGAGGAAGAACTTGTCTCCTACAGAGAGATTTTACACAGCACTAATAACTGGTAAGACCATCTTATAGGAGGGAACTGAAACTCAGTCAATGATATGTGGAATAGTGGGTGGGATCACACCTTGACTAAAACTACTTATATTTGCATATTCTTGGATCACTATTTAAACATTGGCCTTACTTTGGGTTCCAGAAACATAGGGGTTGTCACTGAGTCTCTTTTTCCTAATATGGCCATATTGAATACATTTTTTTATTTCTACATCACATTTAGATTTTCAGAGCAGCAGCTTGGAACAGATAACGCCAGAGTAGACGGTTCCACGAAGGGAATTTATTTAGGGCAGAGGGAAGAGAGTAGAGAGAGAGAGCAGAGAGGTAGAGGAGTAGAGGCCGGCCATGACCATGTGGAGAGATGGGGAAGTGAATGGGGGAGGGGAGCCTGCAGGTATGTGGGCAAGACAGCAAGAGAGCAAGAGGGCAAGAGAGCAAGAGGGCAAGAGGGCAAGAGGGCAAGAGGGCAAGAGGGCAAGAGGGCAAGAGGGCAAAGGAGGGCAAGAGGGCAAGAGAGAGAGGAGGGGCCAGATAGCCCCTTTTATAACTGTGGGAAGAGCATACCTGGCCATTGCCAGGTAACTATGGAGGTGGAGTTTAGACAGAATACTAACATTCCCCTGTTTTGGTTTAATTAAAAAAAAATTAGAAAAAGGTGATGGTGCAACAGGAATAGGGTCATTGTGATATCTGGCTACTTCCTGATGGCATTGGGTGGTGATGTGTCTTTATGGGAAAACCTAGAAGAATGGGTATGGGGGATGTTTGTCCAGTCTTAGGAGAGCTGGCTGTTTTCTGCTGTCCAGGGTCTATGGAGTGAGCCATCTGAGGATAGGCCACAAGGAACAGGTCCAGTAGAGGCAGCTGTGTGTGTGACAGAAGATGGAGCATCTGGAGGTTGCTTCTCTGGAGCTGTCCTGGATGCACTGGACTTGACAAGATGTAGGGAATAATATTAAGTACATTTGGGAAAAAGACAATTTTTTTAAGATGTACACTTGAAACCCAGAGGGATTCCACCCTTTGTAATAGGTAGTAAGTGGGAACTTTTGGCAGATGTACTTATCTGGATGGAGTCTATTTGGTCCATGAAGAGTAGATCTGAGTGGGTTTCCTGTAGCTTATAAGTTTACAAAACAGAAAACAGCATGAGTTAACACGAGCAGTCTTTAAGATGAACCTTTGTTGGATCGTATAGTGGAATGTTTAATAAAACAGTTAGGCAAGTTCATAGGAACTCAGATAATTTAGGACAGTGGGATAGTAAAAAGAGGAACTATGAAGCCTTTAACTGATGGCAACTGAATTTAGGTAATGAGGTAACAGATTACATCTGTGAGAGCTTGGCTGTCAATGTAGTCAGAAGTCTGAGAAAGAGTAAACAACCATCTACCAGTTATATATATATTTTAAAATGACAGAGTCCACTAGCCAATAGTTCCCATAGTTTCCATAGTCTCTTGGGCTAAGTCAGTTTGGCCTCCAAGCACAGAAGACGCAGGGCTTTTTATCTGTGGAATGGATATGCATGACATGAGAAATGACTTACCTCACTTTGACTTAGCTAAGTCATTTGACTCAGAGTATCCAGTTTAGTCCACTGAATTCATTTGCATACAATCCAGGCTGTATCTTCTAGGAGTCTGGTGTTCAAGTCTTCTGAAACCATCTTGGTCCAACTGTTGGGTCCATCTTGGTCCCAACAGGCTTTGGGAATTCTGTCAGCCATAAGCTTAAAAAAAAATACTATTAGCAGACTTCTGACAAGATTGAGAGCCAGAAGGATTGGTTGTAACTGAATAGAATTCAATAGCAGTAGTAAAAATCTATTGAGGCAGGATAGGAAAGAATCTTAAGTAACTTTGATGGGTCGTATAGGTAGAGAAAAGCACACTTTTGTATTAGCAAGGAAATATTTGGCTAGGACCAGAATAAGAAATCTGGATAACAGTGGTATAGAATTGTACTGCTGGCAGGGGCTGCAAATCAGGTCTGTGGGTGGCAGCAGCAGCAGGGTGGGACTTCCTGCTAGCTGCAGGAAGCCATTGCCTGGTGCCTCTTGGCTGCAGTGAGCAAGGAAAAAGCAAGCATATCCCATGTCACAGCAACATTCATGTTAGATTGTTCATGTGGCGGAAGGCACCTCTAACATTCACTTTACAGGTCCTGGGCAGAGAGGGAGAGAGAGCGCCTCCCTCACATGCTCGGGCAGCTAAGCCCTTTGTGAGGATGGTTGCGCATGTGGGGAAACAAGTCTCAGAGAGGGTCCCTGGTAGGATATAAGGAGAAGACCCAGAGCAGAGCTAAGAACCATCAGGCAAACCGACGGACTAAGTGGGTCCAGGCGGCTGCAGATGATGGGGAGGAGGGGGAGAAGCACGCAAAAGGCTAACCCATGGAAAGAGACATGCTGGGGACTAGAACCAGAGGCAGTACTCATGAGGCAGAGAGAACAGTAGGTCCAGGCCTGGCCTGGGGTACTCAGCCACGAGAAACTGTCTTGAGAAGATAGGGGAAGTGTCTCACCCAAGGGAAATCGTCCTAGAATGAGGTTCAGGGAAGGACAAGGTTCATTTCTAGCTCAAGAAATCTTTCCTGGGACCACATGGCAGGTTACTCTGATCAGTGAGGGATGGGGAAGCTTACCAGTTCTAGGCTAGTGAGCACAGATATCAATTGGTAGCAAACCTGCAGAAGTTTGAGAGAGTCATGGCACCAATGATGGGATGGAAACAAATGGTGGAATGATGGTGGAAGGGGATGTCTCAGCAGGCCCATGCCAAGGCATCTCTTCTCCCCACGACAGTATACCATAGAATAGAGTTTATTCAGGGCATGGGGAGGGGAGCCAGGAGGGTAGTAGAGGCAGAGAGAGAGAGAGACAGAGAGAGAGCGGAGAGAAGTGGAGGCCAGCCATGACCACTTGGCTCAGTTACTTTGGCCAGTTGATGGGATGGGGCTTGTCTGCAGCAGCGGATGTTAATTTACTTGTCTGGTGATGGTTGGTCCACGTGGTGTAGCAGTGGTGGCGGTGGCATTGTGTCCATCCTGCACAATCACAGCAGACTGAGCCGGTAGCCACCGGCTACTGCATGGCTCTTGACATCCCTGAAGGCTTCGTATCCCGGGTTTCGGCACCATTGTTAGATTTTTGGAGCAGCAGCTTGGAACAGAAAATGCCAGACCAGACAGTTCCAAGAAGGGAATTTATTTAGGGCAGAGGGAAGAGATCGAGAGGAGAGAGCAGAGAGGTAGAGGAGTAGAGGCCGGCCATGACAACATGGAGAGAGAGGGAAGGGAAGGGGGGAGGGGAGTCTGCAGGTGTGCAGGCAAGAGAGCAAGAGAGTAAGAGATCAGGAGGGCAAGAGGGCAAGAGAGAGAGGAAGGGACAGATAACCCCTTTTATAACTGTGGGGAGGAGCATACCTGGCCATTGCCAGGTAACTATGGAGGTGGTGTTTATGCAGAATACTAACAGTGTTAACATGGACAGCAGGGATAAATTCATTTTGTATTGAATAGCACTCCATTCTCAATGTAGACCACATTTTATTTATTCATTGGTTTATTTAATAAATAGAATTTATGTAATCTTTTGCTTGTTATGAATAATACTGGAATAGACATGGAAAAGTTGATGTCTTTTCAACATACCTGTTACATTTCTCTAAATTGTTATTGTTTGTTTTGATTTGTGTATGTATGAACATGTGTGTGCATGTCACTGTTTATATATAAAATAGGAGGCAATTTTTAGGAGCTACCTCTTCACTTTTAGCATGTGGATCCCAGGAATTGATCTCAGGTTGAGGTCGCTCAGGCTTAATGATACGTGCCTTTGCCTGCTGAACTATCTCATCAGCCTTGTATTATTGCTTTAATGTTTTTTACTAGTTCTTATTACTTATACATAACAATGTTTTAGTAGAACATTTCTATGTGTGTGCAATATATTTTGATCATATTCATCTTGTGGTATAGACTTCATTTATATGTGTAATTTAAGATGGACCTTAGACATACAAGAAAAAATCAGCTTAGTTGGTGATTAAGACTCTTTTGTTGGTTAAGTGTCACAAGGGTACAGGTCAGTTGACTCTGTCTTCCCCTGGAGCTCCTATCTGCTTTGGAGCCAACAACTAGGTACTCCATTTGGCTTCAGTGGAAAAGGAAGTGTAGCTGCCTGTGGCCACAGATGAACTGGGCTCACCTGAAAGGAGGGCTGGAAATGAAAAAGAGATGGAGAGGAGGCAATAGAAGCATGAAAGCACTCCATTCTCAATGTAGTGCTAAGTTTTCTGATCAAGGCTCAAATTTTAATATTCAGCTCTTCTATTTAAATGGAAAGCCCTACCAAATCCATTTTTTGTTTCAGCCGAGTTATGTCTCAAGGCAAGCTCAGCAGGCAGTCTATTCTTCTTAGTTTCTGTAGGAAGTTGTACCTGCAACCAAGGTGGATAACTCTACCTAGGTCCTATTATTAGGTCTATTGTGGTAAACAAGGTCTTTTTGGCCTGCTCAAGGCTGGGGGGAGGTCACTAGGAATCATTTAAAAAGATGACACAGATTTGTAGTGCCAGAATCAGGAGATACCCAAGGGTTATCCACCACCATTTCAAAAAAAGAAGGGGAGGGAAAGGGAGTAAGATTATTGGAGGGGTGACTGGCAGGGAGACAGTGGGTGGGATGTAATAAGGATAAGTAAAACTCAAATCAAATAAATAAAAAAGATTGCAAATCAAAACAAAAAAAAAAAGAAGAAAGAAAACAGAAAACTCACTGAACAGCAGAGAAAGGAATCATCCTTTTTAACTTTAAGGTAAATCTAACATTAACTGAAGCTAAGAGGCCACATATGTGACAAGCACTAAATGACAGTTAGACAAGAACTATATAATGGAAAGCTGACCGTGTTCCAGAGCTTTTATTAGACATCCCTCATGAGGCTGAGCAGAGGGTAGAAAGCTAACAAGACATGAAAAAAGGGTAGTGAGATTTGTCTTGTCTTCTCTTACAGATGTAGAAAAATGGGTCACAGTGAAAAGATGCTTTTAAGACAGCTGGATAAGTTAAGAATATTGTATGCTGGTGATACCTCTCACAATGCAGAGTGCTTGCCCTAGCATGTATCAAGCCATGTGTTTCCTAGCACTGCAGAAACCACTCAAGGCAAACACAAGTTCTTCTTTCTTCCTCTACTTTCCAAGAGCAGTCATGTACCAACAAAATGAACCATGCTAGACAAGCACTGTACACATCAGCTACGTTCCCATCTGATGAGAGGCCAAATCTTTTAAGTTCAGACTCTAGTTTACAGAACCTGACCTAAGTTTTAAGTCAGGTAAACTAACGGGCTTGTACCTAAGATTAATTTCCAAGTTGCCCCCAATAATATCCGATCATAGCTCCACTCTCTAGGCTAATCCCCATCAAGACCATCATCTCCAGATTATACCCTCAAAAAGACCAGTGTCTCCAGGTTATTTCTCCAACAAAACTGTACCCCAGGTTACAAGCCCACCCCTTGCCTAATGACCACCAATGGAGAGGGGAAAAGAAATTAAGTTTATGATATTACTCCCAGAACCAGTCAATTATGTTAAAGGCCACAGTAGCTTTCCAATTGAATGCTTGCACACTTAACCCCCTACCAGTAGATTACTATAAAACCTTGATCCCATAGATATTTGGGGTTCCCCCACCACCAAAACCATCTTGGGTGACCAATGGTGAGTTGGGGTTGGGGCAAGCCTTTTCCAATATAATAAACACGCTGCTGTGAGTTACATCAGATGTGCTACTGTCAATTTTGGGGAGGATCGAACACTTCCTTGGTACTACACCCTAGATTCATCTCTGTATAGAACTCATGGTTCCTTCACTAGAGGCCTCACATAGTAATAAACACAGATTTTCTCACTCTTTCTGCTGTGATTTAATAACACTTAGCCATATGATCACTGTGATATTTATATATTAACAAAGTTAACAGTGAGAAGGCAACATTCCTTTTTTAAGTAAAAACAGTCATATTAGTAAACACAGCCTTTCTCTACTAAAATTTATGATATAAGAAAGGGGAGAATGTGAAAACAGAATACAAGCTCCTTGTGTGTGACAGATGTGATATCTGTTTAAAGAGAAACACTGTTTGTTGAATTGAAATTGCCCCTAAAACTTGGCAAATTGCCACTATCAGCTTTAAAAGAAAACTTGAGATATGGTAACTTGATCCCAGTGATTGAATCACACATTTCTGGGAATGTCTTTGGAAGAGAAGTAGAAACATCAGTGAGAAGGTGAAGCCTCAAATTATGTATTTAGTGAGGCAACCCTTGTATAAAGATTATTAAAATTTGTATGTGTTGCCATCTTTTGATTGATCTAGAAAAATATCTTAGACAGCATTTCATAGGAAAAGTGAGTTTTTGTTTGTTTGTTTCATATGGCAAAAATCTATTTTTCTAAAACTGGGTATAATTATGTTCTCAATGCAACACACATATACATTTTAGTGTTTACCATTGTCTCGAGCAGGCTATGGGACTTTTATCTGTTAAGAGCAGGCTACTGATAAGGGGTTAGAATTCCCCGTGGGGAGAGAGGCGACAGGTCCTTCTCCACTCAGGGATCTTATACTGGATTTGACTGTGAGACCATCAGCTCCTCTAGAGGGAAGAGAGAGTACACCATAGAGACAGAGGTTTTAGAATTTAGTTATTCTTTAATTAATGATGCACAGCAAGCAATATACTATTATCATCAATGTTAAGGCTATTGCTACAACAAGATATTGACTATTACTAATGCTAAGGCAATTGTTACAACAAGATACTGCCATATTTCCTATGCATTACCTCTAACAATATGCACAATGAGCACAAATAATAAATTGCTAATTATTGAAGAAATACACATAGCAATAAACACATCATTCATTCATGGGATTATACGACCTGAGTCCTTTTGATGGTTTTGAGTTATAGGTCTGGAGTCCATGAAAGTGGGGTCAGGCTGTGGCTTCCAGATAGTTAAATTAATAAATTGACCTCACAGGGTGCTTGACCACAAAGAAGCTGGAGGCATTGGTCTTTCTGTTGTCTCTTTGCTGACCAGGTGCTGAAGAGGCTTGTTGAAGTATTATGCTAGGTCATGATCAGGTGTTGAGGAGGCTTGTCCAGAGCATCACATTGGCCAGTCATGGCTACAAGTGTGATGAAGTACTCTGGAGTGGCTCCTCATTTTATGTTCAATTTGGCATTACTACTGACATGCATAGCAGATAACCACTCATGTCTGGTTATCGCCGGGCTCTGATCTCATCACAGCTGGTTATCACAGCACAGCTTTACTTCCAGACTTGTCTTTACAAGTACCAGACATGTCCTAACAAGTTTCCTATTACAAAATGGAGTTGGTCCTGTGTAAGGGCCTGCTCCTTACAACCATATAAGCCTGAGGTAATATTTCAGCATTGTAATTTTTTGCTTTGTAGACATTAGGACCTCTGTTTGATCCCCAAAATGTCTGGTATCCCCAGAATCCATGATGTGGCATGAGTGGGAAGCCAGGAACAGGAGGATACCTGGGACAGATAAGTATATTAGTGAATTGTAGGTAAAGGGAGAAGTGTTAAAAAAACAAGATATTCAGCATCTTGAGCAACAACTGAGATTGGTCTATGCACAAGTGTCTATCTACATACATAAACATATATAAACACACAAGTAAAAACATATCGACATGTATGTAAGCTAAAATTTCTATCTCAGGAAGTAGTGTCCTTTTTTTCTGTTGTTCAAAAGCAACCAACGTATAATAGGAATACCTAAGTACTCTGACATCATTTTTATTGTGTTGTTGGTCTTTGGAAATAATTGTTATGACTCATTGTGTCAATTATTATATATTTTTGTATTTTGTCTAATAAGTGTGCTAATATTTTGGGGATATTTTTCTCTTTTCTTTTTGTGTGTGGTGTACGTGTTATGTAATTTGAGTGTGTTTGCACATACGTGTGTGTATGTGTTTGTGTGTATGTGTGTGTGTTTGCTTGTCCATACCTTCACCTGTGAAAACCAGAGATTGACATCAGAATACTTTTCTTCATTCACATGTCTGCCATGTGTTTTAAGACAGTTTTTTACTGAGTCCCAAGGCCAGCAAGCTGGAGGACTGCTGTTGTATCTATTTCCCAAGATCTGGAATTACAGGTACATAGAATATTGCTTGATTATCATTGGGTTCCATAGACTGAACTCAAATCTTCTTGCTTTTACCAAGTCTTCTCTCCACTGAGATACCTTCCAGCTTTGTGTGTGATTTATATTGTTTTTTCTCACTGTGTTGTTTTACTTTTATTGTACATAAACACTTAATTAGCTGAGCTGCTGTATGAGTACAACTAAATAGCTCAAGGGCCTGGTTATTTTTTGGATGAGTAACTTGCTTTCTTCCTCTCTCTATCTTCCCTCCACACTGATTTGTTCTAAACAAATGCTTTGTAGCATGATAGCCCACTCCACAACAGAAGCTTCTGTTGAGATTCAGCATGCCAGCCTTTGGGTTTTCATTTTGTACCAAGTGGAGCTGCCATCACTGCAGTAGACTTCAGACTGGTGTCTATAGGTTTGCTAACACAGGAAAATCGATGTGAAAATACAGTGGCATTTTACTTGCTGATATGAGTGATTCTAAATTTTCCAATGGATACCTAATTAGAGTAAATATTTTTCTTACTAAAAGCAATTAAAACATCTGAACATGTTTATAATAATGGAAAAAAACCATAATTTGGCTAATTACAGTGGCAGGGCATCACACACTGAGTGACTATCATGAACACGCCTCTGCAGATGTTTTTCTTTCTTAAGAACCTATGAAACTTTTCCTCTAGTCATTTGTAGTACAGCTGCTGGTGAAACTTATTGCACAAAAGAGTCAGCTCTGCTGGAAGCTCAATGCATCCTCCCTGTGCCAGAGAATCCTCATGGTCCTTCTCAATTCCTTTCTCTACAACTGAAATGGTTGGAGAATATGCTATTGAAAACACTTTTAATGATTTTTTTTCTGAAAAAACTGTGAGAACCTTGTCTTTTCCAAGCTCAAATTACGTTTATAGATTACAATTTCCAATATGAATATCATATATATATAATTGCTTTTAAGTTTCCAAAAATGACTTTAGGCTAGGGTCAATGAAATATTTGACTTACAGTATGAGAACCCACACATGATCCTGAGATTCCATAAGTTAAAACACTACATATAATGGCATATATTTCTAGTTCAAGCATTGAGGATGAGATACCGCCTAGTTTAACCAAATCAACCAGTTCTAGATTAAAATAGACCCCGTCTGAAAAAGTAAAACTCCCAAAGTGATTGTGATTAGTACTTCAGGTGGACACTCCAGTATTCCAGAGGGCATTCACACACTCACGTACCATCAAACACAAGTCATGAAAAATAGGTTCAGTGAAAGACTATGTCTAAAAAAAAAGTTGTAAGGTAGAGATAAACTGAAAGTGACTGCTGACATCTATCTCTGATCTCAACATACAAGTACACACATATATGTATCACAACACAGTAACACACACAGAGAGAGACACACCCACACATCAATTTATACAGGTCGCTTCACTATGCTTTGAAAGCAGACTCAAAATTAGGTAAGAAAAACATTCTTCCTCTCTCAGCAACAAGAGTGTTATTATCATAACACTCTTGCATTGCATTGATTTTGCATTTATTATCCACCTGATCCTTCTGTCTCCAAGTCTTGAATACTGGAACTATAGGTACACAACACTCTGCTGAGCTTTCAAAGGAACTATCTTAATGATTATTAAAATTTTAACGATCTGTTTAGTTGGCGTGTTAGTTGTGTTGACATACAAATATTTTGTCTTCTAAGCTGTCAACTTAGATTACTAATTTAATGTTACTAAAATTTAAAAACAAGGCTTATAAAAAGTAAATATGAGAACACTGATCTCCTAAGAAGTGGCTTTGTTTTTGTAATAGCTGCTATCCAAATACAGCTTTTGGTTGACGGAGCAATTAGAAAAATTGGACAAATGCTACAGTAAATGAAAGAGCAAGAGGTCCACGTGTGGATTTCTAGAAGCAGAGAAATATGGTGTGCTCTCTTTACTATTCTTCTCTGATCAGATGTAGAAAAAAATAACACTCTAATACCATTTTACAGGACTACAATTCACCAGTTCAAGAAAATTTTGCTGTCAGGTTGGGATGATGCATCTGTCAGTAAAATTTTTGACCAGCAATCTTGACGTCCTGAGTTCACTTCCATGAAGTTACATTTAAAAAGCCATTATATGGTCTGAGCAGGATATATTTATATAGCTAAAACTTAGTAGTATATATACATGCACATAAGCACCCACAAAGAAACACACGCATTGCCACTAGTATCACCAATGACATAATCAACAGCAACAAATAGATGGATGTGCATGAGAAGGGTTGAAGACAGAAAAGGACAAAATGACAATTATATCATAATTTTAAGGAAATAATATTTTTAAAAACTACAATAGCTACCTTCCTTCTCCTTCTCTTCCTCCTACCTGTCCTTTGTCTAATACATTTATAAAATACTATGTTCAAACTCATAAAATAAAAATCAGGTGAAGTGGTATACACTCATACGTGTTCTCAATGCATAACAGTAATCTTAGCAATGGGGAGGCAGAGACAGATCATTCTGTCTTAGTTTCCAGGTAGATTGATGTAACTGGTGAGTTCCAGGTCAATGAAGAGACCTTTTTGCAAAAAGAACGATAATAGCTAAGAAGAAAACAATGAAGGGAGGAAGGGAAGAAAAATAAAGGCAGGAAACAAGGGAAAAAGGGAGGAAAAGTGTGCAATGTTTGATGAACGTTTCATAGGGGCATTCTTTGCCTTCCAAACATACATGCATACACTTCCCACTACACACACACACACATACACAAAACACACACACACACACACACACACACACACAACAACATACACAACAATGAGGAGAGAGAGCATGATGGAGACAAATACAGACAGAGCACAAATCTCTAATTTCTTGAACAATGTAGTTTGAGCTGACTAGCATGTGACTCAAAATCCTCCGGTCTCAACTTCCTTCTCTGCTATGGTAAGCCGTAGATCTTCATTGTTTTTTTGCATTCTCCACTAGAAATTCAAATGAGACTTCCTTCAGTAAGAATGCTATTAATGCTATATTGTAGTTGCTTTTATATTTATTTTTCATTTAGTAGTAAGAATCAACAAATCAACCATTTCCTGTCTGGTGAAAAAGAAAATATTGGAAATTATGGACACTTGGAAGATTTTAATTCAAATCTCGTTTACTTTTCCTTTATTCTGCTTCATAGAGAACTCATGTATGTCCAATTGTTTGTCTTCTTTCAGTTCTTCTCTGTGACTTAATAAGAAAAGTCACAAGGGAGGTCCTCAATCTCATTATGAGGAGGATGGAGACCCACCTATGCATACAAGACTGTCTACAATGATTTTCATATGCTGATTTAATATAATTGTAATAATTATGTTATGATCTCAGAAGTCTCATCAAGCCATGCCACACATAAGAATGTCAGCTATAGAACTGGAGCTTGTCTTACTCTGTGAAAGACATGGGTGCCATGATTGTACCTGTTAATGGGTAATAACGTCTCAATTTTTTTTACGTTTTCTGTTCAATGATAACATATTCTGAAAAAAAGTAGCTTAATGGAGTATATTAGTTAGCTTTTATTGTCAAATTGACACAATGTGGCCAACTGAGAATAGGGAACCTCAATTGTAAAAATCGTCTTGATTGATTGACCTGTGGGAAATTTCTTGATTGAAGATTGACATGTGAGGGCCAGGCACACTTTGGGCAGTGGCATTTGTAGGCTAGTGGGCCTGAATATAAAAGAAACTTAGCCCCATAAATCCAGTAAAAAGCCAGTAAACCACATTCCTTCATGATATCTGCATCAGTTCCTGCTGGTGCTTATGCCCTGACATCCCTCAATATTGTACTATGACCTAGAAGTATCAGCAAAATAAAGCTCTTTGTTCCTAAGCTATAATTTATTCATAGTGTTTATTATAGCAACAGAAAAGAAACTAGAACAGGAAGCAGGTCTGTGTTGGCTCATATATCTGTAGTATAATCCATCTTGGTGGAGAAGTCTTAGCAGCAGAAATGTGAGGCAGCTGGTCCCATTCTATCTACAGGAAGCGGAGAGTAATGAATGCTGCTTCTAAGTTCTTTTTCTTCTTGTTTAAGGTGAAATCTTAGTTAGTAGGGATGATACCAATCGCAATGGGAGGCTATTCCCATTGTAATTCACCTAATCACTCATAGACCTATCAAGAGGCTAACCTAGTATAGATATCAGGAGGAAAACACTCCTCTGGTCACATTTATAAGAGATTTTCTATATTTGGTTCACTGCAGTGGAAAGAGCTAAGGATGAGCATCACCACATCACAGATTATGATTCTATTAACACGAATTTCTGTGTGCTTTGTGACTCTAGATGCAATATGATCAGCTGCCTTACACTCCTGGTACATGCTTTCCCCATACTAATAAACCCTTTGACCCATGACTTAAAATTATCCCTTTCTTCATGGAGTTGCTGTTTGTCTAGTACTTGTCTAGAGAAGCTAGTAAAGTGATGAATAAATCTTACAATGGGTGCTCCTGTACTCTGTTGCTTTCTTGCATGCTCACAGCACTTCTCACACTGGTGGAGGGGTTGTCCACATCAAGAAAATCTCATGTTTTTTACAGACCTAAGGGTTTTACTTGAGCACTCATCTGAACTCCCACTGTTACTCCCTGGAGTTGATGGGATTAAGCGGTAAGACTGTTCCCTACCATGGATGCCAATTCCAAGTCCTGAATGACAAGTGCTCAGCAAGTTGGGCTCCTAGTCTCCTCCTATTGTTGAATCATTTGTTTTAAAAGCTTGTAAACCCAGGGATATGTTCCTCATAATGGATATAGGAAGAATGAATTGGAAAACGGGTATAGTAAAAGCATGGATGTTGTGCCGATGTTCACACTCTCTCCTGATGAATCTCTCTCCAGGTTGAGCAACTAGAAACTTGACTATATTTCTACTCACGATACTCATGGTTGAATTTTGGAGATACACCTTATGACCCCAGCAGCAAGAAGCACAAAGCTACTGTGACTATGGCTTTTATAGACTAGGCAAGTAAAGATATTAGAAAAAAGCTTCAAAGACTAGAGGGAATACAGTATACGTTATTGAGGGATTTAGTGCAGGTTGCTGAGAAAGTCTACCATAATAGGGAGACAGGAGGAGAAGGAGCAGAGAAAGAGAAAGGAAGAAGATGAAAGGGAGATGGAAAAAGAAAGGTGACAGGAAAGGAATTTTACAGAGAATCTTGGCTACAGTAGTTAGGGAAAGCAGAGAAGAGAGACTCCAAAAACAGAGACAGAAAACCCTTTGAAAAGAACCAGTGTGCATATTGCAAGGAGAGGGGCCACTTGGCTTGAGAGTGCCCCAACTAATGGAAGCTAGGGGTGGGAAATACCAGGCCTTGGAAAAAGCACCCCAAAATGGCCCTGGGAGAAGACAGATTAAGTTAGGGGAGACAGGGTTCAGAACCCCTCCCCGAACCCAGGATAACTTTGAGAGTGGAGGGTTAACCCATTCAATTCTTGGTCTACACAGGGTCAATATTCTTGGTCAACATTCTGTCCTCCAAGCCAATGGCCTCATTTCCAAGACAAGATCCTAGGTCCAAGGAGCCACTGTCACCAAAATGTATTCCTGGACTACCCAAAGAACAGTGGACCTAGGGATGGGTCAGGTCTTCCCAGACTGTCCCTACCTTCTGTTGGGGCAAGACTTACTCCAAGATGGGGGCCCAGATACACTTCCTGCCCAATGAGTTGCAACTATCTGGCCCAAAAGGAGAGCCCATGGGTAGAGGAAAGACCTCCCCTACCTACCAGGAACCAAGGCTACCTGATTTAAAGATGGGAGCACTTTTCTCCATGAAGGTCTGAGATGAGTGGGTGCTGCCATGGTGAACAGCACAAATGTCATCTGGGCTGACATGTTAGCACAGAAAGTGGAACTAATTGCCTTCACCAAAGCCTTGGAACTTGAGGCCAGCAAGAAAATTAATATTTACATGGATAGCAGGTATGTATTTGCTATAGCCTATGTCCACCAGGCTGTATATCAAGAGAAAGGACTGCCCACATCAGAGGGAAAAGAAATAAAAAACAAGCAGGAAATATTGGATCTGATAAAGCCAGCAATTCTGAGTATTATTTATTGCCCAGGACATCTAAAGAGAAGAGACTTAGTAGCCTGGCACAATGACCACACAGGTTAAGTAGCTCGAGAAGTGACTATGCAAGAGCCTATCCTGGTTATGGGCCTACAAGAGACACTCACTGGAAAATGGGAATGGGCTAAGGGATGGTCTCACTTAAAATATACTGCAGAAGAAAGAACTCAGATTGCTAACCACCCTACCAACTATTACCTAGAGAACAAAAGGCAGTGGCTCATATAAAAAGAAAAAAAAATACTCCCCAGAAAACAAGCTGAAGGCTTACTTGACAAAATGTGTAGATTAACTCATTTAGGGATAAGAAGCTCATCCAAGCAGTCAAGAGATCTAAGGTATATGTAATCGACCTTAGGTTTTTAGCCAGAGAGACAGTAGAACAGTGGAAGGAAGGTATGCCAGCAAGTAAGTGTTTATGTAGTCAAGAGAAAACAGGGCAAGAGACCTAGAGGAGAGCTCCTGGCGTTAATTTGGAGGTCGACTTTACAGAAGTTAAGCCAGGAAAATATGGTTACACACACCTTCTAGTGTTTGTGGATATTTTCTCTGTATGGGTTGTGGTTTTCCCCACCAAGCAGAAAACAGATATTGTGATAGCTGAAAAGATATTAGAGGAAATTTTCTGGAGATTTGGTGTGTCCAAAGTAATTGGATCGAACCTGCTTTTGTCTCTAAGGTAAGTCATACAATACAACATGGGGTATTGGTAATTTCACACTGAAGTCCATGTAATGTGCTGACATTGGAAATCATATGGATGTTGTGGTCTGCACAAAAGTCAAGAAAAAGTGTGTAAGTCCATGAACCGTGATCCTACTGACTCTAAAGGGTAAGGAAACTACTTTTGCCATTTTATGGATAACTGAAAGCTCACAGCTGATAAAGAGAAACATGGAAAGCTTTTGTGACAATGCAACTTGTCCCAAGAAAAAGTAATAGCCAAGAAAGAAAGCCATTGACTATTACTCTTAAAAATTGTGATAAGAATGTTGAAATCTATTTCTCTACAACTGATCGCTTCTGGCAGGTATGTGGGAGGGAAGGACTCAGTTTTCATTAAGGGAATGACTACCAAGAGTTTAAACTTGTCAAGTGAGTTATATGAGCAACACAAAATTGGACTGAAAACCTTGGACCCCCTTCCCCCAAATATACCTCCCATAAAAAATCAAAATGTGTTAATTTTCCTAGATACCTCTTGATAATGCCTAGTTTCTCCTGAAACACATTCTGGATCACAATCAAGAACTACAAAAGGAATTGGTGATCTGACCTAGACTGACTTGGAGTGAACGGTGAATAAGTAAAACTATACGAGCAATGTAACTTTTGGGGAATGTCATTTATTTACTGTCCTGTAAGTATTTGTGACTCGTCAAAGAATTGGTACCCTAGACTCAAATAGTATTGGAAAAGCAAAGAACATTTTATTCTGAAGAAGTCCAGGGAGGAGGTGGGACTTTATCCTTTACCAAGATAGAGATGCCTAGGTGAGCTCACAGGCCCAATTTAAAGCAGATTAGGGTATTTCCAGGGAGGGATGGGTGACATTTATCTTGATTGGTTGGGTGAATATCTAGGGGTATAGGTTTCTTTGGGATTGGATGGGGCTCTTGGGACTTCCAGACATTTGGGAGGGGGGCAATAGAATTTGTTGCTAGGGAAGCCTGAAAACTTTTCCTGTCTCAATGCTTTTGCTTCAGGCCAGGTATCATGGAAGTTTCTGATAGTGGTGCAGCTTTTGATTGACTGTCTGAATCCTGTTTTTTCTAATAACCAACTAGTCTGGACTTGCCCAGTTCTGGGGAACAGAAATCAAACCGTGGTCTCCTGAATGGTCAGTTTAAAGCCTTTTATGAAGTTAGCCTGTTTCAGTCCTCTCATCCTCTGCCTGAACAAAATTGGGCTTGCATATGATTAAATAAGACACATGAAGAAAGTTGCAGAAAGTTAGCAGAAGATTTAATAATACAACTTTGTAAATCAAAATACAAAAGCACTTAAACTATTCCTAGAAATCAAATTATCCTTTCTCTTGAACCTGATAAACAATAAAAGCAGTCCTAAATAATATTTGGAACATTAAGTCCCCTCATTTACATGATCTTTTTTTGTCTTGATAGGGACTCATCTCTAATCTGTACTATTCTTTTGTTCGGAATACATTTTCTCTGATATTTTGGGGAGCAGAGTAGGTTTGTTTCATTCTTGAGTAAAGAGCCAAGAACCCAAAATTACTCTGCCCAAATCGCAACCAGTGGTAATAGTTGTGACTCTCCCAGTGTTGGCATTCTTGGTAATTCTTAAACCACTATGTTCCTGATATTTCATTAATCACTAAGCATCAACGGCTAAAATCAACAAAATTTGGCTTACTTATTATCCTCTGATTATGTCACCTGAAAGTTTGGCTGAGGGTCCACGGGTCCTGAATCCTTGAGTCTAGTGAAGGAAAGCTCATGTTTAATAAGTACTGGTTTGAAAGCACAGAAAAGCACAGTAAGGTGATGAATCCACATCTCCTGAGGAGTTGGTAATAACTGCTCCATTCCACTGGCAAAACCAAGTGAAATATCCAAAGCTGTGTTAAGGGACATGGAAGAACAATTGTTGTACAGAAAGGGACAACTTATATTTAGTATTAGAAATCTTATACAAACGAGCAGTTTTCTAAAAGATTGCAATTTCTTCCTTGTCAAAAATTGATTACAAACTTCAGTTCCCCACTTACTCATTTTTTAAAATTTATTTATCTATCACAGAGCAGGTACTTTGGGAAAAAAAAATGTGTTCTGTACCATATGTTACATGTTATAGCTGGTAAAGAGAGGAAAAATGTGATGTAAATGCAATAAGAAGATGTTTAATAGCAAGAAAACCACTTTCTGGCCGGGCGGTGGTGGCGCACGCCTTTAATCCCAGCACTTGGGAGGCAGAGGCAGGCAGATTTCTGAGTTCGAGGCCAGCCTGGTCTACAGAGTGAGTTCCAAGACAGCCCGGGCTACACAGAGAAACCCTGTCTCGAAAAACCAAAAAAAAAAAGAAAACCACTTTCTGATCTCTTATTCCACTCTTCCTACATTTTGTGTGTGTTTTGGGGGGGGTGTTTGGAAGGTGGGTATGAAATTAAAACTACAAATTAATGCACATACATATACTACAAAGGAAATGTATCATCATGATTTAGATTTCTACGTAACCAAGCACTGAGAACTTGAAATGCAAGTCCATGGACTGCAAACTTCATAAGCTGATGTCTAGTTTTCTCATTTCTCTGTCTGACCTCTATGGCTTTCCTTAGAAGAGAACATCAAGGGACTCAATACATGGTCTTAGAGTAAGGGCAGAAGTGGTAAGGATACTGCTACAGATCTAAAAACTTCTGTAGAAACAATGTTCTAAAATGATGACAGTGATGACGTCAGAGTCACAGGATGTTGGAGAATGCAGTCCCCCAACTATAAGAGCCTTTGCAATGTTCATCAAAACAACTGTGATTAACCATAGTAGACACTTGGCATTGGTTATGGTGATATTGCTTCATCTGAGGGATAGGGAAGGTCATTAGACTCTTGCCTAAGATTCCAAGCAGGACTCCATGCACTTGCTCCCATGTTGTGTATAGCTCTGTCCCCAGTTGCTTATGGGCTTGGCAGGTGGTAGAGTCTATGGATGGTAGACTTTTGAAAGGGGGGATGCCATCTATGCAGCTATGATGAAGTTGTCACCCATTGTGAGGTAAGTCTTTGCAAATGTTTGGGAATCACGATACTCTTAAAAATATCTCGTCTCCCATGTCACTATAAGTGAGCCCAATAAACATATTGGTTTACCATGGCAGATTTATGTATGACTGATAATTTTATCTATCACTGACAGCCTATACAGACTAAGAAGATGTTCATACATATCTCCCCCAAAACGTAATGCATGCCGTTTGAGTCAACTTATCCAGCAAGAAGGGACAGAGTCACAATACAGAGATTGCTGTGGAAGGTCTCATCTGAGAATATCTTCCTTTCAAATTCCAGAGGTGCAGAGCAAGTGCCATGTAAGGACAAGTCTATACTGCTCCTGGTACATGTGGATGATCTTTTCTGACAAGAAGAACTATAGACTCATTGGGTCCTGTTAGATGAACTATGTTTGAGAATTAAGATAATTATGGAAAGTCAGATGTTTAACAGGAATTGCTAGTTACATTCAAGAGTTATATTCATCATTTTCCTAATTAATTATCTTCATATGATTTTGACATAAGTGCATGTAAGAAATAATATTCCATGGGAAATACTTGAAAAACAGGCACACTTTTTATGTTCTACATAGAGTGGTTGAACTTTAAATTTTCCAGAATATATGAAGACCCTTGAAGAAGGTAAAACACAGGGCTGGGAGGTAGTTCAGCTGGTACAGTGCTAACATAGAATGAGGAAACTTCAGGTTCCATGTTCAACACAAGATAAACTGGCAGGGGCAGTGCCTACTTGATGCAAATCCCTTCCGCCGAAGAGAGAGACTTGGGGGGGGGTGTGGGAATATCTCAAACCCGGAGGAAAAGTTATTAGCTTATTTATTTATAAACGACAGTAGACAAATAAATAGTGAAATGGGATTGCATTCGTTCCCGCGCGCACACACACACTCTTTACTAACCTCCGGTCTGGCCTGGTATTTGGCGCCACAGGTAAGGTTCGCATGTGTCCACTAGTCTTTTAGACTCTTTGGAAATTGATCTGGGATGTGGCCTTGGTTCCTGTGAAACTTGGCCGCAAGTGCCTTGCAGACCAATGCGAAGTCAGTATGCAAATGTGGGCTTTCTCGTTCAGAGTTGGACAGCGTGGGTGGCAGAAGCTTGGATACCATTTTTTATTCTGCTGTTTACATTACTAGTCATCATGGCACTCAGGATATAGAGGCCAGAGGACCAAGAGTTCAAGGAGAGTTGTGACTATATAACATCTAGACTAATCTGGGTAATAGATTGTCTCAAGAGATAGGGGAAAGACAGAGAGAAAGAGAGAGAATATTGGAGGGAGAAGATGAGAACGATATTGATTTTTTTTACTATATTATTTCTCAAGAAATCACATTAATAAGCAAATTTGGAAGATTTATTTGATATAATTATTGTGTACAAGTGTGATGCTAAGTATTTAAATGATGGTGTTAACAAATTTTTCTTGACCTGTTGGACCGAGATTATTTTTATGTTGTATCCACATTATTTTTGATAAGTTATACTTATTAGAACATATGTCAATTATACTGGGAAATTTAAATCAAGCAAGCTATCACACATAATGTAATATCTCTTCCCAATATGGTTGACATTTACAAGATGGTAAGTAACATTTTATGTGCTTATTATTTAAGTTCTTTTGATTTTGTCGAAACATGATTAATTAGCTAAGATCAGGCAAACTATGTTTAGGTATTTGTATTAATCAGTTGTTCTGTCTTGTCTGAATTTTGATTGGAATGTTTATCTATTTTATCAAGTAAGGTAAGAGGCAAAAATGAATACAACATTTGTTATAAATGGCAAATAAGTACAAAATTAGTTAAGTTGGTATAATCAGAAATACAGAATACCATTTCCATCTAAAATAATTTCATTCTGATTTTTAGAGTTCATAGCCAATGTAAAATAGCAATGTTATAAATCATGTTAAGAATTGCAAGAACTTAAAAATTATGTATGTGTGTGTGTGTGTGTGTGTGTGTGTGTGTATGTATGTATGCCAATGCATGTTTCTCTAGGACAACTTTCTGGAGTCAGTCTCCCAGTTCACCACTTGGGGTCTAGGGGATTGAACTTAGGCCATTAGACTAGATTGTCTGTGCCACTACATGATCTTGGCTTATATTTTGGAGACTTACTTGAAATAATACCCATCATATTCCACTATTTATTTTTAGAAAAAGACAGAGCATTATAGTTAAAAATGATAATTCATCAAATACAAGAATAGCGTGACATCTGGATTTAAATGTTGGCTATGAGAATCAATGCCATAACCATTCTTCTTCCACACTTTATTTACTTTTTGATAGAAGTTCATGCATGCTATACAGTCCTGGAACTCATTATGTAGAAAAGGTAGAGCTTGAACTTTTGATACTCTATTTCTACCCCTTAAATTTTAGACCTTCAGATGTTTACTACACTACCATGCTAGTTTATGTGTCACTGGAGGTGGAACCCAGGGCTTTTGACAAACTTGAGAACTGCTCTGTTACCTGATCTACATTCCCAGCCAACTTATTATTATTTGATATAACTTTTCAAATTTTCACTCCTCATTCCACCTCCCTGGCTCTGATTCTACTATTAGCTTATATGATATCAGCTCCTTAGATCTCCACATATTAGTAAGCTCATGCAAAAAGCTTTCAAGTAATTTTCAAATGGTAGTTAGACAAATTTCTCAATGGCAAGTGGAACAGAAGTCAAGGGTATTTTGAATTAGGTATCTCAACAATCATCATCAGTAGCTACAAAAATCCACATCAACTGTCAGCATTCTGCATTTGTATACCAATTTCTCTCTCTCTCTCTCTTTCTATATATATATATACATATATATATATGCATATATGTAGTTATTAATTATTAATAAGACCCAGCACAGGGTTGCTACTTGCCTCAATTGTTTATGTTCCAGAATGAAAAACACAGTCTTTATATTTTAATATCCTTATGCAGCACAGTAGCTGCTTCACTGCCTAACCTCCATGCTGTTAGAATCTACCTCAATAATTCTGAGTTACTACTTACTAATTTATATGATCTGTCTGAGTTGCTCTTAACTCCAATTAGTCAGTCTTCTGTCTGACTTTCATGGCCCAGAGCCCAGGGTGTTCTCCTTGTATCTCTACCCCATGGTGGCCTTTGTGTCTCTCTCTCTACACACTCCCCACTATGGGAGAGCTGTTCTTTCTCCTATTTGTGGTCCCAAGCCCAGGACATCATAAAATCCCAACTCTTTCTGTCCTCGCAAGCTATTGGATGCTGGTATCATTATTTAACCAGTCAGAACCAACTGGAGCAGGTTCCCAAAAGCTACCTGAAGACCATCTCATGCAAGTAGTTTTTTGGGGAACATAATTAGCATTCATAATACAGGCAGCTACATACATATATATATATATATATATATATATATATATATATATATATATATATAAAATGCTTTTCGTTTTATTGTTCCCTCTTATGTCCTTCTTCCTCCTAATAAACTGATTTTATCCTTGTCATTCCAGTAAACTGATGTGGTGGTTTTCATTTAATTTGTTTTAGTTCTGAGCTTGATTACAGGGTCATTTACATAAGAAAAAGCTGTTTGCCTCTGGCTGCACTCGTAAGGACACCTATTGTTCAGCTACCATTTACTACTTACTGTTCTATGGAATGTAGTAGGGCTCATTGACAAGTCCCTCCTTTATACATAATGGAATGCTGATGGAGCCAGTCTTCTAGACTTGTATGGACTTTCTACACTTAAGGACAGCTGTAAGTTTGTATGTATCATTTGTCTTGTTGTAAATACACTTTGTAAATAATCGTGACTTGCATAAATATTCAATTTTCTCAGTTATTCTTCAAATTAGGTCATGATTATTTGCCAGGTGTTGTTGTGGATAGCCCTGCCTTGTATTTTGATACTAATTCCCCTTTCCTGTGAAGGGCTGCAGAGGTGTGAGTCATTACACAGGTGATTTCTAGTGAACCTTCTGCTCATCTTAATTTGTAAAATAAAGGCTGGAGCCAGTGATTGGGCAGAGGAAGGAGAGGTGGAGATATAAAGGTTGGTGGGAAGAGAGCAGGGGGGAGGACTGGGGGAGGACTGGAGGAAGACAATGGAGGAGGAAGATGATGAAGGAGAGGGATGACTGGGAAGCAGGAAGTAGAAGGATAGACACAGGGTCTGGAAAATCCTCAAGTTATAAGGGTCTAATAGCTGGGGAAGAGAGTAATGTAGGGGTATCTGCCCAATCTAGGCTTACAGAATATATTCATAATTACTGAGTTGTGTTTTCATTGACTGGTCCTATTGGGTTGGAGATTTAAATACCTCCCACAACAAGGTGTTTTAGATTTAATCATTTCTTCCTAATATATTTATAGGAGGGGACAATTTTAATTAGTTTTCGCATTTTTAACTTCCAAATTATTCAGAGAACACATTTTCTTTTGGAACACAAACTGCATCCATTTTTATCAACATTTACTTGAGGGGTTAAGAAGCAAAATTAAGTAAGGATAAAAATTCAATTCAGTTTATATTGCATACAGATAGAGATATCGAATACTATTCTCTTCACAGATCTTTGGGAAAAATCTGAGACACCTCAGTAAGGACCTGTTTTTAATATCTGCATCTTTTTGACCATTTCTGGCACACTGTGAGTACATGGTGGATCACAGACACAATCATAGATCAAGATTTGCTGACAATTAGGTAAAAACTTTTGTCCTGAGTAGTGAGAAAATACTGAGAAAAATGAAATATCTGCTTCAACCTTGTAAGTTTTTTGATGGAGAGAAATGTAAAGAGCCCTAAACAAGCACAAAGGCAGGGCTAGAGAAATGGCTCATCAGGAAAGAACCTTTGCTGCTCTTACAATGGACACAGGTTTGATTCCTAGCAAATATTCTAGGGATTAAATATAATCTTCCAGTCTCCAGAAGCACCAGGCATGCATGAAAAAACACTAACATACATACAGTAAAAAAGTGAATATTTTTAATAAATAAAAAAAAAGAAATGCTGTGTTTATGATGAAAATATTATGGGAATAATGATGAATATGACTCTACCTCATCAAGAGCAACAGAGAATGAATGATCTCACATTTTAAATTACAACTCAATATTTTTTTTGGAGGCCGTAGAAATATATTTGGAATATATGTGAAATTTCAAAGACAACTTACAGGAGTCAGTTCTCTTTTTCCAGCATTCTGTTCTTGGGGATCCAACATGAGGCACAACAGATAAAAGAAAATTGAAAGAACACCTATATTTTATCAGACCACCATGGATTAAAGTTCGATTTCAATGACAGCAGAAACATTGGAAAGCCTACACACTCCTGGGAACTGAACAACTCTCTACTCAAGGATCTGAGTCACAGAAGAAGTAAAGAAATAAATTAAAATCGTTATAGAGTTCAGTGAAAATGAAGATTCAATATATCCAAATTCATGGGACAAAATGAAAGCAAAGGTATGATTTACAAATCGTATTTACAAGACAAAGGATACATACAAACTCACAGCTATCCTTATGTGTAGAAAGCCCATACAAGTCTAGAAGACTGGTCCCATAGTACCAAGTGCCTCTGTAAAGAAATTAGAATATTCCTATATCAGCAATTTGAAGGTACACCTTAAAGCTCTTGGGAAAAACAGAGAAGCAAGCACATCAAAAAGGCATGGAAGACAGGAAATAAAATCAGCGCAGAAAACAATCTGTTAGATACAAAGACGACATTACAAAGAATCTCTGAAACTAAGAGCTGGTGAAAATTCAACAAGATAGACAGATCCTTTGCCAAACTAACCAAGAGGCAAAGAGACAGTATCCAAATACAAAAATTCAGTAATGAAAATCAAGGCATAATAACTGATGCTGAGGAGGTTCAAAGAATAAGTAGGTCTTTACTTCAAAAACTTATACTCCACAAAATTAGAAAAACTTAATGTAATGATCAACTGTCTGTGCAGATACAACTAACCAAAGTTAAGTCAAGATCAGGTAAACTATTTAAACAGTCCCACAGACCCTAAAGAAGTAGATGTAGTTATTTAAATCCCCCCACCCTGAAGCCCAGGGCCAGATGGTTTTGGTGCAGAATTCTACCAGACTTTCCAGGAAAATCTACTTCCAATACTCCTCAAAGTAGTCCACAAATAGAAACTGAAGGAACACTACTAAACCCACTCTATGAGGTCACAGTCACCCTGATACCTAAACCATACAAAGACTCAACAAAGATAGAAAATTTCAGACTGATTTCTCTTATGAACATCAGTGCAAAACTCTTCAATAAAATACTTGCAAATCAAATTCAGAAACACATTGAAGACATCATCCATCAAGATCAAATAGACTTCATCACATCGATGTAGGATAGCTCAGTATTTAAAAATCCATTAATGTAATCCACCATATGATCAAACTGAAAGAGAAAAAGTTATATGACTATCTCACTAGACAATGAAAAGGCCTTTTATAAAATTTAATATCCCTTCATGTTAAAGGTATTAGAGAAATCATGGATACAGTGAACATACCTTAACTTAATCAAAGCAATACACATTAAGCCAATAGCCAATATCAAACTCAGTAGAAAGGTACTTAAAACATTTCCATAAGTTAAGGGACAAGAAAAGGCTGCCGGCTCTCTCTATATCTACTCAATATAGTACTTGAATTTGTAGAAATAAGAAAACTTAAGAAGATCAATTGGAAAGGAAGAAATCAAAGTATCACTATTTGTGGATGATATGATGGTATTCATAAGCACCCCTAAAATTCCACCAGAGAACTCCTACAGCTGATAAACAGTTTCAGCATTGTGACTGCATACAAGATTAACTCAAAGAAGTCAGTAGCCTTCCTTTATCCAAATGATAATTGGGTTGAGAAAGAAATTATGTAAACAACAACTTTTAGTTGTTACCCTGAAGAAAGAAGTTGAAGAAGACATCAGATGATGGAAAGAGGTCTCAAGCTCATGGATAGATAGGACTAATATAATGAAAATGGCCATACTACTAAAAGCAATCTACAGATTCAATATAGTCCTCATGAAGCATCCAACACAATTTTAAAAACTGTAAAATAATATAGAGCAATGATGATAAAAACTGCCTGGTATTGGTACAGAAACTGTTCCATTGATAAATAGAATCAAGGTGAAGATCCAGAAATTAATCTACCCACAAATGGAAACTTGATTTTTGATTACAAAAAAAAAAAAAAAAAAACCTGAATGCATACAGTGGACAAATGAAAAGATCTTCAATAAACTGTGCTGAACTAATTGGATATGTAAACATATTAGAATGAAAATAGATCCATGTATATCACCTTGCACAAAACCCAAATCCAAGTGGATCAAGAACCTCAATATAAAACTTGATACATCAAGTCTCTTAGAAGAGAACGTGGGAAATACTCATGAACACATTGGTACATGAGACAGTTTTCTGAACTGAGTGCCAATGGCTCAGGCTCTAAGGTTAACAATTGATAAATGTGAAGGACATTATCAATAAGACAAATTAGCAGTCTACAGATTGGGAAATGATCTTAACCAGCCCTGCATCTGAGAGAGGGCTAATATCCAAAATTTACAAGGAACTCAAGAAATTAGACATCAACAACTTAAACCAATTAAAAATGGAGTGCAGAAATAAAGAGAGAATTCTCAACACAGGAACCTAGAATGTTCTATAAGCACTTAAAGAAATGTTCAAGGTCCTTAGTGGTCAGGGAAATGCAAATCAAAACAAATCTGAGGTTCTATTTTATACTCATCAGAATGGCTAAGATCAAAATCCCATGAAATACCACATACTGGCAAGGATGTGGGGCAAAGGTAACACTCCTCCATTGCAGGTAGGTACGCAAATTTGTACAACTATTTTGGAAAGCAATTTGACATTTTATCAGAAATCTGGAAAGAGTTCTACCTCAAGACCAAGCTATATCACTCTTGAGTATATACTTAAATGATGCTCCAGCATCCCACAAAGATACTTGCTCAATATCATTCATAGCAGGTTTATTGGTAATAGGCAGAAACTGGAAAGAACCTAGATGTTTCTCAACTGAAGAATGAATACAGAAAACATGGTACATCTACACAATGGCATACTATTCAATCATTAAAATCTAAGATATTTTATATTTTGCAGATTTTGCAAATGGATGAAACTTGTGAATATCATCTCAGTGACGTAACCCAGTCCCAAAAGAACATCCATGATATGTACTTACTTATAGGTGGGTATTAACCATAAAATGCAGTACCATGTTACACTCCGCAGACCCAAAGAAGCTAAACAAGAAGGAAGGCTCAGGCAAACCTTGAATCTCACTTTGACTGGGAATAAAATAGTCATAAGAGGCTGAAGGAGGGAGGGTAGTGGAAGGGAGGGGAATGGGAAGGAAAATTTGAGAATCGATGTCAGGATGACAGGAGTGAAGGATAGGTGGCTATAAAAATGAATGGAGATCTGTAACTGGCTAGGATTAGGAGGTGGGGCAGGGACATCTCCAGGATGAGAGACACCTGGGATAAGGAAGGCACTCAGGAATCAATGGGGTTGACCTTAGTTGTGACTCACTACAATGGAGATATGGAACCTTTAGAGCCTACCTCCTGTATCCAGACAAGAATCCCAGTGAAGCAATAGAGGCAGCCACCAAACCACAAAACTTTCAACCTAAAATTTATCCTTTCTACAAAAAATGAACGCACAGGGGAGGGAGCAGAAGTTGAGAGAATGGCCAACCTATAACCGGTTCAACTTGAGACTCATTCCATGGGCAAGACCCAATCCCTAACATTATTAATCATACTTTTATATGCTTGAAGATAGGATATGTTGTTCACTGAGAGCCCACTCAGCTGCTAACTCAGACAGATACAGTCGCCTACAGCCAAACAGTGGATGGAACTTAAGGACTCTTATGAAAGAATAGATAGAACTATTTTAGGCATGAAAGGGATAGGAACTTCACAGGAAAACTGACAGAATCATTTCACTTGGGCCCTTGTGGCTCACAAAGACTGAAAAACCAACCAAAGAACACACATGGGCTAGACCTAGGTCTCCCAGATCATATGTAGGGTATGTACAGCTTGACCTTCATATGGGTACTGAAAAACTGGGACAGGGGTTATCCTAAAACATGTTGTCTGTACACTGGATATATTCTACTAACTTGTCTGCCTTCTCTGGAAGAGATAGCACATAGACTCAGAGATACTAGAAGTGCTAGGACTGAGGGTTTGGTAGTGGGGATACCCAGGGAGATCCCCACTGGCTCAAACCAGAAGGTGAGAGGAGGATGGATATTGAGAGGCAGTGACTTGATGGAGGAGGACATTTAGCTGGATGGAAAGTGAAAAACTAAAAAGAAAAATTAAATTGATAAAAAGGACTCAAAATAAATTGTGAGTACAAACTAATAGAGCATGTTCTGTTCTACAGTGCTTTCTGAAGATCACCAGACAACCAGACAAGTCAGTTCACACAGACCAAAGTCGAGTCATTTTTTATCTACCTATCTGTCTATCTATACCTATACCTATACCTATACCTATACCTATACCTATACCTATACCTATACATCTATCTATCTATCTATCTATCTATCTATCTATCTATCTATCTATCTATCTATCTATCTATCTAAATTCAATCATCCACCCTAGATTCCCTTTTGGTTATCCCACCAATCACCATTCTTTGACTTTAACCCTAATTTTCATGAAGTCATTAACCTTAGAAGGGAGAACATTCTGTAATAACCTTGGCAGGAACAATATTTACTGAAAGAGGAACATCAAGTAAAATAAATATATTTTTATACACACAAGCCTCACATCAAGCAACCATTAACACCAGTGGAAGCCCACGGCTTGGCAGCTCTGTTCCAGAGGAGGGAACAATGTCTGGCATTCCCTTGGATAGCCAGGCAGGACCCAGTAGCAGCTGATATTGTATCTCAGGAACACTGTGATTCCATAACCTTAATCAGTTTTCTGAGTTTCCATGCAAGCAAACATGATTAGAAGTACAACATAGTGTACAAATTCCTAGGTTTTTCTGTTTCTACAACCAAGATATTATGACCTCTTTGCACATGTCTGATATTTACCACCCCTGGCCATATGGTATCAAACCATATGACTGGCTGAAGAAGAACAACTCAGCAACTAAGGCTGTTTTTCTAGTGGACAAGTGTTTGGCTCCTAGCATCCATATCATGTGACTCACAATCTACTGTAATTCTAGCTAAAGGAGATGAAATGTCCCCTTCTGATCTCAATATATATCAACATGCATGTGTACACACACAAACTTTATTTAGAATGAATCACTCTAATAAGATGCTTACTTCTGGTTATAGTAAATAGGATGTTGACTCCAATCATAACACCAAAGCAGTTTCTAAGGAACTAATCTGTTTTGTAATCATCAGCACAGAATACAACGTTTTTATGTACTCAATTCTGCGTTTTAGCTGCTTGGTGTTAAACTGGAGCAATATTTTAAAGAAAGAGCAGAAAGGTATGCAACTGTGATGGCACTAATAAAAAGAGAAGTAAGAAATTAATTCTGTAGGAAGTTCACATTGTACTGGATCCAAGTGGCTACTAAATAGATGAGAGCTCCCAAGGCAACTTTTTTATTCTTTAAGCAATGTACTGGGGATTCTCCCTGTAGATGACTATGATACACAATTTTGGCAGATGCCATTTCAACTAAACACTTTTATAGCAGCCTTATGACATCACCAACATCTTTTATCATTTCCTATGATATCACTCATGGATCTCTTCCAATATGGAGAATTATGAACTAAACTGGCTCTTCAACTTTATCTATATTCATATAGCAGCAGATTGACTCTTTTTCAAAAATGACCAGTTCTGTTTTCCAAACTCTATACCAAATTTCCAAGACAAGATTTCATGGACAACATTTCAACACTGGCATTTATTGACTCTGATGTAGAAAAAAAAAAGAAATTATAAACTTTACAATTTTCTCTGACTCTGCTTCAATATTTATAGGCTCTCACCACCTTCCTTGCAACTATGGAGATGCCAAGAGTAGAGTGTTGGCCTTTTGTACATGCATATGATACTTAATAGCTGAGTTAAGTGTGACATTTATTACAATTGAAATACTGAACTAAATCAACTAAATTTCACTTAAGAACAGGGAACTTGGCTCAGTTGATAACATGTGTTTGCTTTATAAGTGAGAGGAACTGTATTTGTTTCTGCAACCAGTATAAAAAGTCAGTTTTGTTGGGGCACATCTATTATCCTACCAATGTTCAGAAAGGAGGGAGAAATTGGAAACTCCCTGAATACTGATGGTCCAGGTATTATAGCCAATAACCTGGTTAAGTTCTAAGGTATTGAAAGATGCTCCCACAGACAAATAATGAATGGTACATAAGAAATGCACCCAAAGGTTCTCCTCTGATCTCTACTACGTACTGTATTGTACAAATAGAACCAAACTGATGAGTGCCAGATTCAGAGACTGGGTCTATCTTAAGAAATGAAATGGAGAGTGGCTGAAGGTGTCATCAGGTGTTTATCCTTGGCAGCCTACACACATAAACACACACACACACATACACACACAAAATCACACATATACAGACAGACACAAAATTCTGATTTTTATTTCATCCTTCAAGTAAGCCCAACACAGTGTGTTAAGATAATAGCACATTACTTTAATAATAAATTTTTATCTTACCTCCCTACATTCATAGAAAGTGAAATAATTTAAAACAATTCTAAGATAGTTTATTTTATTCCTTCATTCTAAACTCTGTGACAGCATTCTATGTCATGGAAAACTATAGCTCCTTTGATATACAATGTACCACATTTTCTGCTGCTATCTTCATCTTGTCCTCTTAAGATGTTCATGGCTTCCTTGTATCTCAATGGCTTCCCTGCCACCCGTATAACCCCTTCTTATCAAGCAACCTTTGTATTTCCTTTCCTCTGATTGAATTACTCTTTCCAGTCATATTTTTACCTACCATAAAATTTATGGTGACTTAATATTCCAGTCTCTGCACTATTTTGCATATGCCTAATTGCTTTTGGAAAGATGAGCGAATAGTTTGCATTGTTTTCCATGTGCAAAAATATAAGCACTGATTCTAGTGTCAGGGCTCATTTATATCATCATAAGCAGGAGAAAGAAAATATTAAAGTTTTTAGTCTCTCCAAAATGAAATGCTTGAAGTTGTTCAAAACAAACTCAGTACCCCTGTGATCCCATTTGGTTATAAGTCTTACACAATACATTGCATTCCTCCTTAGCAACAGGACTCTTTGCTATAGTTTCCTCAAAAGCCACTACAAAGAAAATGCTCAATGATCTCCAAAACTCTGTTTCTTAATTATCTTATTGAATGAACTAAAAGAATAAACCACCAATAATATGAATAAATAATTAAAAATTGTAATGCAAAAGGTTTCTTCTCAGCTACAAGTTACCGATCTTCCACATAGGACCTATGAATTAAAGTTCTCTATCAGCTAAAGAACTCCTGTGATTCTAAAGAAGTTCTAGTACCCATATTCAATTAAAAATACAGACAATTAGCATTTCTTTAATAAAACTGAGTTTCAATGTTTAAAAGGTTAAGGATAAAACCAACACAGTCCCAAGTGCAGAAGTCATGACATTCCAGTAGTCATATTCTACACATCTCTCTACACACCTTCATGAACTTGACGTTTGAGCATTGATTCATTACCACACTAATAAGACAACCCCAAGCCAATGGACTTATCCAGGTTCAAGACATAATCTGTATTTTGCAGTGGTTATCTGGACAATTTTAATTCTACCTGATGTTCCTGAAACGTTAGAATCTTACATTTTTAATGAGCAATTAGCTTTGTTAAAAATATGAGCAATGGGGAATATAAGAGGTCCTAGATATGTAATATAATCCTTTTTATTGCAAATATTTTTTATATTCATTAGGTAGGAGGTAGTGTCAAGTGGGAGTGGCCATAAGACTTTTCTAAATGGAATATAAAGAATAGTGAATGCCAGATGGTCAAAAATAGTGATGTAAAAATAGAATGTAAAGGAATCTAGATAATAATAGTCAACTCTAATTGAATAAGTTCAAACATCTTCAGAGTCCTTTTATTCCTTGGTGGATACATGCAGTTCTGCCATTCTTCATTCTAGTGAACATTTCAGCCTTAGGCATGTTTGAACATGTAGGAAACCTGGAATTTTGCATTTTAGGCACCTACTCATAACAGGCTGAATTCTGTGTAGAATGGCCATCCAGAAAAGACAAGCTCCCTTTAACTTTTTTTGAATATTAAAAAATATTTTATAAGTTTTATTTATTTTACGTTTGGGCAGAGGTTGTGCACAGGCCACTTCAACTGTGTCAATGTCAGAGGACAATTTGACATTTGTAGGACTCAGTTCTTTCCTTCTACCATGTGAGTTTTGGAAAACAAATTCACTTCTTTGTGGTCCACAGCAAGTGTCTTTACTTACTGATCTCTCTTGCTGATAAACATAACTCTTTTCTGGAAGTGCCCACCATGGGGAAGGTGCAAGAAAGAATTTTAAAAAAAAGTCTGTATAGTTTTCAAAGCTGCAAGGGATGGGCTGTTATTGCTCCATTCACTCTTAGATTTTTCTGTCAACAGTATTCTTGTTCCTTGCTACCGTTCACTGGACATGTCAATGTTGTCCTCTGTGTCCTTTCTGAATTAATCTCTTCATACTCACAAGAACTAATAATCTTGCTGGGTCTCAACCAGAGTAAATTAGTGACCTTCTCATAGCACATTCAAGATGAATGAGGGCCCCTGAAAACTTTAACTTTCTCATCAAGAAAGTAATGTTTTCCAACCTTGTTTATCCAGCAAACATATCCTGGAATCACTGACTTTTCCAGGCTTAAGGATATTTTGAGAAGAATGCTGTAAACCAAGTGGCAGGAAATTAGCAAAGGACAGACTGAATTTGCCTCACAGGAGATAAAAAATCTGAAGGCTGCAACCACCTGGCTATGCAGAGCTTCTCAGCATGTCCTCAAAAGTTTGTAGAGAAGATGCCATCCTGGATTGTCAGTAGGATATCCTACGCAAATGGAAACAAACTTGTTTTTTACACTGCTGCTTGTGCCCTTCATTTCTGGTCTATAGTTCATTCTAGACCTAGTTGACAACAAATAATAGTCATCAATGTGCTTATGTAACTGATAGCACCACCAACTTTAAAAATGAGGATAAGAAAATTTTCTTCTTTATAAAATTAGAAGAAATGACAATATATTTCCCTTATATGCAACTTTCTGTCTTAGAATCTATGAAGAACCTTTTTAAAAGAGAATCATGAGAACATATGTTGTCATAGCTGAATAACGTGACCCTGACAGGTAGTGCCTCACTGAGGAACAGACAGTCCTATGTAAATCATGCAAGCACCACAGTCTCCACTGAGACAGATGTGAGTGCTTGTTAGTGGAAGAAAACCTTCTGCAGCAAAGGGAAAGGATAACGAGGGGGGATGGTGGAAATTATCTGTGGCTCATTAAAAGTCCAGATCCCTGCCATACAAGGTTACAGCTGGTTTATGAAACAAGCAAAATCAGAAAGAATTAAGAAGGTGCTTTGGGGTCATTGAACTGTCAGAAACAGCTTTAGGGCAGGTGGAATGGAACTGTTACAGGGAAAGACACCTGTAACCTTTGTTAAACTTGTTTTATGATGCTTATATGTAACATTCTTTCACCAAAGCCCACACCAAACTCTTCTGTATATAACTGGCCCTTTCTACCTTTGGTTTCCAAATCCGAGAATTTGAACAGCCATGGGAAGAAGACATTTCAGAAATAATTGACCAGAACATTTACAGAAATTTTGTCCTTGTTATTAGTCCCTAAATTTTAGAAATTCAAAAAATGTTTTCCTATCCAAGTATTAACCAGGCCTCACAGTGCCTAACTGAGATCAGATGAAATCTGACTCATTCAGAGAGGTATGGAGATACATAGCATTTCATCACCTCAGACATTATGGCAATTCAGAGAACCTTGCAACGATGTTGCATATATCTGCAGTGCAAAATTTATGTCATTTTATGTAAGGGACTTAGGTATCCCAGGCCAGTGGTTTCCAGTCGAAAATTCAATGTTCAGCAATGGAGGGAAGAAAGCTCAAATGTCTATGAAGACATAGCTGGTGAAGAATGGAGCTAGGAAGAAGTGTGTGATGGTCAGTATTGTTAATTTGACAGGATATGGAAGCATCTGGGAAACATATGTCTGTACATGCCTGAGGAGATTCTAGATAAATTACCTAGGGTAGAAAGATCTACCTTGATGTCAGTGACAACATTTATGTATTGTGCAGGACTGCATAAGAAGGTAAAGCTAAGCTGAGCAGGGGTGTTCATTTCCCTCTGCTCCATAACTGCAGGTCCAATGTGGACAGCTCCATCATTTTCTGAAGCTTTATTTTCCCCATCATGATAGACTGTACCTACTAACTTTCAGCCAAAATAAATGCTTCCCTCCTTATGTTGCTTTTGTCAGATGTTTTGTCTCTTCAATGAGAGAGCAACTAATACAGTAGTCAATGTCAGTCATTATTCCAGTTGAATAATGTTCTGCTTGTCTCCCAACCACACAGACAAGTCTAAATAATGCATGAACCAGAGAAAATATCAGTGTGTGTAATTATTTTAGATTGTTTTCGAAGCTGGGTTTTTTTTTGTTTTTTTTTTTTTTTTTTTTTTTTTTGGTTTTTCGAGACAGGGTTTCTCTGTGTCCTAGAACTCACTCGGTAGACAAGACTGGCCTGGAACTCAGAAATCCGCCTGCCTCTGCCTCCCAAGTGCTGGGATTAAAGGCATGCGCCACCACTGCCAGTCTTAAAGCTGTTTTTAAAGTTATGGATTAACGAATAAAACTAAATTTGTTTACTCCAATTTATACTATTCTAAGTATTCTCGTTTTTAATAAATAAATAATTACTAACCCATTAATGAATTAAGGAGTACAAGACAGAACTACTTGTCTCATTTGACTTGCAGATGAAGGAACCTAGCATCTCAGCAACAAAAGCACACATTAAACACACACACAAAACATACGACCCAAACTCTCTCTCTCTCTGTCTGTCTGTCTGTCTCTCTCTTTCTATCTCTCTCTCTCTCTCTCTCACACACACACACACACACAATCACCAAACATACACAAATATAGACCCAGCACACACACATATATACACAGACTCACAGAAACTGACACCATAATGTTTTGTGTATGTATGTGGTATCTGAGAATATGAATGTGTTGTGTGTACATATCCATGTGATTCTCCAATGCTTTCTTTTTCTCTTTATCATACTATATTTTGAGGCAGGGTGTCTCACTGAATTCATATCTCACTAATTTGCTAGGCTAACAAGCTTTGAGCAGCATGGACTATCTTCTCACCCACTCTTACCAAGCATCAGTATTATACACATCTGTCCCCATGTCTACTTTTTTTATATCCATTCTGAGAATCTGAATTAGTGTCTTATGTTCATATGAAAGACACTTTTTAGTGAAGACATATTTTCAGACCACAGGTTGATTTTAAAAATGTACATTTCGATAGTATAATAGTATAGTATATAGCATAGTCATGTGAGGTAGTGGTATGTAGTTTGACAATGATGGCTGTTTATTGATCTTTCTTTTAACTTTTCATTTATCTGAGATTCTCAAAACATAGAGAATTGCTCTTTTGAAAACAGCTTCAGATACTTTCAAAAACCATCTATTCTGGGAAGTCTTGATACCAAAAATAAAAAACAGTGACAAAAGGAACACAAAAGTCTAGAATCTAGAGAAATTTGTGTGTTTTCATGAGTTTGTAAGAGCAAGCTATTATTAGCATTGTCATCTTATTGCTAAATAAGATACCTCTAGGAGATAAGATTATCTCCTAGAAACTTTTTACATATTGTAGGGCTATGAAAGGGGTCTTGGTTTTTGGTAGAAGCTCTGGCTGGAAGTAGCCCAGAGACCCTGCAAGGGACTGGCATTTAAATTCCATCGCACTCCCAGAATCTAGGCTCCTAACACTTGGTGTGGAACTCCATTAACCTGCATCACTCGAGAACTCTGTACCACCTGGCAGAACCCCAGACTGAGTTTGTTCCCTGCCCAGGCGCAATCCCTGAAGTGTCCACCGGGCACAATGTGAGACTTCTCCCCTTGGGTTAAAATTTTCCTTTTCGTTTTTAGACAGTTTTCTTTCTCTCAGATAAAAGCACCAAGCAAGGCCTGGAGAAACTGTGCGCCACCTGCCAGCTGCTCCCAGGAGCTGCCAGCTACATGCCAGCTTCCACATGCTCCCCCTCCTCGGCCCCCCATGGCTCTGTTGTTATACAGAACCTCACTCCTTCTGACTCTGACTCTCCTATCAAACACCTATATTTCTTGCTTTGAGCTTTTCTTCAAAGTTGACCTTTCTTCTCTTTCTCTACAGTTAAGACTGCTAAGAAAAACAAATGAGGAATACCCTGGCCTCTCTGTTAGAGCACAGACACCACATGACAGAGCAAACCTCTTTCCCCCACTGCTTTTAAACCCTGCCATTAATAGTTTTTCTCTCTAACAAAAATGCCTGCAACAATGTTCGTGCTTTTCAACCAATAATTTTCCTATTTTTTGTTTAAGTGTTTCTCTCTCTAACACAGTGCTTGCTAGACTTATGTCAACTTGACACAGTCATCTGAGAAGAGGAAACTTCAATAGAGAAAACACCTCCATAAGATAGGCATGTTCTAGCCTATAGAACATTTTTTAAATTAGTGCTTGATGGAGAGGTCCCAGTCCACTGTTGATGGTCCCATCCTTGGGTTGTATAAGAAAGTAGACTCAGTAAGTCTTGCGGAGGATGCTACTAAATAGCACTGCTCCATGGTCTTTGCATTGGGTCCCACCTCCAGGTCACTGATGTGATAAGTTCCTGTTCTAGGTTTCTGCAGTGAAGGATGGCAATATGGAGTTGTAAGTCAGATAAACCATTTCCTGCCAAACTTGATTTTTGGTCAAGGTGCTTCATTACAGCAATAGAAATGCTAATTAAGGCAATATCCAACCCAAACAAAGAAGTACTATGCCTAAACCAAAGCACATTCATGAGATTGAGTGTGGACAGAGGTTATAGAATTTGCAGTTAGGACCTATGGGAATAGAAACAGTTATAGAAATTGTAGGTGCTAACAGATGAAAAAAATGTAGGTTGAGATTAAACATAGATCTGGAATGGGCAGGAGAAACATTCCTCTCTGAGACACCAGATTTGGGTGTTCAAAAATAAGGCTAATATTTCTAACCTTTTAAAATTATTGCAAACTGGGTTTAATGTAGCTCATTGTTTTCAAACTCACCACAGAGCCCTAGTCATCCCTGAATTTCTGATTATCATGCTTCCAATGGCCAAATGCTGGGACTACTGCCATATAACATCACAAAGAGCTTATTTGATGTTGAGGACTGAACCTAAGACTCTGTATACATTTGGAGAGCAATTTACCAAGATGACCTACATCCTAGATCCCACCTCACTCTTAATGAAATGTGGCGTCTTTGAAAGACAAACTGATGGGTTGACAGTTGGCCCTGAATAAATAACATTTTTATTCTTATGCCCATCTATGAATCTTTTTAAAGACTCTATCAAAGACATATTCTATTTTAAAATTTAGTAACATATTGCCTAGCTCTCACTCTTCTCCCAATTCCAGCCCTTCTAAATTAGTTTTGAGAGCTAATTAGCCTCAGAGCCATTTTCATCTGAAACTTTGGAAGATAAGGTACATGCCTACATAGTGTGCACTTACTGCTGTGCACATCTGTGCTCAAGATCAATCTGTAGGGAGTTTGAAAATTAGCATCTATTTAAAGGCAAACAGGGTTATAAGTGAAGCCAAGTGTTTAATTGGTCTTCAGTCTTGTTGATACTGCCTGAGTTACAGTAAAAATGTTAAAGTAATGGAAAAGGGAAGGTCCTTTCTGGTTTTGCCTATGCAAACCATAAACAGAACAGGTAGCACAACATACCAGGAAAATGTCTATCTTAAAAGAAAGCATGATTATTTTTTTAAGTTTTAAAACCACATTTATGTAGGAATATGGCAACATAAAATATAAATTTATATTGTGGAAGAAATGAAAATTTTTATTAATGTTGAGATTCTTGTGTAATATAAAATAAGGTAATAATATCACTTTTTTCTTTTCTTTTTATGAGATTATAGCATGATTATAATATTTATTCTTCCAAGTGTCCCCATATATTCCTCCCCATTCTCCTTCAATTTCATAGCTTCTTTTATTCATCAATTGTTATTGTATCTGGTCATAAATATATATTCCTAAATATAACCTATTGAGTCCATGTAAAGTTACTGTATGTATATTTTCAGGAATAACCTTTTGTATTGAGCAACCAGTTAGTATATTCCTTCCTGAGAAAGATCACCTTTTCCACTCCCAGTTCTTTTTATAGAGTTGAGTCCTTATTGGCTTTTCTCTGTTCAATTTGGTTCATTTCACAGTTGGGCAGTCATTTTGTTGACACTTAATGGATGTGTTAGTTAAGGAGAATCAAAGACCACAGTCTAACTAAACAAGTGTAATCACTAACAGCAACCTATAAACAAAATAATACCTTTTTGAAAATTTTTATTTGTTTGTTTGTTTGCCTGAGGGAGGCACATAGGACACAGTAAATATATGGTGGTCAAAATGGAGGTCAGATGACAACTCATAAGGCCAATTATCCCTTCCACCCTGTGGATTCTAGGGACTGAAGTCAGGATGGTAAGACTTTACCAACCGTGCCACCTCAATGGCCCCCAAAGTATAATATCTGGGAATTTACGGTAACAGAAAGACTCAACAGTTTCTTGTACATTTCAGAAGCACACCTTATTTTCCAGCACTTAGCACTTTGTATTCAAGCTCCTGGGTCTGTCTTTGAAATGGTAATTCTGTGAGGAGGAGAAAGAAATTGCCCTAAACCTGCATGAAACAGTGACTCAGACTTACCTAAGTCTAAATGCACAACAGTTTCTCTAGGAATATAGATCAGATACATAGACTACATTGTAGCTATTAAGAGTTAAGGGAGTGGGAGCTTTTACTACTTGCTTAGGTGGATTTTTAATACTTTTAAGGTAACCATTGAAGAAGCACATTTTGGCTGAAAACAACTACAGGAGGAGTCTGAAGGGACACCCTGTGTTCCTTCCAAATCCTATCCACTCTCTTGAGATCTGACGAAGACAAGAGAGGGGGGAAGGGGAAAGATCCAAGAAAAAAATTTATATATTTTGATGTTCTTAGTCTGCCCTACACATAATGTACTTAATTTACAAGGCTACCAATATGACTAATACAATAACAAAAATTGAAGTCAAGGAACTCCAGTATCTTCGTGAGTACAAAAAGTGATAGAAAGCAGAAGCCAAACAGGAAGTAGGACTAGGCAAACAGGAAGCAGCACAAGCCAAAGAAGAAAGCATTATAATCCAAAAGGGTAGATGCAGAAGGCAAAAAGAAGAAATATCAGGTCTACTAGGAAATATCTGATCTCAGGAAAGAAGTTCCTCAAAATCGTGTTTCAAGGACTGGGTAGTGAATACAATAGGCTTATTAACCCTATGATTCTGCTTTTGGTACAGCAAGGCTGCCTCACTCAATGTATTAACTGGTAAGCCAGATTTTGTTCTAAAATTACTTTATTTATAAAGATTGAAATTTGATTTTATTTGATTTTTTAATGTCAGGAAAGTTAATCTTTCTTCCTCTCAACTATTAAGCAAGTGGTACCAATTTACTTGCTCTTCCTACAGAGGATAAGAGTTCAGATCCCAGCACCCATGCTGAGAGGCACACAAAACAAGGTGGAGGGGTCTGTACACATATGCACCCACATGAACACACACACAAACACACAAATACACATACACACAAACACACACAAATACAAAATAAATTAAGAAAAATTGAAACCACATTTATTCTGAATATGCTTTCTTTTCTAGAAATTGATGACTTCAATATAGTAATGTACTATGCAGTCCAGGAGATGAAAAAGAATTGCAAATTATTTTTCCATGTGAAGGTTTTAAAAATAAACAAAGCCAATTTTGAATGGCATTGGTGAACATATGAAGATTTCTATCCTGATTAAAAATCAAGTCTTATTTCTCATCAAATCAAGTTGACATACTTGTCAAATTGACTTGGCACTTTTGATGTGGAAAGAATCCAATCACTCGAAAAGACTAATTAATTTACCTCTGTCTGTCTTCATGGTAGGTCACCTAACTCATTCATCTTTATATAGACAAATATATGTTCCATTTTCTGTGCTAGGTAATATGATGCTTTTCCATTTACTCTTTTTTTTTTTTTTTTCGAGACAGGGTTTCTCTGTGTAGCCCTGGCTGTCCTGGAACTCACTCTGTAGACCAGGCTGGCCTTGAACTCAGAAATCTGCCTGCGTCTGCCTCCCAAGTGCTGGGATTAAAGACGTGCGCCACCACTGCCCAGCTCCCATTTACTCTTTATTGCACCAGTACACTAACAGGAAAACAAACCAACTTGAAGGGAAAGTAAATGTCTCTTTTCTCCATTCAGATTTGCAACAGGGTTCATTTGCCCTTCAGTTATCTTCAGAAAAAGGGGGGCTCATTTATATTTAATTTTTAAAACTATCTTATATAGATATTTTGCTTAGCATCAGTTATAAATGGAATAGAAGTATCTATATGAAAATAAGTGTAGGTCCTGTGATGTCTATTATTCTAAGAAACAATGAGCAATAAGAGACATTCTCATGAGCCACATACCCTTCCAATAGAGCAATAGTTACTCTAATCTTGTAAGTATATTGCATCACAAGAAACAATAAGCCACTTTCCACATATCTTATAGCTTGGTTCTTCAGTGTTCCTGAAAAGCTTGTGGGTTATGACTTTCCATAACAGAAAGATGCTTTTGGGAAATGATGGCACCTTTCAATAATAGGGTCTAATATGCAATATTTGGTGCATAGAGAGAATGCCCTTGAATGGCATGTTACTAATTCCTTTATTTGTTTAGGCAGCTAAAGAGTGAGATGTTTTGCTCCTCTTGGAATCTAAATACTGTAATTTAGAAACTCCAACAGTGACCCAAAGGAATGGGCTTACCTCAAAAACTGTAAATAAACAAACAAAAAACAAATAAAAAGGCTCAATGCCCCAGTATAGGGGAATTCGAGGGTGGGAAGTGGGAATGGGTTGGTGGGTGGGGGACCACTCACAGAAGCAGGGGCAGGGGGGATAAGAAAGGGGGTTTACAGGGGGCGGTTGAAACTGGGAAAGGGGATAACATTTGAAATGTAGATAAAGAAACTATCCAATAAAAATGGCAACAATAGAAACAACAACAACAATAACATCAAAAACAAAGCAAAATATTCTTCTCTTTAGAAGTTGTTTTTTTTTTCCAATTATTATAGTAACAGCACTTGACTGAACTTAATTTCTCAGAAGAGAAACTAGATAGGATCTTTCTAGAGATGTCCAATGACATAACAGAGAAATACATTAAATGAAATACTCACTTTACTAAGACATTTCAGAAATCTTTAATCTTCGCTATTTTTCCCCTCTATCAATCTAACCACCACCATTCACATATCACTGGTTACTTTTCTTCTTGTCAGAATATGAATCTGAGTACAAAATACTTGCAGAGTGATGCACAGAGAGATAATTACCATGCTATTTAGTTTGGTTTAACACATGAGTAATACCAGAAGTATGCAAAATACACTTCAGATGTTATAGAATGAAACTACAGCAAGAAATAAACTACATATTTTAAAGACTCACTTCACTTTTTAATTATGTCTACAAATATATGAGTATATATATATATATATATATATATGTAATATATATATATAATATATATATATATACTCATTTATATGTGAGGAGTGTGTGTGTGTGTGTGCTGATATATGCATATTAGTACATGTGCAGCTTCTAATACTCTAATGATACCAATTATGGTCCCCCAAAAACTGCTCATTATAGAAGGTCTGGGAACCGGCCCCCAGTTTCTGATCATTAATTAAACGTGACAAAAACTAATAGCTGGGCAGTTGAGACTTTAGATTTTCTGGGCTTGGGACCTGGATGAGGAAGAAAGAGAGATCCACCATACCAGGAGAGTGTGGAGGAAAAGAGAAATGCCATGCCTGAGAAACGTGCTGGATAGAGATGCATCGTTGCCATGTAAATGAGCCGGGAAAGCACAGCTCAGAGCATGGCCCAATTTGGCACTTCTCTGGATCCAGAGCAGCCAAAATAGAACATAGAAGTTAGTAAATAATAGCTCAGAAATATCGGCAGGAGATAGTGGAGGTTAGCCTGTAGCCCAGCTATTGAGTTGTATATAACATGTTAAATTCAAAGGTTGTGCATTTGTCTTTCATTTGAGAATCTAAACCATTGAAATGGGATGAACCTGCAGTCCAGAATGACTAATTTAAGAAATATTGTAACATACATGTTCTTATAGATGCTAGAGGCATCAATCACCCAGGAGCTGGAGTAAGAGGTGATTGCTAGCTGTCCAACATGACTCTCAGAAACTGAACTTAGGCCTTCTGCAAGAACAGCATGTACTGTTAAATATAATGTTATCAAACTGGCCAATAATCTGCTTATTTTGATCAAGGAATCTATGTATAACTTGTTCTTTTATTTAAATAGAATACTTGACTAATAGAATTATTTTTCTTTGATTTAATTGATCCAGAGATTGGTTATATTAGAATGCATGGTATCCTTAAGTAACCTATCTTTGTAGTATGGTCAAGTTCCTGTAATCTTAAGACACGGAATACAAAGGTAGGAGGATTGGAAATTCAAAGTTAGCCTAATATACATAGCAAGTTAGAGGCTAGCCAAGGCATTATAAGATTCTGAATAAAGAAAATAAAAAATCAAAAACCAAATAGACAACAAAAATAGCAACTACAAAACAAAGAAGAAAGAAAGAATAAGGGAAAGAAAGAAGAAAGAAGGAAGGAACGGAAGAAATGATCATACTTGTACCCACAAACGGCCTGCAATTTACTTTGAGGTGATGAAAATGTGAGTTTGATGACAGTTGAATTAGTTAATGACTATTAACTGCTGCTTCAATACCTTTAATCCTTAGAAATACCTTTAGGCCTTAGAAAAATATGGCAGAAGGATTATTGCCAGCTAAATAACAATTTAGACTACATAGTCAGATCCAAACTAGCATGGGAGAAGTGAAAGTATCTGAAAATCAACAACTTAACACTTTGGAAGATTGGAGAGCTATTGTCTTCATTGTGTACCTCTTGTATACAAATGTTTTAAATGCAATGTTTGTGCTATGAAAGGAAGTTGTATGAGGCATTGTGAGTGCCTATGAGACATATGTATATTATACTTAATGAAAGCATGTATATATTATATATAATGCATATACATAATGAATGTGTATATATACATATATATATATAATGAATATTCATATATAGATACAATTTTACAGCTTTCCAGTTACAACATTGGTTTATCTATATTGATTCTTTTGGTGCAAACTAAAATCATTATTGTCTTTTCTAACTGTGTGATTATCTTAATGTCTTGAAATGATTTCTTGATTGGTTTCTCTGCTATCATTAATTTAATTAGTTTCATGTTTAAGCAAATGGTTACATTCATTTACATATTTTCTACTTTTACATTATATTGAGCTTTGACTATGGAAAATAATGATTGTAAGGAATGTGTTATAATACTAGGAATGTGTCTCCTTTGCTTTTTAATTTTTGCCTGTTATTGGAAAATAAGGTGAGGAAGTTATCCTGGGTTTGTTTTCCATTGATATTCAGCTTGCTCATCTAGATTGGTATCTTCCAGAAGAGAAGCACCTGAACATGTCAGTGAGATGGTGGGTTGTGGGATGTTGTCGTTTACATGGTAATTCGAACCATATTTCATTCTATATACTAAAATGAACTCAGACTTAGACCAGAGAGAAGATTAAACAGGCAAAATATCTACTACAGGTAAATAACAGCCTGAGTTTAGATTCTCAAACCCAAACAAGAGGAAGACAGTGGTTCAGTCTATTATATTAGCATTCTTAGAATATGGGAAGCAGGTCTTAAAGAACATTCAGAAGTTTGGGAGCCAGCTAACTTGGATATACACCACAGTGGTAAAGAGTGACTCTTAAACAAGATGGACATGAGGATTAACCCCTGAAATTATTTTCTGACCTCTAGATGTATACAGTACTATGAACATATCATTATACCAAACACACCTCACATACATACACAAAAATAACTAAAAGAAACATACCTTTAATTTAATACTTTAGAATGAAAACAAAATTATAAATCTCTTCTTCTTAGAAGAAAACACAGTAGCAAACTCTCATGATATCTCTTAGACACTACACCTCTTAGCACAACCAATGAGAGAAAAAAGGTAGGACAAGCCAGCCCCTACTTCAGTTTTTCAATTTTATACACATAGTATATTTAATTGATTTTTTCTGTTTGTATTATATTATAAATGGTGTCCTATTATGTATGCAATATTTTTTATGTGTGTCCCACTGTAAACTTCCAGGAAAGGAAAATAGACCTAAGAATGTAAGTAAACATTTTCCAACAGCAAACCAAAAGAGAATGAAGATTTATTGAAATTTTGGCAAATAAGTTGAACAAAGCATTTATATATAATATATGTGTGTATGTTCAACATACAAACACAAACATGAACCACTTATCTGCCTGGTTTGCAGAGTCATTAGAGGAATTTGGTTCCCAAAGAAACTAGAATTACAGATGGTTGTGAGCCTCCATATGGGTTCTGGGAACTGAGCTAGGGTACCCCACAAGAACAAGCCATAACTCTTGCTTCCATAACTGGATTTTATATAGAGACTTGGAACATAAAATCAGGTCCTAGAACCTGCAAAAAAAGCATTTTATGGACTCAAACCATCTTCTATGTTTAATTACTCGATAGTTTTAAAAGGATTATTTGTAATAGTTAAAATGGAGATAAACACGTGACCATGAATTGACAAATGCATAGATATAGATGAATATGTAACCTGTCCTATGTTATTTAGCTTTAATGAAAACGGATAATTATAATGAATTTGAAAACTTACAAGTAAATCTTGGAAACATGGCCAACAAAAAAAAAATGCCAGACACAAAAGGACATATACTGTATCATGTCATTACATGAAAGGTTCAGAACAGCAAAACTAAGAGAGACAGGAGAGATTGTGTCTGCAGCTAGGGGCTCAGAGGAATAGAAAGTGGAACATGACCACAAACGGCCTGCAATTTACTTTGAGGTGATGAAAATGTGAGTTTGATGACAGTTGAATTAGTTAATGACTATACTAATAACCACAAAATTGTATGTATTACAAAGTGACTTTTACACTGTATTAATTGTATGGCAAATGGTTTTACAAAGTAATAACAGAATTAATAGGTGTGAACAGGGTACTTACTAATTACTTTGTACCAATTAGCTGATTTAACCATAAAGCCATGTGAAGTAGGTATTAGTCTTAGTATGTTTTGCAAGCACTCAGAGAAATTAACAGTATAACTCTTTTGAGGTCACTTTAATTGGTGCTGATTGGACTGAAATCTAACAACTGAGTTATGGTGCAAAGTGGCTTCTTTATTTCTCACCTTAAGTGGGAAGTGAACATTAAGTTTCTACTGTATGATATAAATAGATCTAATTAATTGCAAGTACAAATTTGTAAGGGAAGCAGAGGACAACTAAAGTAAAAAAACAAAAACTGTTTTGGAGTGAGATGGTATGTTGCTGTAAACCTTGGGTACTTTGTTCTGTAACTGTTTTTCTGAGGATACAAGAATAAATATCTCTTCAGGCCAGATAACACACCAAGGGACAGAAATAAAAAAAAAAATCTAGCTGCATGCAGCTTGGTGAGCCAATGAGGATGGATCCACTACTGAAGGAAATTAGAATTCTGTCATCCAGAAACTGTTAACTTCGTGCATATCCGCAGGGACATGTATTGCCATTCATAGACAAACCTGACATTCACATATCATCTAACTTTCAGTTTGTTGCACTAGCCTATTCAGTTAACCCACATTCTGAAATCACTGAAATCTAAGAGCAACTTTGGGTCTCCTGAAAAGGCACCAATTATTCCTGCTAAGAGAGAAAATCAAAAATGTAAAGTTCTTATAATTTTGATGAACTATGTTTTTTAAGGAATTATTCAGAGGGTGCTGGAACATGAAATTTTGTTCACTAGTATCTACAAACACCTTCATTATAACAGTCCACAATATATGTACTGTTAGGGACATTATCACTATCAGAAATCCCATCATCCCTTAAATTATATCATCAATGTCCGAGGTTTTATAGTTCTCTCCTTTCAATTAACAAATTACTACCATTTGTTAATTTTAAGACTTTCCGTTTTTACTTGTTTATTTTTATTTGTTTTTAACTTAAGTCTTTCTAAAGGTCAGCAGCTGTAGACATAAAATACATATTTATACTGAATACAGTTTTTGTACTTACCATAAGTGACCTTGGTTCTCAGGCCTTGACCACCTTCCTAGAAATCTCTTTAAAAGTCTGAACAGATACATTTCTAATATATTGCCAAACGGACTTTAAGGCTGACAAGTACGCTTGATGAGTTCATGTTCCCACAGTTCCTATGTATGTATCAGTGAAAAAATCATGAAGATAATTTACATCAGTTTGTCAAGAGCTACTGACTATTTTTGCCAGCTTAATTATATTGCATCATAAGGCTGTACATTCACTTTTTAAACCTATGAATGCATGAAACATTTACATGTTTTGTTTTTTTAAAGTATATATAAATATACACCATGACATTTGTGTAGATGTCAGAGGTCAACCTCCATTGTTGGCTCTCACATTTCATCTTCTTGAGAAAGAGTCTCTTTTTTGTTCATAGCTGCATATCATAGTCCAACTGACCAGGGAGCTTCTCTGAATTTCCATCTAATTGTAAGAGCTCAGGGATTACAGAAAGCAGCCATGTTGTTGGGCTTTTGTGTAGGTTCTGGGAGTTTGAAATCAGCTCCTAATCTTTGTAGGGCAAGCCAGCCCCTACTTCAGTTTTTCAATTTTATACACATAGTTTATTTAATTGGTTTTTTTCTGTTTGTATTATATTATAAATCGTGTCCTATTATGTATACAATAATTACTGGAAAAAATTTAGAAGTGGGATTTTGGGTATATGCCCAGGAATGGTATAGCTGGGTCCTCTGGTAATATCTGAGAAACAACCAGACTGATTTCCAGAGTAGTTGTACCAGCTTGCAACCACACCAAAAAACAGAGGAGTGTTTTTCTTTCTTCACATCCTTGCCAGCTTCCTCTATAAGCTGAGTTTTTGTTCTTAGCCATTCTAGCTGGTGTGAGGTGGACTCTCAGTGTTGTTTTGATTTGCATTTCCCTGATGAATAAGGATGTTGAACATTTCTTTATGTGATTCTTCCCCTTTCTAGTTTCCTCAGTTGAGAATAGCTCTGTACCCCATTTTTTAATAGAATTATTTGATTTTCTGGAGTCTAATTTCTTGAGTTCTTTGTATATATTAGATAATAACCCTCTATTGGATGTAGGATTGGTAAAGATCTTTTACAAATCTCTTGGATGCTGTTTTGTCTTATTGACAGTGTCGTTTAGCTTACAGAAGTTTTGCAATTTTATGAGATCCCATTTGGCTATTTTTGATCTTAGAGCATAAGCCAATGGTGTTCTGCTCAGGAAATTTCCCCTTGTGCCCCTGAGTACCAGGCTCTTCTCCGCTTTCTCTTCTATTAGTTTCAGTGTATCTGATTTTATGTGATGGTCCTTGATGGACTTGAACTTGAACTTTGTACATGGAGATAAGAATGGATAAATTTGCATTCTTCTAAATACTGACCAAGAGTTGAATCAGCACCATTTGTCGAAAATGCTGTTCTTTTCCCACTGGATGTTTTTAACTCCTTTGTCATTGATCAATTGACCAGAGTCTGTGGGTTCATTTCAAGGTCTTCAATTCTATTCAACTGACATACCTCTCTGTCTCTGTACCAATACCATACAGTTTTTGTCACTATTACTCTGTAATAATACAGCTTAAGGTCAGGGATAGTGATTCCTCCAGAACTATTTATTGTTGAGAATAGTTTTTGCTCTCCTGGAATTTTGTTATTCCAAATAAATTAGAGAATTGCTCTTTCTAACTCTATGAAAAATTGAGTTAGAATTTTGATGGGGATTGCATTGAATCTGTAGATTGTTTTCGGCAAGGTGGCCAATTTTACGATATTAATCCTACCAATCCATTAGCATGGCAGATCTTTGCATCTTCTGAGAACTTCTTCGGTTTCTTTCTTCAGAAACTTGAAGCTCTTGTCATACAGATCTTTCACTTGCTTGGTTAGAATCATACCAAGGTATTTTATACTATTTGTGTCTATTTTGAAGGGTGTTCCTTCTCTAATTTTTATCTCAGCTCATTTATTCTTTGAGTAGAGGAAGGCTACTGATTTGTTTGAGTTAGTTTTATATCAATCCAATTTGCTGAGGTTGTTTATCAGGTTTAGGAATTTTCTGATGGAAGTTTTTTGGTCACTTAAGTATACACTCATATTATCTGCAAATAGTGATATTTTGACTTCTTCCTTTCCAATTTTTATACCTTTGACCTTCTTTTGTTGTCTAATTGCTCTGGCTAGGACTTCTAGTACTGTATTGAATAGGTAGGGAGAGAGTGGGCATGCTCCAACATATAAGAAGGACATATGCCTCATTATGTTCATACTGCCTTATTCATAATAGCCTGAAGCTGGAAAGAACCCAGCTGTATTTCAACAGAGGAATGGATACAGAAATTGTGGTACATTTACACAATGAAGTATTACTCAGCTATTAAAAACAATGACTTCATGAAATTCTTAGGCAAATGGATGGATCTCGAAAATATCCTCCTGAGTGATGTAGCCCAATCACAAAAGAACACACATGGTATGCACTCACTGATAAGTGGATATTAGCCCAAAAGCTGAGAATACCCAAGGTACAACTCACAGACTACATGAAGTTCAAGAAGAAAGACTGAAATGTTGATGCTTTGGTCCTTCTTAGAAGGATTAATAAAATACTCATGGGAACAAATATGGAGACCAAGTGTGGAGCAGACATCAAAGGAGGGGCTGTCTGGAGACTACCCCACTTGAGGATCCATCCCATGTGCAGTCACCAAAAACCTGTTCAATAATATCCTTTCCAACATCCAACACATAGACACAAAGACATATACATATACACACACATACACATACACACACACACTTAATAAATATAAAAAGCTAGAGTATGAAGTATTTACACATTGGTAATAGATACAATGCTTGGAATACACATTACTGACATATCTAAAAGTTGTGTTACAAGTATATCTTGGTCATTATATGTGTCTATGTATTTTCCATAAACTCATACTATGTATAGCTAAAAAAACTGAATATTATGACTTTATTCTTTATATATTTACATTATAGGATCAGTTTATTTTGTAATTTGGGGAGTTTTATTTTGTTTTGTTTTGTTGTCTCAATTGAATACTTCATGTCAGTGTCTTTCGTTAATGGGACTATTATTGTTCTGCATTGTTATCTCTTTACCATCAAAGATGTCTATGTTCATGTGAACTGCATTTCCAAGTAGATGAATAATCTATGTAAAATGTAGGAAGCAAATTATATTTAACTTATTTTTGATTGGTAGATCCATTATATATTCAAATCAGAAAGAAAATAGTTCTCTACCCTAATTCTCTGGTTAGCTGACGCTCAGGTAAAACACCAAGCAGGCCTCTACCAATAACACTTAGATCAACATAGCCTGACAATTATTTGATTTAGACCTATTTCAAAAGTATGATACAACCACTTATGCCCAACACAGAACTTGCAAATGATACAACACAGCCAAGTATAAATGTTTTTCTCCCACATGCAGTACATGGAAGCAATGTTAACTGACCAACAGAGGAAGTTATCTGGCAAAAGATTTCAATGAAATGTAGGAATGAACATAGGGTTATTGTAGTAGACACTCTAGTTCAACCTTTAACTAGACTCCTGGTACCTGAAGAATGACCGACATCTACCATAACACAGTACAGAGGTCTTGTTAGTGTACCAATAACAGTTGTCTATGGAGGTATTTTGGTTTTCTCACTCATTGTTGTGTGGTGTGTGTGTGTGTGTGTGTGTGTGTGTGTGAGAGAGAGAGAGAGAGAGAGAGGAGAGAGAGAGCACTAGAGCAGGCGCATGTGAAATTTGGAACACAACAGGAGGGAGTTATTTTTCTTCTGCTTCTGTGTGTTTCAGGGATAATACTCAGGTTGTCAAGCTTGGTCTGACTTCTTTTTTTTTAAGCATTATTTATTTATTTTATGTATATAAGTACACTGGAGCTGTCTTCAGATGCACCAGAAGAGGGCATCAGATTCTATTATAGATGGTTGTAAGCCACCATGTTGTAGCTGAGAAGTGAACACATTCCCTCTGGACCAGTCAATCCTCTTAACTGCTGAGCTATCCTTCCAGCCCTTGTCTGACTTCTTAAAAGTCACATCTCTTAATATAACCCAAATACTAATTAAATTTCAACATGAGTTTGGAAAAACATGTAACACAATCTATAGTACCTAACACAGATTATGTCTCAGAAAATACTCTTCAAATATATTGACATGTTTGTGACATCTTGAATGGAGAGAATGAGTTTTAGCTTGTAATTTTTAATCTCTAACATTAATGTTCATTAGTTTCTTCAAGGGAATAATATTTAATACGTGTCAGAGTATAAATCAAGGAGCTGCCTGGAAAAGAGGTGAAGCAACATAGAACATGAGGAGGTCTACCCCTTACCAAAAATAGAGGCATCTGATTTTGAAACATTTTTGTTACAAGACAATTCTCAGTTCTTAAAGTTTTCATTAGTAGTGATCTCAATTGTGTTTCATTTGCAAATTTTTCAATTCTCCTGAATTTTTTCTCTCCAAGCTTCTGAAATATCAGCCAGTTCTTTGCTGGCCATCAGCATTAGCAATTTTATCAAGTATAACTTTTTGTCTCTAATATTTCTCACAGATGGTCTTTCTCTACATGAACTACTTTATCAAACATGATATTTACTTACAAGGTTGCCCAAGAGTACATTAGAAGCTTTTTCATAATTTTTTCCTGGACAGATCTTTGTTATTTCCACATCCCATTGATAACCTATTAGTTACACACCTTATTGTCTTCCTGGAAATCCAGGGTGAAGCAATTGACATCTCATATTAAAGAGAATCCAGGAGCTCCAGTGCTCCAAACATTATAAAATGAAAATTTAACATGAAGCCAGAGTATGTTTGCTCTTTAAAAGTAAGAAATGATTGCAAACGTTATTAAAAATTTTATATAGTCACGCAAAACCCTTTATAAATGAAATTGATAACCTGATTGTCCCAGGTAGTGAGAGGCTAAAGACACAGAACTCACGGTAAATTAATTTGACATGATTAGCTAGAGTATACCAGTTCAGGTTAGGGACTAAGTGCTTTAATTATTAGAATTCATGATTTTTCTCTCATTTTTGACTTCTTTTGGGCAAGGATATAATGTATGTATTTATTAAAAACCCTGTTTGAAGTGACCCTGTTATTTCCTGCTCTTCCTATGTGCTGACACCCTAGCTGTAAGGCCTGGTTTAGCTTTTCTCCATTTATGAACTTCTTCTTATGTTTTCACTTTGAGTGTGTTTATACCATGGGCTACACAGTAGTAATCACTTTGGCAATGTTCACTACCTCATTGTTCACAGGTGGCAGTTTTTGTTCATAACACTGTTAGCTGTGTGCTGTTCTTTTAATCTCATGACAGAGCCAATGGAGCAGTTTATCCTAGGACAGGGGCTTTGGAGAAAATAAGAGAGTGCCTCAGGTTCCAAATTCCTATTGCAACAAAAATGTGCCTGGAAATGTCACATGACAGCTTCTCAATATGATTAAGACTATATACGGCAAGAAGCTTCTTCAAAACAGGCTGGAAAATGCTTTAGCTGCATATACCTTGTGTTGTTCAGCTGACACAAAACCTAAGAACTGCAATCTTCTAAGGGGAGGCAGCACCAAATCTTCACATTGCATTAGACCAAGAACTATACTGACTGGGAAAACAGGTGAATATTCTTTCATATTCACACATACTGCATACACACTGCACACACACACACACACACACACACACACACACACACACAGACACACACATACACTGTACCTCAGGAGATGCTCAGAAGTAATATAATCATTTACAAGTCTTAGAGAAAACCCCAGTTGGATAACTTGACTTCTATACTCATTTCAGTGGCTCACAAGCACCTGTATCTTCAGTTCCAGAACATCTGACAGACCCTTTTGGCTTCCATGGACACAGGTAATCCTTTGTATCAGGTACATAAAAATGAATAAAAAGTAAACAAATCTTTAGAAAAACTATCACTGAAACAAGGACACACATATTAAAATTATACTGGGAAAATGGACCTCCAGGCCTCAGTCCCACAATGTTTGTCTGCTCAATAGGATCTGTCAAACTAAACCTTAATTCCTGGATCTTTAAAACCAATTGATCATTGTAGATCTTGAAGTTGTGCCCAGTCCTGTAGCTTCTTACAAGTTCACTTAGTAGCTTTCTATATGTCTTCCCTCTTCCTCCTACAGTTCACATTGTCTCTCTAATCCCAGTGCAATTGAGAGTGAAATGTCTGTCTTTTCCAATGTCCCTTCCTCTGCTGTGAACAGAGTTGATGAAAGTGTTTTCTTCCTTTCCATACTTAAATAGGCTTTCTTCATGCTCCATATTTTCATAGCAGCTTTATTTATAATAGCCAGAAGCTGGAACAACCCAGATGACCTTCAACAGAGGAATGGCTACAAAAAAATGTGGTACATTTACACAATGGAATATTACTCAGCTATTAAAAACAATGAATTTGAGAAATGGATGGAACTAGAAAATATCATCCTGAGTGAGGTAACCCAATCACAAAAGAACACACATGGTATTCACTCACTGATTATTGGATTTTAGCCCAGAAGCTTGAAACACCCAAGATTCAACTCACAGACCACATAAAGCTCATGAAGAAGGAAGACCAAGTGGGGGTGCTTTGATGCTTCTTAGTAGGAGTAACAAAATACTCAAGGGAGCAAATATGGAGACAAAGTGTGGGACAGAAACTGAAGGAGTAGCCATCTGGAGAGCATTCCACCTGGGTATCCATCCCATGTGCAGTCACCAAAGGTAGATGCTGATGTGGATGTCATTAGGTACATGGTGACAGGAGCCTGATATAGCTGTCTCCTTAGAGGTCTGTAAGAGTCTGACATTCAGAGGCAGACTCTCACAGTTAACCATTGAACTGATCATGGGGTTCCCAATGGAGGAGTTAGAGTGAAGACTGAAGGAATTGAAAGGGTTTGTGACCCCATGAGGAGAGCAACAATACCAACCAACCAGAGCTCCCAGAGTCTAAAGCACCAGCCTGGGAGCACATAGGAAGGGACCTATGGCTCCAGCTGTATATGCAAGGGAGGATGGTTCTGTCAGATATAGGTGGGAGAGGAGATCCTTGGACCCGTGAAGGCTGGACGTCGTGTGTGTGGAATTTCGAGGGTGGGGAGGTGGGAGTGGGGGGGTAGGTGGGGGCACATACTCATAGAAGCAGGAGGAGGGGGATGGCATAGGAGGGGGCAGAAATGGGGTAAGGGGATAACATCTGAAATGTAAATAAAATATCCAATTTTAAAAAATTTAAAAAAACAAACAAACAACAACAACAAAAAATCAATGACTTTATGTAATTCACAGGCAGATGGATGGAACTTGAAAATATCATCATGAATGAGGTAATACACTCACAAAAGAACATACATGGTATGTAGTCAGTGATAAGTAGATATTAGGCAAAAAGCTAGGAATACCCATAATATAACTCACAGACCATATGAACTTTAAGAAGAAGGAAGACAAAAGTGTGGATGCTTCTTAGAAGGGAGAGCAAAATACTCACAGGAGGCAGAGGGTAGGAGGGACTAGGGAAGAAGAGAGGAGGGCAAGGAGAAAAAAAGGGGCAGGATCATGTATGGGAGATAGGGATGATAGACAGAGGGTCAGGAAATTGAACACATATGTGTAGCAATGGGGCATGGTGAACTGGCGGTAGCCACCAGAAAGTCCCATATACTAGGAAAGCAAGGAGGCTCCCAGGATCCAACAGGGACAACATTAGTTGAAATACCCAAAAAACGGAAGGAAGAACTTGTAGTGACGATATCCAGAGGTTAGGCAAGGCCACTGGTTGAGGGATGGAGCAACCACTAATCTCTAAATTGTTAACCCATAATTGCTCCTGTCTAAAAGAAATACAGAGACAAAGAAAATGTGGAGCAGATACTGAAGGAAAGGCCATCCAGAGACTGCCTCACATAAGGATCCATTCCATATACAGACACCAAACCCAGACACCATTGAGGATACCAAGAAGTGTTTGCTGACAGAAGCCTGGTATACCTATCCCCTGAGAAGGAATGCCAGAACTTGATTAATACAGATGTGGATGCGTGCAGGCAAACATTGAACTGAGTGGGGGAATGCCAATAGAGAAGTTAGGGCAAGAACTGAAGGAGATTAAGGGGTTTGCAACTCCATGGGAAGAACAACAATTATCAACCAACCAGAACTTCCAGAGATCTCAGGGACTAAACCATCAACCAAAGAGTACATATGGGGACCCATGGCTCCAGTTGGATATGTAGCCGAGGATTGCTTTATCTGGCATCAATGGGAGGGGATCCCCATTGTCCTATGGAGGCTCAATGACCCAACATAGGGGAATGCTAAGGCACTGAGGCAGAAGTGGGTGGGCAGATGGAGGAGCACTCTCATAGAGGTAAAGGTAGGGGTAGAGGATAGGGGATTTGTGGAAGGGAAAATGAGAAGAGGTATAACATTTGAAGTGTAAATAAAATAACCAAAAAAAAAATATGCACACCTCCTAGGGCTATTTTAGCAGAGGCCTATATAATAATCCTGGGTTAAAGCAAATTGGACCTTTGATTTCTGTCATGATTTTGTCATGTGATTTGATTTTATGACAGGCATTCTCTTTCCTTATTCCTTCTAAGGGGCTTATGATATTTTAATGCTACAGTTAAGGCATATTCCTGAAGTTTTCAGGTGTTTATCTTATCATGCATATGGATCAAGTTACAGTGAACCCAAAGGAGAAGTGCTGAGTTACATCAAAGCATTATACACCTAAATATTGAACTATAACCAGCTAGAAAAATGTCTGACATCTGACAGCACTAGAAGTATTAGGTTGATGTTAAGCCAATTTGACTGCTGAGTTTTGTTGACTTGAAGTCACTATTGAACATATGGTAGATCTCGTTATGTTTTTTAGATTTAGGTTGGCATCTTATAAGATTGTTTGACTGAATTAGTAATAAGCTACCTATAGAGATTTTGAAGTTTTGTATGATTATCAGAGTTTCTCTGCCCTTGCTGTGTGACTAAATAAAATTTTTCTCACTGTTTTCTGATTATAACTAACACTAGAAAATGCAAATAGAAGATGAAAGAGGAAATACTGAGGAGCAGGTCTGTCACTGGTAGTTTTTCATCTAGCTTCATAGATTTAATGAGTCAGCAGAGCTAGATTAATGTGTAGCTTTACTAGAACACAATGAAAATTCCAGAACAAATGTAGTACAGGAAGGCTTTGAACTCTCCGTCTCCTTGCACCAACTTTCCAAGTGCTGCGAATATAGAATATGGCATTATCTCAGCTGGTTGATTGTAAAAGGTCCTCTATTATGTTGAAGATCTTTCCTAGAACCATGCACTGTTCAGACACAGGGTGTTTTGGAACTGACAGGATCATGGAAGTTCAGATCTTAGGAATGGATAGGCTCATGTTCTGTAAGAGTCCATTGCAGAATGGGCTTCTGGGAGGACATTTAATGTTCAAGTGACCCCTCTTTCTCACAGCCCCTCATACATATAGTTATCAACAAGGTGCAGTGATGAACACTTTTAATCTCAGTATTTAGCAAGCAGAGGAAGGCAGATCATTGTAAGTTAGACATCAACCTGCTCTACATAGTAAGTTCCAGACCAGAAGGATCACAGTGTCTTCAACTTTGTCTCACAACCAAAATAGTTAATTTCATTAAAGAAGACTAATTAGAAAATGTAACATAGATTAATTTGAAGAAATTGGTATCTTTTATAGTTAGTTTGTCTTTACTATACCTATGGCTTATTTCAGTAATAATTTTTTAGTCAGAAGCAGTCTGAGTATTTTGTGAGAAGTTGATGAAAATGATCAGACCAAAGGAATGTGTAATCCAAAAAAGAAAGAAAGCCAATATGAATTGATTACTCAGATGACCTAGACTACTCTTTTTCAGGTTCCCACATTGAGGAACTGTTTAGTATTCATGATGAAGATTCACTTATGAGGGTTCATTTGACTGGTATTAAAATTGAGGCAGCTTTCCTGACAAAAGTAATGAATTATCTAAAAAAAGTTTAAGCTTGAGATTTTTATCTGTTAAAGTAAATTATTTGTGTGTGTGTGCGCGTGCGTGCGCGTGTATACAAAGAACCAAGGTTGACATTGGTGGATTCAGTAGCTCTCTATTTTCTATTGTCCCATGCTTACATATGTGTGTGTGGTATATAGGCATGAGTATATGTTTAGTGGCATGCAAAATTTTGCACATTTTCTTAGATGGTGTTCTACTATGGCAAACATGCAGTCACATTGCCGGAGGAGAAGTTGAAAAGTCAACATCTGAATTCGCAGTTAGTAGAAAGAGAGAGCAACTAGACCTCAGTAGACACACTTTCTTCATCAAGGCCATATCTTCAAATGGCCACACTTCCTAGTCTTTCTCCTGTAATATCACTCCCTGATGACAAAGCATTCAAATATAGGAGCTTGTGGCACTCATTATTATTCAAACTACCGTAAACATGCATATTTTTTCATGTAGAGATCTGAAGTTGAGTTTTCTGAGTTTTCCTTTATCAGTTTCATTTTGTTCATAAAGGGAGGGCCCCTTAGTTGAACTGGGAGCCCATTGCTTTAGCCAGTGTATTTAGTCATTTTGTCCATGGCGATTTGCTGTCTCTGCTTTCCAAAAATTGGAATTATAGGAAAATTGTTATAATGACCTAGCACTGTGGTCCGGAGATCTTAACTGCATTGCTCATTTTTATTTGATAAGTATTTTTAAACCACCAAACCAACGTCCCAGATATCTCCATCTTATTATCTTTAAATAAAGTCTCTTACTGAACAAGTTCACCTGTTTGGGTCCATGGTTGGTCTTCAAGTCCCAGAGGCCCTCCAGTCTCACCCTTCTTAGAACTGATGGGGGGGTGGTATTAGAGTTCTGAACTCATATACTCAGATTTACACAGCAAGTACTTTTCCAGCTGTGTTGTGTCTTCAGTACCAGTAACAGTTTCTAATGCCAGAACCTGCAGCAATTATTTAGGAAAGATGATGACACAGCATTCCTTTTGCTGTATTGAGACATTCATGATACTTGGCTATTATAGGTGTTCCATCAGTGTTGGGTGTAATAGGTAAGAGGGTGAATAAGATAGGATAAAACACATTTTATAGTCTGTCAGTCGTGCGGAACTTTGTAGAAAACTGATGATTTACACAGACAAAATTAAACAATTTGAATGTAGTTGCTTGTTATTTAAAGACTACTTTGGTGTCTCTTTTAATATCTGGACAATTTGAGAAGCTTGGTACAATAACAATAATTTGCAAAGACAATTAAGCAATTTGGTCTATTTGGTTGATAATTAAAGACCACTTTGAGTGTTTTAGTGATAATTCATTAACATGTCTACTGATTGGTGATTGATGTCAGCTACAATGAATGGCTGGGAAATTTAAAGCTTTTGGAAACTGACAGGAAAAGCAGATTACAGATTGGCTTCTATGGGATAACAGGTCTGTAAGGGTAATTCTATGATCGTTTTCTCATTGTACTGATAGAAAACATGATAAGAGCAACTTAATTAAGGAAGGATTTATTCCATCATACAGCCTGATGGTACAGCCCACAGGAGTGTGTAAGACTTGGTGGTAGGAGCATGCAGTAGCTGATCACGTTGCATCCATTGTCAGAGAACAAGGAGGCATGAGTCCCTCTGGTACTGAGTTTACTTTCCTCTCTCTCTCTCTCTCTCTCTCTCTCTCTCTCTCTCTCTCTCCTCTTTCTCTCTCTCTTTTATTTATTTACTTTACATATGATTTTTGTACCTTCTTTAAGTTGTCACTCCTATAGTTCATCTCCTACACTTCTCCTCTGAGAAAATGGAGCATGGCCTCCCCTGACTCCCAGCCAATATCTGCCACCCTGGCATATCAAGTTTCCATAGGGCTAGGAACTTCTCCCACTGAGGCCAGAGAAGATACCCCAGTTAAGTTTCCACACACAGGCCACAGCTTTAGGGATAGCTCTCTCTTCTGTTGTACAGGACTCACATGAAGACTGAGCTGCACATTTGCTACATATATGCTGTAGGCTCAGGGGAGGTTAGGCCAGCCTGTGTATGTTCTTTGACTGGTCATACTACTGGCTCTGTGTTAGTCTTTTTCTGAAGTTCTTTCCATTTTGGGGCCCTCGATCCATCCACCAATTCTTTCATAAGACTCCCCAAGCTCCATCTAATGTTTGGTTGTGGTCTCTGCATCTGTCTGAGTCAGCCACTGGGTGGAGCTTCTAAGAGGACAGATATGCTAGGCTCCTCCCTGACAATAAAACAGAGTATCAATCAGGGATAGTGTCAGGGATTGGTGCTTACACATGGGATGCATCTCTAGTTAGGATGGTTATTACTTGGCCATTCCTTCTCTCTCTGTTCCATCCCAGGTTCTTGCATGTCTTCTAGGCAAGATAAATTTTGGGTTGAAAGTTTTGTGGGTGGCTTGGGTTCCCTAATACTGAACTGAAGTTCTTGCCTGGCTACAGGATTAATATTCCCACTGCTGTGGGTTAGGATCAACTCCATTGATTATTGGGAGCCTCTCTTATCCCAGGTCTCTGGCACATCCTCCAGAAGCCCCTTGACCTGTCATTCTTATTTTCTTAAAGAAACACCCTTTGTTACATTGATTCCATGTACTGAGTTTTTGTTTCTAATTTGTTGATTTCCACCTTAAATTTGGATATTTGTTTTCAAATAATCTTTTGTGGTATATTTCTTTTCCTAGAGATTTCCAGTGTGACATTAAGACACTAATAGAGATATCTGAATATATTTATGTATGTATTTAGGCTGTGAACTTGCCACTTAGTACTGCCTTCATAATGTCCCATAGATTTGGGTATGTTGTGTTTTCATAGCAACATTAGGAGGTGTGGCCCTGTTGGAGGAAATATGTTACTGTGTAGGCAAGCTTTGAGATCATAATATGCTCAAACTACATCCAGTGTGACAGTCTCCTGCTGCTTGTAGATCAAGATGTAGAACTCTCAACACTTTCTCTAGCACAATGTCTGTCTGTATGTTTCTATGCTTCTTTTCATGATGTTAGTGGACTAAACTACAAGCCAGTCCCAATTGAATATTGTTCTTTATAAGAGTTGCTGTGGTCATGGTGTCTTTACAGCAATAAAAGTCTAACAGTAAATTTTCTAAAAATGTTTTAATTTCATTCTTCTTTTGTTCTACCAGTTTTCATTCAGTAATGAAGTATTTACTCTCCATAAATTTGTATATTTACCACTGCTTGAGTTCTTATTAACAAACAACTTTAACAGATAGTAATGAGCTCAAATGCAAAGTGTTATTTAATATTTCTTGTATAAGTTGATACTTTCTTTGTCTCTTAGTATTTGGTCAGTTTTGGAGAAAGATCCAATGCTGCTTAGAAAAAAATATATTTTAAAATATTTGGTGGTAGGTTCTCTAGATGTCTCTTAAGTCAAGTTGATTTATGATGTCTAACTCCAGCATTTTTCTGTTTATTTTTGGTTTGAATTACTTTTCTATGTTGAAAGTGGAATACTGAATTCACCTACTATCACTGTGTGAGGATCAACATTTGATATTGTTGTAGTATTATTTCTTTTATGAAGCTTGATGCCCCTGTGTTTGGTATATATTGGTTTCAGTGAATATATAATTTCTTACATATCTCCTTTGGTGAGTTTTAGTTTATGTCTATTTAGTCAGCTGTAAAAGCAGTTATGCCTTCTTGATTTTTCATCTATTGACTTGGGTTTATTGAGGTCATTAATTTTGAGAGTTATCAGCACAATATTAAACAGTTCTTATCATTTTTTGGTATGGATTTTCCTTCTCTTTTTATTTACTTTTCTTGGATTATTTATTCCTTATATTCCACTGGGTATAGTTTACCTTTTCTTCAGACTGGTTTCTAGGCTTAGGCTTTTGAAAGCCTATTTTACTTAGGGTTTTTAAACATTTCAACTTCCCTTCTATCCAACTGAGCAAATCGAAATATGTTTAGTAGGACAAGGCTGTTGTGGACTAGTTTAGAAATAGTTCATTGGGGCAATTCCAATCTTCACTGTCAAGATATCAGCAATCCAGTCCAATAGCAAACACCAAACATGAATCAGTAGCAGAAGCATGATCCAGCAGAAACTGCAAAGGTGTCACACATGGGCAGAGGTCAGCTGAAGTGGCTAGAATAAGTGGGAATACCACAAGAAGTTCTTTGCTACATTTTTTTTTATATGAAGTGAAGATAAATAAAGATCGGTGAAGACCATCAACATATTGCATGACCATCTTCACTCTTTATAGGGTTCCATTTATACTCTTTGAAAACATGCAGGAACTCAAGTGTCTACTCCAGCAAAACATCATATGTCTTCTCACATGTCTGCTTCAATAAAACACCCCCTCACAAGACAAATTCCAGAAAAAGGATTACATAATTTGTTTATTGTGGAATGTTTTTCATTTTTGGTTGATCAAGATACATGGTTTTCATGGGTAATGTAGTCTGGAGTCTCTTAGAGGATACAGAATTCTTGTTCAGGACCTTTTGTTTTTTAGATATCCATTGAAAACTGAATTTTATTGTAATGGACCTGCTTTCATATGTAACTTGGTGTTTTTCCCTTGTAGTTTTAATACTCTTTCTTTGTTGTGTACATTTATTGCTTAGGTTATTACATTTTGGGGGAGTTTACTTATTGTTCATATGTACTTGGTGTTCTATATGGTTCCTTTATCTTAATTGGACATTTCTTTCTTCACAATGGGGAAGCATCCATATATTATCTTATTAGAGATATTTTCCATGGCTTTGGCCTGAATTTCTTCTATTATTACTCATAGCTTTGGACTTTTCATATTGGTTCAGATTTCCTGTAAGTATTGTGCCAGGTTGTTTTGAACCTTTCTTTGATTAACCTAACATTTTTTTCTACTTTGTTTTCAAGTCCTATAATTCTCTTTTGCATGCAATTAACTTGTTCTGCTTCCTAGGTTTTGTTTTACATTCTCAGTTTTCATTTCCTGTTTTATTTTAATTTTTTTTTAAGTTACTGAGCTTATTTCCTTGTTACGTACTATTTTCATTTCTTAAATTGCTTTCATTATTTTAACTGTTTGTTAAAGCATTTATATTCATATCCTTTTCAAGGTATATATGCATAATTGCTATTTCATATTCCTTATTTCCTACTTTATATAAATTTCTTCCCTCAGTAAATAACAATAAGGATACTAGACTTTAGATTCATGTTTGTGTTTTTACACTGGCATCTAGGCATTTTGTGGTTTGCCATTTGGAGTGATTTTGGCAGACACATATCTTTATTGTGTAAGTGCTATGTTGTTTGGATTATGTTGCCCATTGTCCTAGCTATGGTTACTATTGCTGTCATGATGATCAACAGCAAGTTGTGGAGAAAGGGGTTTATTTGTTTTATGCTTCCATATCAATGTTCATCATTTAAGTAAGTCAAGATTTAAATTCAAGTAGGGCAGGAACTTGAAGGCATAAACCTGAAGTCATGTGTGGGGTTTATGTTCACTGACTTTTTCCACATGCATCAGTCAACCTGCATTCCTATAGAACTCAGAACTATCAATCTAGATAGGGTGGTACCACTCTAATTTTGTACTGTGAGGCAGAGCCCCTATGGAAAGGCTAAAACAGGCCAAATAATATGTCTGAAGAGACTGGAATGGAAGACAGAAAGGGCAATAAATGTCACCTGCCTGATTCCCAGACCAGAGAGGTTACTGGTACAGAGTGATTCTGCTGGTGAGCAGGAGACACAAGGGAATGAAGATGGTCCAGACAGAAACATACAGTCAGCAGGAAAACTATGTTTAATTGTTTTTAAATTATTATTTGATGTTTAATTTTTTCCCTTTATTGAAGTAGATTCTTTTCTCATACAATATATCCTAATTACATCTTTTCTTCCATGTACTCCCCATTGTTCATCACAGATATATTCACTCCCTTTCTGTCATTTTTAACAGAAGAATAGACTCATAACACACCACAACAGAAGATAGCAAAATATGATATAAAAAGACAAAAGAAAACGAATCACATAAAAGTTGGGTAAGAAAAACCAACAGAAGGAAAAATGCCTAGAGAATATACAATAATCAGAGCCTCATTAATTTATAAACCCAGAATTCCCTTAAAACCACTACTTTGAAAGCTGTATTATATATTCAGAGGACCTGGGGCAGACTGTGCATTACATCATTTTTTATAACATTCATATGAGTTTTAGTAAGTTGCTTTAGATGGCCTTGTTCTCTTGGTATTCTCCAACCCTCCTGGCTCTTATACTTCGTCTTGGTTTGCTTTTTTTTTTTTTTTCAAAGCCAAAGAAACATTTATTGATAAATCTGGGATTAGAATCCATGTCTGGTGTTTCTCTGTTGCAACCAAAATAACTTTTCTTTTTTTTTTTTAACGGTAATGAGCTAACCTAAATTTTCTTTTTTTTTTTTTAATTTATTTTTTTTTTGGAATTTTTTTTACATTTCAGATATTCTCTCCTTACCCCATTTCCCCCCTCCCTCCCAGGAACTCACTATCCCTTCCCCCATCCTCCTGCCTCCACGTTGGTGTACCCCCACCCACCCTCGCCCGTACCTCACCTTCCCACCCTCAAATATCCCCCCACACGATGTCCAGCCTTCATGGGACCAAGGATCTCTTCTCCCACTTATATATAGCTCCCTTGCATATATAGCTGGAGCCATGGGTCCCTCCTAAGCGCTCCCAGGCTGGTGGTTTAGACCCTGGGGGCTCTGGTTGGCAGCATTTTCAACAAATGGTGCTGGTTCAACTGGAGGACAGCATGCAGAAGAATGCAAATCGATCCTTTCCTATCTCCTTGTACAAAGCTCAAGTCCAAGTGGATAAAGGACCTTCATGTAAAACCAGACACACTGAAACTAATAGAAGAGAAAGTGGGGAAGACCCTCGAATACCTAGGCACAGGGGAAAAGTTCCTGAACAGAACACCAATGGCCTATGCTCTAAGATCAAGAATTGACAAATGGGACTTCATATAATTGCAAAGTTTCTGTAAGGCAAAGGACACTGTCAATAGGACAAAACGGCAACCAACAGATTGGGAAAAGATCTTTACCAATCCCACATCCGATAGAGGACTAATATCCAATATATACAAAGAACTCAAGAAATTAGACTCTAGGCAACCAAATAACCCTATTAAAAATGGAGTAAGGAGTTAAACAAAGAATTCTCAACTGAGGAAATGCGAAAGGCCGAGAAGCACCTAAAGAAATGTTCAGCATCCTTGGTCATCATGGAAATGCAAATCAAAACAACCCTGAGATTCCACTTCACACCAGTCAGAATGGCTAAAATAAAAAACTCAGGTGATAGCAGATGCTGGCGAGGATGTGGAGAAAGAGGAACACTCCTCCATTGTTGGTGGGATTGCAAGATGGTGCAACCACTATGGAAATCAGTCTGGCGGTTCCTCAGAAAATTGGACATATCACTACCTGAGGACCCAGCTATACCACTCCTGGATATATATCCAGAAGATGCTCTAACACATAACAAGGACATATGCTCCACTATGTTCATAGCAGCTTTATTTATAATAGCCAGAAACTGGAAAAAACCCAGATGCTCTTCAATAGAGGAATGGATACAAAAAATGTGGTACATTTATACAATGGAATATTACTCAGCTATTAAAAACAATGAATTTGATAAATTCTTATATAAATGGATGGAACTAGAAAATATCATCCTGAGTGAAGTAACCCAATCACAAAAGAACATACATGGTAATCACTCACTGATTATTGGATTTTAGCCCAGAAGCCTGAAATACCCAAGATTCAACTCACAGATCACATAAAGCTCATGAAGAATGATGACCAAGTAGGGGGCGGGGCTTCAGTCCTTCTTAGAAGGAGTAACAAAATACTCAAGGGTGCAAATATGGAGACACAGTGCAGGACAGAAACTGAAGGAGAGACAGACCATTCCACCTGGATATCCATCCTATGTGCAGTCACCAAAGGTAGAGGTTGATGTAGATGTCAGGATGTACATGCTGACAGGAGCCTGATATAGCTGTCTCCTTAGAAGTCTTCAAGAGTTTGACATACTCAGAGGCAGATGCTCACAGCTAACCATCAAACTGATCATGGGGTTCCCAATGGAGAAGATAGAGTGAAGGCTGAAGGAGTTGGTTTGCTTTTTAAGAGTTTCCTGAGAGCTAAGGAGAAGATTCCATTTACTGTCTGGCTTGGATTTTATGTTTCTCTTTTCATTGCTCACAAAGTATATTCCTATACCAAAGATATTAAAATGTATATGTGAAACACAAAGTATAATATAAATAAACTGAAAGGTTAAAAACCACATGATCATCTCATTTGATTCAGAAAATACTTCTGACAGAATCCAACAGTCCTTCATGATGAAAGCACTGAAGAGATTAGTTATACAAGAAATGTACCTCAACATAATAAAGGCAATATATAGTAAGAAAATATCCAATATTAATTGAAGAGAAAGATAAACCAATTCCAATAAAATCAAGAACTCTCTCCCTACACTTATTCAGTATTGTACTTGAAATCTTATATAAAGAAATAAGTTACAGAGATAAAGGAGATAGACATTAGAAAGTAAGAAATCAAAGTATCTTAGATTTCAGAAGATATGATATTATATAAAAGTAACCAGAGAAAGTCCATCCATAAACTCGTGCAACTTACACCACTTTTAGCAAATATATATCATATATATAATTATATAATATTAATAGTTATATATTATATACATATATTATAAATATTATATTATATATATTATATATTGTTATATAATACAATATATTGTTTGATATATAAAATATATATTTCATGTGGATACAAAATTAACTTCAAAAAATTAGTAATTTTTTTATATACAAAAGACAAACAGACTGAGAAAGTAATCAGTAATAAAATACATTTCAAAACATCTTCAAACTGTACAAAATATATTTCAGTAATTCTAACTACACAAGTGAAATACTAATCCTTGAAGAAATACATTGAAGAAGATATCAGAAGCTAGAAAGATCACAAAGCTTATGGACTGCTAGGAGTAACATAATAAAAATGGCCATCTTATCATCTAATGATCTAGATACACACAAACAGAAGAGAGAGAGAGAGAGAGAGAGAGAGAGAGAGAGAGAGAGAGAGAGAGAGAGAGAGAGAGAGAGAGAAAAGAAGAAAAAGAAGAAGAACAAGAACAAGAAAAACAAGAACAAGAAGAACAAGAACAAGAACAAGAATAAAACAATTCCATACAATAAAAACAGAATGCTTGAGGTATCACCCTTCTCAACTTTGAGTTTTACTACAAAGCTATAGTAATAAAAATCATATTATACAAAGGAACAGCCTACACAAGGGAAAACTGTAGTAACAACTCCCTATCATATAGAGGACTAATATTCCGAGCATATAAGGAACTTAAGAAACTAGATATAAAAGTTCCCAAATAATCCCATTAAAAGTTGGATACAGATCTAAAACAAATTCTCAATAGATGAAACTCAAATGGCTGACAAACTTTTAAAGAACTGTTAGCCATCGAGGAAGTACAAATAAAAGCTAGTTTGAGATTTCATCTTATAGCAGTCAGAATACTTAAAATCGATAATACAAGTGCCAGCTCATGCTGTCCAGGATATGTAATTATGGAAATTCTCCTCCATTGCTTGTGGAAATGCAAACTTTTATAGCAAGTATGGAAAACTGTTTAAGTTTGTTAGAAAGATGGGAATCAATCTACCTCATTATCCAGCTCTATATCTAAAGGATTCTTCATCCTACTACAAGGATATTTGTACAATCATGTTTATTGCTGTTTTTTCATAATAGCCAGAAATGAGAAACATCTTAGATGCCCCTCCACAGAAAAATGGATAAAGAAAATGTGGTACATTTACCCAGGGAGTGTTATTGAGCTGTTAAAAAATTATATAATGAACTTTACAGGCAAATGGAAGGAACTAGAAAAAAATAACACAGAGTTAGGTGATTAAGACGCTGTATGATAAATAAAGGGTATATTTGATTTTATGTGGTACTAGCTATTAATCAAATGACAAATAAGTTATGATCTGTTGTTCCACAGCGGTTAGATATAGAGGAAGGAGTAAGGAAACTCATGGATGTCTCTGGGAGAAGAAAATAGAATATATTTTATGAGTGGAGCGAGTTGTGGGGTGAGGTAACTGGTAAGGGAAAATCAGGTGGTGGAGGGGAGGAGAGCAGGAATTGAGGGAATGTTGGAAGAGACAGAATGGAGGGACATTTGAGGAGTGGTATAGAAACTTATTTCAGTGATAACTTCCTAAATATATGAAGGCAAGAAAAAAGTGTCCAAATATAGGGGAGACTGAGCCTACATTTGCTATCTCTTGTCTAGTTTCTAGTACAAGGACTAGGATATATCAAATTGAGTTGTTTTCCAAAGGATGACATGGAAATCTGCCCACCCCAATCCAGGCTGTTGCCAAGGCAACAGATTGCTCCCTATAAACTGATAACACTGTCCCATTGTTTAAGACAATACCTATACAATTTAGTTTTATTTTATGTGAATTAGTATTTTGCTTGCATATATTGATGAACCACCTATGGACTAAGTTCTTGTGTAGTCTGAAAAAAATAAATCATGTCCTCTGGAAATGGTTGTGAGCCACTGTGCAGATGTTGGGAACCAAACTCATGTCCTCTGTAAGAGCTATAAGTGTCTTTAAATCAGAACTATCTCTCTAGTCTGGTAAGTAATTTAAAATTACAGTTTTGGGTATACTTTTGAGAGAATCAGCAAGGTAACTTGGCAACAGTGTTCTCAAGGGCACAGTTCTTGCTTAGGTTGCCATTTAATCAGACCCAATAGCAGAAGCTGCTTACTAAGGAGGGTATCACAATGCAGATCTTGGTTTTGATTGACAAGTTTGAATTATATAAGTCTTTGTTCATTGTGCGTATTCCTTTCCATGATTCTAATTTAAACCCCATGCCTGCTAAATTATTCGTAGGCAAAAGATGGTGAGTAGGGTTGTCTTCCCTAAAACCACACTCAGGACAGAATTTGCTTTACTGTGAATGTACTCAAAACCAGTTTATGATGGATCAGGATCCTAATTCGTAAACCTGGATAAATAAGAGAATATATTTGAACAGAAACCATCTACCAAATGAGTAAATGAAGAGTTCCTGATGATTGTTAGAGGCTGAGAAATGTATTCTGTGCATGTTGCAGTAGATAGGAGTCCAAGTTTCTATGATCCTTCTTAAGAGAGGAACACATATACTTATTTCCTGCAGATGAGTGTCTTAGAGTTTTCTCTTAGTTCCTTTAGTTGATGCTGTACAATATACTCTGAAAAAAGCATCTTAATGGAAAATGGCTTATTAGTCACTCAGTCCCTGGTTACACACATCATGGCAGGGAAGTGATAATGAAAGCGTCTTGAAGGAGCTGGTAATATCACAGCAACAAATTGGAAGAAAAAAGAGGTATGGAATGTACCTCACTCCTTCCACCTCCTTCCACACACACACACACACACTGATGAGGGGGTGGTATGTCTTTGGGGGCATAAAGTAGGCTTTCAGAAATGGTACTATCTACAGTGGGCAGGTTTTCCCACATCAATTATCTGAATTAAAGTAATCACTTACAAACATTCTCAGAGATCAACTTCCAAGGTGGTTTTAGATTTTGTCAAGGTGAGAAGTACCACCAACTATGACAATTGTTAAGTATATTGTTAGAAAAAGTTCCTGTTTGGCCCAAACCAAGTGGAGTCCTGGGTTGCTAAACCACTACCTACATTTTTACTTGTTTCTATTTTCACTATACTTTCTACTTAATCAGAACCAGGAAGGTTGCAAGAACTTCCTTTGACAAATAATGAAAAAAAGCTGTTTCTTTGGATGTTGAATTGACAAGGAGACATGGCTATCCAGTCTGTTACTGGTTGTTTAACTTTCAGTTTGGAGTCAACCATTGTTGAGCTACTCGGCTCTTATCATATAAACACCATTTTTAAGATATACTTTATTTATCAGTTCTGACCAATCAAAGTGTTCTCTGTTTTCTGGTGATGATTCTCTATTGTTTGAGAGACAAAAAAAATAAAAAACCACAACTGATTGATTTTATTAATATAAGCAGAGATGGACAGCAAGCAAAGAACATTATATATTTGGATGGGAATGAGTACTCTACTGTTTTTCCAGATGGATATATACTGTGATGTTATCCCAAGTACAACTTGAATAAATGCTAATTAAATTCATATTTAAGAGGATTAGATACAGTGAACTGTACATAGCTTACCTAGTCAAAAGATCATGCTAGCTTTTAAATATAGTGACATGTTGTTTAATATGATGTAGTGAGTCACATAAAAATGAGAATTTCAATTCAAAAAATGTATTATGTTTCCAAGTATACAGCTCAGTGGTTAAGTATTCACTGAACTAGCTTGAGGGACCTGTGCATGGATTACGAGTAACCATGTAAAGTCAGATGCAGTGGCATATCTATTTGTTAACTGCAGTTGCCACATTGAGATATAAAAAGAGACAACAGGAGATATTCTGAACTTCGTAATCCAGCTATTCTGACTTGTGCAGCCACAAATGATAAACCCTGTCTCAAACAATTTGAAAGTGCTGCCCAACACTCACCATTGTCCTCTAACATTCACACACATGTCTAGCATTTGCATACCCTCACAGACACAAACAAACATATTTACCCAATATATACCAAAGTTGCAAATATATCTAGTGGTACTAACTCCTACTCATTTCCACCTTTATTTTCAACCTGTGTGTATTCAACATTATTAATAATTTGGAATACAATGCCCATCCTGAGATGTCCAGATATTAATCTTTGTTTGCATGTCTGAAAATAAAATAAATTTGCCCTGAAATCAGTAGGTTCAGGGAACTCACTCCTTTTGGTTAAAGAGATTAGTTTGGCAGAAGGGTCCTTTGTTCAGGGGAATGACTAAGACAGTACATTAAAACTGCATACTTTTGTGTTGAGGAATTATGTCATGGGTGTTAGGATATATTTTCTTAGTGGTCCCTGAAAGTGATACAGTTTTGTGCATTCTTGAAGAGAAAAATATCACAAGGTGGTAAAAATAAATTAAGCTCCTAGATTCACATAGAAGACGAAAGCTTCTTCTAGGAATGAATATGTTTGACTCTCCCTCACTGGGAGGCATTTATAATATTCTTATATGAAGCTTATTGCAAAAGTTGTGTTTTCAAGTCTATTTATATAGTGATCACCAACACTGAAGGTCACAGACTATGAAAAATACATGATGTAGTCAATTGTCAATATCCTACGTAGCTTGATTCATTTACTCCCTGTAGATAAACAAAAAATCAGATACTAATATCTTTTATATAAATTGACACAGACTGCCATAAATCCTAGACTCGTTCTTTCACATATGTTTGGAAATAAGCTATAGGGCACACATTAATGAGTGGCTGGTCTCACACTCATTATGTAGCTGAGAACTACAATGAAATTTCAATGATTCTCCTTCTACATTTTTAGTGTTAGGATTACTACAAGTGTGTTTTATCAAACCCACTCTATATAGTCCTGGGAATGAAAATAACTTTAGTTTTGTTGTTTTGCTTTTATAGTCTTGGCAATCACTCTTCCCATTAAATCATATACTCAGCCTATGGAGTCTCAAGGTATACAGACAAACTCATTATCCAATATAAAGGTGGGTTCCATATTTATAGACAGATAATTAAGTAGACAGATATGCAGGCAGACAAACAGACAGACAAAACTAGAAATATAGATAACCAATAGTTAATATTTGTTCACAATATTGAAATAGAATGTATGAATATGATATATTATAGGAGGAGGTAAGGAAATATTTTAACAAAAGTAAAAATGTACATATGGAGTGGGACAACTCTAGTTTTTCTCATGTTTTAACTATGAAGAAAATTTTGACAAGAAGGGGAAAATATATTCTTATTTTTCTTATATTTTCTTGAATAAATACAATTCTAGCTTCCAGGTATACATGGGCAGACAGAAGTGTGTTTTCGGGGGTCAGGCATGGTATGGTAACATAAATCTGAATAAAGAACAATGGCTCATCTTGCAACATTTCTGAAGAGTGATTTACCTTCTTAAATTTATTCTTTTTCTCTCTGTGTATACACATGTGTGTGTGGTGATAGGGGAGTCACAACAGGTGGAAGTCAAGGAACATATTTCTAGAATTAGATATCACCTTTTACATTTATGTAGGTTTTGGAAAACTGAATTCTGATGGCCAGGTTTAAATGGCATACAGTTTTACCCAACTGAGCCATCTCACTGGCCCAGAGATAGTATAAATTTTCATACATATATGTTGTTATATACACAGGGTACTTAAAACATTCAGGAATACTTGATTCTCTCTATGTCTTAGTGTTCTAACCTTGTGAAAAGACACCATGATCATGTCAATTGTTGTAAACAAAAGCATTTAACTGGGCCTGGCTTACAGTTACAGAGGTTTTGTTCATTAACATTATAGTGGTGAAGCACTGTGATATGTAGGCAGACATGCTGTTTAAGAAAGAACTGATAAGATTTCTACATTCAAATCCAAAGGCAGTCAAAAGAGAGAGAAAATGAGCTTGGCTTGGGTTTTTGAAATCTGAAGAGCCATCTCCAATAACACAGTTTCTTAAACAGTGCCACATCTCCTAAGTCTTTCAGAGTACTACTCCTTGCTGAGAAATCATTCAAATATATGAGTCTGTGGGGAACTTTCTAATTAAAACTAACACAAAATAATTATTGTATCTTAGATAGTTTCTGAATTCCATAATAAAGATCGATGTATATGAATCAATTTTTATTTAGATAGCATTTCATCTAAAACATAAATTGGCATAGCATGCAAGACATGGTTATAAAACATTTAGGATTGTGCCCTCCTCTAGACTTGAGCAGGCTGAATAAGACCTTGTTTACCACATTAGAACTTACTACAATAACACCTAGGTGGAGCTATCAATCCTGGCTCGCCCTGGCTGCACATACAACTTCCTACAGGAACTTAGAATAGATAGCTCAGTGAGCTTGCCTTGTGACATAATCCAGCTGAAACAAAGGATGGGTTCTGTGGGGTTTTCTTATACATTCAAAGTGCTGAATATTAAACTTTGAGCCTTGATCAGAGAACTTTGTCTTGGCTTCATGCTTTTTTCACCACTCTGTCTCTTTTTCAATTCCAGCCCTCCTTTCAGGTGAATTCAGTTCGTCCATGGCCACTGGGCTGCTACATAGAATAATATTATATCTAATATACAGGGTAAGTTTGAAGAGATTTGAATCATATGGTTTAAATCCAGTCCTCAGATAGACTAATAAATGCATGGTGAGTTATTTAGTGACTTTTAACTCAGTTTCTCTCTTAAAAACATGCAGATAATGTAATTGAAGGTAGAGTTGTAAGCATTCAGTCAAAGTCCTCAGCAGTGAGTCATGAAAGACATTGGGAGAAGCTTGAATGTATTTGATTTATATATATAAACTAACTCAACTAAGCTAGTCGACCCAGCCAAGCGAGTGACATAACCAAGAGTCTCTTCCTGCAGGGCACTGGTGGAGCTTCTCTCTCTCCTCTCTCTTGGCTGTGGGCCAGTCCAGCCCAAACGCCCCCAGACTCAGTTCTTCTGTGTCTCCCAGGAGCATCTAGGAGTCCAAGGACAAAGACTACCGGTCTCCTAGTCAGCCGCTTCAGCCTGGAGACCCCCCACTCAGGAGCTCTGCCCGTATGGGACTTCAGGCTGAGATTTCCCCATGCTTGGGAGGAGCCCCAGCTTCTCATAGCCCAGCATCCACCTGGTGCCGCGTAGAGGGAACTCAGTCAATTTCCCATGCTTCTGTTTCCCTGAGCAGTGGCAGACACGTGGGAATTACAACACAGCCCAACAGGACCCACACCCATGTGTGAGCTACAGCCCCACATGTGTGTATATATATTTATCCAAAAGTATATATGTGTATATACATTTAGATCTATGTGTGTATGCATACGTGAATGTACATTCAAGAAATATTTGTGTATTAAGAAACAAGTATGTATAAATGCATTTATACTTTAGACACATGTTTATACATGTATGCATACATAAAGTCTGAAGACATATATATGTATGTGAATGTGTATGTATATGTATATGTAAACACTTACTGTATTATTCAATATTCTATCTCAGTGAAGGGACACCATGACCATGACAACACATAAAATAAAGCATCTAATTGGTTCTCACTTACTCTTTCAGTGGTATAGTTCATTATCATTATAGGAAGCATTGTGGAACACAGGCCAATATGGTTTTGGAGGTGTTGAGAGTTCTACATCTGAATACACAAGAAGCAGGAAAGAGAGACTAAGCTTGAAGTGAACTTTTTGAAACATCAAAGCCTACTCCCAATGTCAAACTTCTTCCAATAAGGCCACAGCAACTCCAATAAGTCTATACCTTCTAATCCTATCATATAGTATCTCTCCCTGGAGACTATGTATTCAATGATTCTATAGGGTCCATTCTTATTCAAACCACTACACATACATACTTGTAGGCAAAACACTCACATCATAAAATTAACTAATGAAAGTAAATGAATGTAAAAAATAAATAGAAACAGGAAGTATAGTTAATAAGTCAGAGACAAGAATTTTTGAGTCTTTGACATGTGACATTATAGTACTTATATTTTTAAGTCCTTATGAATGAAATAATCACTGTCATGAGAGAACACAGGCTGCCCCATTTTATTACACAGAGATCTTGATGCATATAGTTTAACCAAAATTGAATAAATTAGCTTCTGTTAGACATGAACTATACGGCCACTTGGTTCCACAACTTAGTCTGAGCTTGCAGGGATCTTGTAGTTAAGACTGTAACCTCTATTCCCCCAATCAGACAGCTTTGAAATGAGAATTGGCCAGACAGTAGAACATCAAAAGTTATCCTTGAAGTAAAACAAGAAGAAATATAAAATAAACAATAAGAAAAAGTGGAAAAGGAATTTACGGCCAACAAAACATGTAACATATAGATATGGTGTTGACAACTGTGAAACAGCTTCAAGTTAAAACTTCAACTGCCTTTCAACACTGCATTTGCACATGATAAGTAAGTGAAATATTATTTACCAAGTGTTGCCTCTCATAAAATAATATGTGGGTTCTTGTAGCCTCCCAGCTTTAGCATAAAACCTACCTAAAAAATTACAAGCTATGTTTCTCTGGAGAAGGTAATACTCCCTGATGACAACATGCTTGCATTGTAATGAACTATCTTTCTAATCTTTCCTTCATGTGTCCTAGAATTCTCTGAAGATCTTCATCTGCCCTCTCATTCTCATTCTTTGGCTCTCTCTAAGGTCCTCACAGTTCACTGGAGCTGCCATTGTCTTGGTTGCTTTTCTTGTCATTACAAAATATTGAAAAAAACCTCTGCAATTTCAGGAAATAGGATAGCTTGTTACAGCTCACAGTTTTGGGGAATAGTCAATCCCTCATGGCAGGGAAGTCATGGTGGCAGGAGAGTAAGGCAACTGCACACATTGCAGCCATAGTTAGGAAACATAAAAAGATGTGTATGCACTGCTCACTTTCTCTACTTCATTCGGCACAGGACTTCAACATCTTTCTGAAAACATAATCAGAGACACATCTAGAGGTGTGACATTCCATGGTGAGCCTAAATCAAATTGAAAATTAAGACAAGCCCCTAGCTCCTCCTTTATAAGTATTGCCACAATTCCCTGAGAAGCATGTTTTCCATGTTGCTTTATTTCCAGTAACCACTGAATCAGTATGCTGTCAGATGCTCCTATATACTAGTTCAGGTATCTGAGACTTAAAGGGAACAGTTTTGGTAAAATGAAAAGTGTAGTTTCTTCTCTAGGAAGAAAGTCAGATATGGGGCAATCATCATAAGCAATCCAATTCTTCAAATAAGAAAGGGGGAGCTCACACTGATGACACTCAGTATTTGTGAATTACAGGAAGTAGTGTGTAAGGAAAAAAGACTCTGATTATAAGAAAATGAATCATTTTTATGCTTACAAAGCCAGCCAAAAGATCTGCCTTTCTGTATAAACATCTGATCTCAAAGCACTGTGCCTGGACAATGACCAAAACTTCCACATAATATTTATTTTTAGTTTTCATGTGTGTGTGTGAGTGTGTGTGTGTGTGTGTGTGTGTGTGTGTGTGTGTGTGAACTGCTGAATATGAATTCTAAGAACAAAATTCAACTTCCCTGGAGTAGCACTAACACTTGTAACTTTGGAGACATATCTCTGTCTGTCATCTCTCCAGACCTGGCAGTGACTAAAATTTCTTGACATGTTAGAGCTTAGGGATGTTATCTAGATTTACAGACCTTTCTTCAGATTTTGCACATGAATCTTACTTGGCTTTAGGTGTCCTAAACTTACCCTCTTTCAGTTTTCCTGTAGAACACACCTGTGTCTTTTATTTTTTCTTCCATTTTTCTATATTTAAGTGAAATTACATAGATTATAAGGTAATGACTTAAATATAGTATATCTTCTGGGAAGATATTTTAAAATAATGAAAGAATAAATTACACATAATATTTTAATCTAAGAAGTAGTCATTTTCCATTTAAGTCTGGTTATATCTGACTCAATGATGAAGGGTTTTCCTCTTTATTTCTAATGTGGGAGACAGAAATTCAGGTTTCTTCTCATCCCAAATGGGATCTGGGAATATGAAGGATTCTGCTTAATTTCTAATATTTCAGACAGTCCATTAAGATTCACTTATTATGAAGTGGCTATGTTTTCCTTAGGACATCTAAAGCAAAGATTACTTATGCAATTTATTTAGCCAAAAACAACATAATCTTCTATAAAGATAATGTATGCACACTATTTCCTCAACCTGGAATGAAGATCATATAATCAAGGAGAAAGAACTGGTGTCAGTAATCTAAAAAACAAAGAGAAAAAAGAAAGAAAGAAAAAGAAAACCTTAAGATGTATAGTTAAATTATCCCACAATATTTTATGAAGTATGATATTTGAAGAAAGCAAAATGATTTGTCCTGTTTTTTAATCCAGTTTATTAGTTTGTGTCTTTACTGGGGAATTGAAAGCATGAGTATTAAGAGTTACTGAACAATGTATATTAACGTCTCACATTAGCTGTTGCCTTACAGTGTTTTATTAGCCATATGTTGATTATTTGGAGTTGATTACTTATCTGGTGTATCTACTTGGTGTGTTAAAGTTTTCTTCAGACTGAAGTGCTTTTTTTTTTTTTTTTTTTTTTTTTTTCTTTGTTTTCTACTGGCTTCTTTAACATAGAAACACGGTCATAACTCTTTAAGCTATCTTTTTTTCATGGGCAATTTTCCCTTTTCCATTTATTACAATAGATAGTTTTGCTTGGTTTTACATTCTTAGCTGGTATTTATGGTCTCTTGTAACTTGCAGAGTAAGTTTGAGCCCTCTGGTTTTCACAGACTTCATTGAAAAATTAGGTCTTATTCTGGAAGTTATTTCATTCTTATATTAAGTAAGTTTCCTTTAATGATTTTCATGAAAGTATTTACTGTGCCTTTGACCTGATTCTTTTTACCCCTTTGTATTTATGATGGACAAGTATAGTCTTTTCTAGTGTTTCAGAATTTCCCTATGCTCATGGGTCGTTTGTGTGTTTGTTTTGATTTAACATTTTATTTAATTGTGTGATCCAGTTTTTCAACTTTTGCTTCAAGACCTGGTGTTCTTCTCCGTCTAGCTTATTCTAGGCTATTTTTGAAGTTTCTTCTGAGATTTTGGATGAATTCCTGAGGGTTCTGCTCTTTTAGATCTTTCTTCAGAGATTCTATCTCTTAATTAGATTATGTTTTCACCAACTAGAGTTGTTTACATTATGTCATTCTGAAACTGTTCTGCAGAGGATCAGTAGCATGTATGATGCTAAATTCCTTAATTTTTTTCTGTTAGTCATGTCTGTTCTTGTCCTCCCTGTTCCTTCTAAATCATCAGTACTCTTGATAGTTAATTCAATTCCAATGAGTGGCCTTCCTTCTATTTGTAATTCATTAATTTATTTATGTATTTATTTATTGTTTCCATAACTTTGGCTTCAATGTCTATCCCTCTACATAATATCTGATTCAAAGCTAGGGAGAGGGATTTTTAAGAATTGTACCAAGTACAATGACAAATATTTATCTTTTAACTCTTAGCAATGGCTGTGAACTATGTACTTTCATTTTGAATTTTAAATCCTTATGCTAAGAAAATGTTTGACATATATTAAATCTCACTAAGACCCTAAGAACTATTTCATGGACTAACATGAGATCTGTTGTGGAAAATGTGCTTAGTGTTACTGAGAAAAATGTGGACCTGGTTGTGTCTGGTGCCTTCCTATATTACATTCCAATTTACTTTTCTATTCAGGGTCTTTCACTGAATGTCGAGCTCACAGAACAATTTCACTGAGATCCTAGGTTCGTTCTGTCTCTACCTCCTCAGTAGTGAGATTACATGTTCTTGATGCTGTGCCTATTCTTGATCACAGGATGGTAAGGGTGTGAATTCAGGTCTCCTGGATGCAGAACAGTTTTTTAAATGATTGACATTCCCCCTTTTTCAAAATTTTATTTAAGTCTATTTTTGCCTGTTTTAAATTTTTCATTTGAAGATAGAAATTTTTTGGGTTTTTTGGGTTATAACAAAGCATGAAAAAATACCGGAAAAGGGGTTTGTGAAAAAAAAAATGACTAATGAAAAGAAAAATTTTTGATGGGATTTCAATATTTATAATAAAAAATTTGATAATTTTAAAAAACTATGAGAAATTTACCAAAAAATCAAGGGAGTGGGGTATAACCCCCATCCCAAATTCCCAAAATCAAAAAAAGACAGAAAAAATTTTTTTTTGTAAAGGGATAATAGAAAAATTTAAACAAAAGTATTCAAAAAAGGGGGCAAAAACTTATTGAGGAAAAAAAAGGGACTGAAGAACCATTAAAGGGGAAAAAAAGAGCCTATTTTAATCGGGAAATTGGGGGGGGGGCCAAAACCCCATCCTGAGAATCCCCTCCCCTGAGAACCCAACGTTCAAAATAGTTTTAAGGGAAAGAATAGTTGAGATGGGAGAAAGGGAGAAAAATGAAGGGGGGGGGGAAAAAAAGGGGGAAATAAAAAAAATTGAAAAAAACCCCCACCCCACCCCCCCAAAAAAAAACCCCAACCCCAAAAACCCACCAAAAACAAAAAAAAAGGAATTAAAAAAATTCTCATTTTTTAAATTCATAGAAAAAATTTCCCCAAAAAAAACCAATTGGTGTTAAAAAAAGCCCAAAATTTTCCTGATCAAGAACAATTTTTAAACAAAGGACTTTTAATTTTAAAAGAATTTTAAAAAATTTTTCATGAGATTAAGAAAACAAAAAAAAAACCCAAATTTTTCCCAAACACAAAAAAAGGGAAATACGAAATTTTTTTATGGGCCCCCCCCTTAAAAAAAAACCCAAAGAAAAAGGAAATTTTGAATCCCCATAAAAACAAACAAAAAAAAAATATCCTAATAATTTTCCTTATTTTTTTGAAAATGAGGCAAATTATAAATTAGTTGCAAATGACCAGAAATTTAACATAAAAATTTCAATTAATTACCACATAATAAACTAAAGAAAAAAAGAATCATTCACTCAAAAAAGAGAATTTTGAGCCAACACTTCTCAAAAATCTTTAATTATCAAAAACAAAACCCAAAAACATAAAAAAAAAACAAAAACAAATTGATAATAGCAAATTACATCCAGAAATATAGCAATACCCCCCAAATGAGGGGAAACAGACGTCACTTTTTCCATATTTGGGGTTATAGAGAATAAGACAGGAAAGGGGAATCACAGAATTAAAAATTTAAAAAGGAAAAATAAAAATTTATTTTTGCAGATTTTGTTAGTAACATAAGCAATTGAAAAATTCTACCTGAATATTCTTACATGGAAAACATTTAAAAATTTTTGGATATAAATTAACTCCAAATATCTGTAGCTTTCCCCTATGCAAACAATCGCTAGATGTAAAAGAAAACGGGAAAAATAACACCCTTCATAAAAACCTAGATAATATAAAAACTTGTTTAAACCCCAACCAATTTTGTAAAGCTGTATAAAAAGAAATTCAAGTTTCTGAAGAAAAAAATTTAAAGAATATATCAAAGGTGGATGGAAAGACTCACTGCTAATAGAACATTGTATTAACATGATAAAGGGCAATCTTCCCAAAGAGAAATCGCAGATTCTATTCAATTCCCATATATTTCCAAAATAATTCTTTACAGACCTAAAAGAACAGTACTAAAACTTAATGAAAAAACAACAAGCCTAGGAGAGCAAAAACAGTTCATAAATAAAAAATTTCCCAGAGGTTTTACCATCCCTGGTACTGGCATAAAAACAGAGGCTGATCAATGGAGTTGTAATAAAGACCAAAATTAAATGTACACATTTGTGGTCACTTGATTTTTTTTTTATAAGATCTAGATATACAAGGGGAAAAAGAAATATTTTTAACCAATGGGGTGTCTAGTTGAACTCAGCAAAAGGAAGAAGAAAATCGTCTGTACTTCATGCTTTACTCATAAAAGAATGAAAACTGCAACCTAAAATCAGTTTACATAAACCCTGAAGAAAGAAAGGGGATAGCTTAAATGCTTTTGACACAGGAGACAAATTCATGAAGAAACAAATCTCGTAGGCACTTTTCAAAATTTAAAAAAATGAACCACAGGAAACTGAAAACTTCTGTAAGCCAAAACCCACACACACACACCACACACACACCCCACACACACAAAAAATTAATCGTCAAAATGAGAGCCGACAAATGGGAAAAGATCTTCACTATCTCTGTATTTGACAGAGACTGAATCTAAAATATAAAAAGAACTAAAAAAAGGAAACACAAGAATAAAAAATCTAATTAAAAAATGGAGTGCAGACTTAAGCAAACATTTCAACAGGGGAATTTCTAATGGTGGGAAAATTCCTAAAGAAGAAAGAAGTTGATGAAGATCTTAGAAGATCGAAAGATCTCCCATGAAAATGGATGGGCAAGCTTAATATAGAAAAATGACCACGTGCTGACAGAATCTAAGATTAAATGCAATTCCCATAAAAATTCCGAGGGGAATTCTTCAAGAGAAAGAAAGAGTTTTCAAAAAACAAAAAGTTTTTAAAAATTTTTTCCCCTTCCTCTCCAAAACTTTCCTTTAAAAAGCCAAAAAAATTAAATTTAACCCAAAAATAACCTTTTAAAAATAGGATAAAGTCTAAAAAAAACCCCAAACAAACTTGAATGGAAAAATCTGATTGTAAACCTTATCTCGGAAAATGAAAATATGTGAGAATCTGAACCCCAGTACTCTACCCCATAGTAAGGATGCAGTATTAAGTACTGGTCATCCCTACTCTCAAGCTCCTTGTCACAATTTTCTAAGTAGAAATATTTTATTTTTATGTTCATCTAATGTAGTTGCTTCCACAAGCCAAAAAAGTGATAGATCTTCTTGATTGATTGGATTTGGATTTGGAGTAATAAGCCATTGTGAGTCAACAAATTTGCATGCTGAGAATTCAGTTCAGGTCCTTTGCAAGAACAGTCAGGACTATTAACTGCCAAGCCTTCTTGAATCTACTATCATACTTGTTTTAATTCAACTATACAGATGTCGATTTTTAAACTTAAAAGTGACTATAATTGTTCATAAATAAGACTGAACACCCAATCCTGAATTTTTAGTGTTACTTGCATTATTTGTACTTTGTAGTACTAGAAATGATTTTGTTTTCTGTTCACTGTTTAGGTTTTTTTTCCCCTTCAAATGCTGAAATAATATATAATTTAAAAAATCAGTAATGGAGTTCAGCTTCTCCACAGGAACAGGTTGGATTAAAATTTTACATTCATTCCAATCTACAATTTAAGCAGAGGCACAGCTGTTAGGAAAGTGAGATGGATCCTAGAGAAGGTTTCAGAAGCTTTGCATGTGTATTTAACAAACCCTGTTGCCTTGAGGAGCAGATGCTAAAGACTCACACAGTCCTTGAGGCTTGTTTACAAAGCTGGCCACATTCTCAGTTCATGAGAGGGACCTAAATAAGCTGTGATTCTATTGAAGAAGAGTATGTTGGGTATCCAAAGTTACCAAATAATAAAAAGGAGTTTGGGTCACGGGAAATATAAAGGAAACTGATCTGCACACTAAGATTCATATGGAAAATTTATCAAATGCTTATGAAATATGCTTCAGCCACTATGTATTTTGTTTCTGAGACTGCATGCCAGATTACACTTCTTTTTCTAGAAGTCTCCATGAATTAACATGTGTGATATCCTCTGACAAGACATCAGATGATTGCCTGTAAATGTGTTTGATGTCAAGCTACACTAAACTATAGCTATTGCAGCCACTCTTATCATAAAGACTATGTGTTTATATGAATGCCTCATAGTTGTCTGTGTGCTATTTGGCACACAGGGACTACATACTAGGTGGTGTAGTTTTGTTTGAGTATGTGTGGCCTTGTTGGAGAAGTGTTTCACTATAAAACTGGACTTTGAGCTGGAGAGATGGCTCAGCCATTAAAGGCTAGGCTCACAACCAAAAATATAAGAACTGGACTTTGAAGTCTTATATGCTCCAGTCTATCATAGTTCTCCTTCTGATGTCTGAGGAACAAGAGTAAAAATGTCAGCTACCTTTCTAACATCATGTATGCCTGCATATAGCCATTTTTCTCACCATGATTATAATGGACTATACGTCTAAGCCAGCCCTAGTTAAATGTTTTCCTCTATAAGACTTTCCCTGGGTATGGTGTCTCTTCACATCAATAAAACCTAACTAAAGAAAATAACTCAGTATCTCAAATTTTTCAACTTTCTCCTCAAGAATCAGCTGACTTTTAAGACTTCAGAATTCATGTAGCGCCACTGCTCTCTGACATCTTAAAATGTCAATCTTCTAAAATCATATAGTTTGGAACATCTTGTTTCTTTGATTTTTGTTTTGTTTTTTTTTTCATTTTTTTTTTTTTGTTATTATGTAAGGCACAATACAAAGTGATGGGTTTCCTTGTGGAATTTTCATATACAAATATCACCCATAGTTCATCCTCATTGTACATTTACTTATCCCTTTATCTCCTGCCTTCTAATAATTCTTATTTAATACTTTCATTTCTACTATTTTGTTCTGTGAACACCTTGTTATGGTAAATATTGGTGGTTAACCATCAGGATCTAGAATCACCTAGAGTACACCATTCAGGGCATGCCTGTGAGGGAATTTCCATTTAAGTCAGTTAAACTGGGAAGATTCATTTTAATGTGAGCTGTGCCACCCATGGCTGAGGAACTGACTGAGTACAAAAGAGAAAGTGAGCTGTCCCTTCACCAGCATCCATCTTTCTCTTCTTCCTTACTGTGGATGCCACATGCGCAGGGCCTTCACATCTCTGCTCCTGAAGATTAGGGCTATATACTCAAATTGTGAGCCAAAATAAACTCTTCATCTCTATGTTGCTTTTATTTTTATTTTTTATAGTAAAGCATAATTATTTCTTCTTTAAACATCACTCATACTTTTCTTTGATCTCAAATATATTTTCAGCCAAATTAGAGCACATACCTGGATGATCCAACTGGTTTTTACTCATTACCACTCACTCTGTTGTGTTTTCATTTTTTGAATCAAGTTTAGTTCAGTACCTTGAAACTATCAGTGCTTCTTTTATTAGACTGTCATCTCCCTTAATGATACTTTTTTTTTTACTTACATGTTTTGATTCACATTTAAGCCAAATCAAGCCTATTAAAGGGGACACATTTAGCATAAAATATGATTTTTAAAACAATTTTTACCTGATTGAAAAGTCTTTTCTTGTGTTTGGCTTCAGCTTCCATGCTAAAAGCAGGTCACCTGATTCTTTCACCTCACAGAGAGCAGGTATGTTTCTGTTTTTACCTGTAACTTGGAATACTTTACCAGATCCCAAATTCTCACCCACTCGGGGGAGTTGTAGGATTAAAGGCATTTGGCTCATAAATCATGCATGTCTGACCAAGAGGAGCCCCTTTGGTCAGATCTAGTAAGTTAGATTTGCCCCACTTTGTAAATGTTTGGCCTGAGAGAGCAGCTCTGCCAGTTTACCAAGGCTTTTGCAAGACAGTCAGCCTTCTATCTTGCTTCATTGTACCACAGAAATTCTGCACTACATGCACCAGTTAGTAGCCTGAAAAACTAGAATAGTTAGCGCAAGAATAACTAGAGCAAGTTCCTCCCTCGTGATGCTACTGTGTTCTGCCTTTGGGAAAAGCTTTAAATTTGTATTCTCTTTTAAAATTCAGTATGGATTTCTTTACTATCTCTCAGTATGTTCCTGCTTGTTGGCTAGGAACACTTTCCAGCCACTAATTTTGTGTTGTTCTGGGAAGTTTGGCTTTGGTCTGCTTTTTTCTTTTCTTTCTTCTTCTTTCTTTCTTTTCTTTCTTCTTCCTTTCTTTCTTTCTTCTCTTCCTTCCTTCCTTCCTTCCATCCTTCCTTCTTAAGAGACCTGATGTCTTGTCTGGCTAGTCTGACTTTTTCTTTCTTTCTTTCTTTTTTTTATCCAAGCCCTTTTAGCTGTTAGTAGTCACTAAGAAAGGGATCACTGAGGTAAAATCATATAGAAAGTGTTTTCTGAGAGCGCAAAGAACCTATGTTCCAGAATTCTCCAAGACAGTATCTCATGCTGCAGCTGGACATGACACTGTATAAGAATTACCCAGATATTACTGGTTTTGAAGGCATGAAGTGTTCATGAACTGCAGCTGAAGCCTGGCACAATGAGAAGGTAGGGAAAGCTATTGGTGAAGGTGGAACTTCAGTTGTGGTTGATGGTCCAGGACGAAAGTGTTCCTGAAAAGTAGTTGTGGTTTGCCACCATTATGGGAGGCTATGAGAGGCTATTGGTGAAGCTTAGTTGCAGTGTAACATTTCAGCAAGTTGGAGATGCCAGTACTGTTGAATGACCAGGAAGAACAGCAGCAGCCAGCAGTGGAGTGGAGTCAAACAGAGCTTAGAGTGTTACAAAGATCAGAGCTGGAGAAGTGACCCAAACCCTTTTGGAGGAGACCAGAAGATCATGTGTGGATACCAGACATTGGAACAAGACATTGGGACTACTTGAAGTTTCTTTGGATAATCCATTATGTAGAGATATCAGAGCTGTGGGATACATGACTAGGAAAGTTGCTCACTGAGAGTAAAAACACCATAAGAGAACAAAGTTTATTGATGTTGAATGCCAGATATGCCAACAGCAGTCATTGAGGATGACAGCAGTTGGAAATCTGAAGAGCACTTTGGCATTGAACATGGAAATGCAGAGTTTGAAGTTTCCCAGCTGGTTTTAGGCTTTCTATGGTTCAGCATTTCCTTGCTATGACATTTGGAACAGGTAATGTATATCCTGTGCTATGAGATGTTCAAGGAATGTTATCTGCATTTTGGTATTTGTTTTAAAGGGGATTTCAATTAAATGATTGGATAAATGTCCGAAGAGACTTTGAAATTTTGCCCTTTAACATTGATGAGGCTGTTATGTCTAGATATGGTCCCATAGATTCAGGTGCTTGAACAAGCCTTTGGGAGCCAAAGAGTGGAATGTGGTGGTTTGAATATTCTTGGTCCAAGGAGTGGCACTATTAGGAGGTATAGCCCTGTTGTAGGAAGTGAGTCACTGTGGGGTGGGACTTTGAGTCACTCCTCCTACATTCCTGGAAGTCAGTTTTCTTGTGTTTGCTTCAAAACAAGATGTAGAACTCTTAACTCTTCCACTGAAGCACAATACCTGCCGGACTCTGCCATGCTCCACCATGATGATAATGGACTGAACCTCAAAATTTATAAGCCTTCTCCAATTAAAGTTGCCATTAATAAGAGCTGCCTTGATTATATTGTCTCTTCATAGCAATGGAAATCCTACCTAAGACAGACATTTTTTGGGTAAACAGAGGCCTAAATTCAGTCTAAGTTACTAGGGGAGTCTCTTAAAGTAGGTTTCTTTTTACCAAGGTGCACCTTAATCCACCTCCCAAGGTCAAATACCTTACCAGAGATAGCAGTCTGGTCCTAATAAACTGTTCTTTTTTCTCACAGAATGTACAGTTTAGTAGTCTCACTGAGTCCCTGAGAATAGTCTTATTCTAAAGCCAATAGTGACAGTGTCTTTTTTCTAAGCAGATTGACCTCACATCTTATACCATTAGCCAGCATTGAAAAGGCATTTTCAGAAATGAAGAAAGTGAGAACAGATGAGTCATTTCCAGCCATAAAGGGATAAGACTGTAGACAGTGTGGTAGTGATGAGTAACAAAGTATTAACAGGTTGGAGATTGGAAGATTACACCAAGTTTTGCAAAAGTGGGAGATTTGTTGAATATTGACCTTGATAGGCTTTTTCAATGAAAAAAAATATTATAGCTCACCTAGTTGGACTCTGGTAAAATCATATTTTTATCCAATTACCCATCAAGAATCAATTGCTCAAGGAACTTCTCAAGGAAAGCGTATGAGAAGACATTATCTGTCAAGAAATATAACATAGTGGCAGGTGGGGGTACCTGGCAGACCCATGCCAAAGTGTCTCCCAGAGAAATCACAGCCTGGAAAGACCTGGTAGAAAGAAGTTTCTTTTGGTAGAAGGGAATGTAATGAGCACCTGGAGAAAGGGTAGAACAAACAGTGTCATGTGGGCAAAGAAAGTGGGGGCAGAGAAGGACTGATTGAAGAGGAGAAAGAATAAAGGATGCTGTCAAGGAACACATGGGAACAGTGCTGTTTTACAAAAATAGAGCCAGGATATGCTTTGTAGATCCAGGTATAGTGGGGTGGGTGGGGTGCCAAGGCAGACCCATGCTGAGACATCCCTTCCCCTGAGGTACCAGCCATATTTCAGGTATGCTGTAAAATAGAGTTTATTTAGGGCATGAGAAGTGGAGTTGAGAATGGGGTAGAGACAGAGGAAGACAGAGAATGACGAGAGAGAGAGAGAGAGAGAGAGAGAGAGAGAGAGAGAGAGAGAAGGAGAGGCAGCCACAAGAAAACATGCAGTTCCAGGAAAGCAAGAGGCTCCCAGGACCCAGTGGGGATATGATTAGCTGAAATGCCCAACAGAAGGGAGGGAGAACACGTAGAGATTATATCCAGAGGTTAGGCAAGGCCCCTGATTTGGGATGGGGACACCCACACATCTCCAAATTTTTTAACCCAGTATTACTCCTGTCTAAAGGAAATACTGGGACAAAGTGTGGAGCAGAGATTGAAGGACAGGCCACCCAGAGACTGCCCCACCTGGGATTCATCCCATATACTGACACCAAATCCAGACACTATTGCTGATACCAAGGAGTGCTTGCTTACAGAAGCCTGAAAAAACTGTCTCCTGAGAGGCTTCCAGGGCCTGACAAATAGAGATACAGATGCTTGCAGTAAACAAGATCCCAATGGAGGAGTTAGGGAAAGGACTGAAGGAGCTGAAGGAGTTTGGAACCCCATATGAACAACAACAATATCAACCAACTAGATCCCCCAGAGCTTTCAGGGACTTCCACCCACCAACCTAAGAATACACATGGAGGGACCAATGGCTCCAGTTGCATATGTAGCAGAGGATGGCCTTATCTGTCATCAAAGGAAGGAGAGGCCCTTCATCCTGTGAAGACTCAAAACCCTAGTATAGGGAACACCAGGGTGGTGAGGTGGGTGTGGGTGGTAGATGGATGTGGGTGGTAGAGCACCTTCATAGAAGCAAGGGAAGTTGGGATGGGTTAGGAGGAATTTGGAGTTAAAACTGGGAAAGGGAATAACATATGAAACACAAATAAATAAAATATCCCATTAAAAAACTCAGATAAGAAAGAAAGAAAGAAAGAAAGAAAGAAGAACAGAAAGAAAGAAAGAAAGACAAAGAACAAAGAAAGAAAGAACAAGAAAGAAAACAAAGAAAGACAACTAGAGGAAATTCTGAAAATGAAAAATCTAGGTAACTGAACAGAAACAAGAGATACAAGCATCATGAACAGAATACAAGAGATGGAAGAAAGAATCTCAGAGGTTGAAGATACTATAGAATAAATTGATTAATCTGTCAAAGAATATGTTGAATATAAAAAGCTTCTGATACAAAACATTCAGGTAATTTGGGACACTATGTAAAGATCAAACCTAAAAATAATAGAAGTAGAGGAAAACTTCCAGCTCAAAGGCCCAGAAAATACTTTCAACAAAATCATAGAAGAAATTTTCCCTAAAACAAAAAAGTGATACCTGAAATGTACAAGAAGCTAAAACAAGACCAATAGATGATACAATAAAGTCCTCATGCCACATTTTAATCAAAATACTGAAAGAAAGAATATTAAAAAATGCAAGGGGAAATGGCAAAATAACAGACCTTCTAGAATTACACCCCAGTTCTCAAAAAAACAAACAAACAAACAAACAAACAAAACCACTAAGAGCAAGACAGACCTGGATAAGATCCTTTCTAGATCCTAAGAGACAATAGGTACCAGCCCAGACTACTATACCCAGCAAAATTTCAAATATCATAGATGAAGAAAACAACATATTCTATGACTTAAACAGTATCTATTCATAATTCCCATCCTACAGAAGATACAAGCAGGAAAATTCTAACCCAAGGAAACTATACCAAAGAAAACACAAGAAATAAATAATTCCACAACAGTAAAATCAAATTGAGGGAAACACACACACACACACACACACACACACACACACAAACCACCAAAAACAAAAATAACAGGAATTAACAAACATTGCTCATTAATATCTCTAAAGTTCAGTAGACTAAATTCCCAACAAAAAGACACTGATTAAGAGAATAGATGTGAGTAAAAAGAACCATAATTCTGCTGCATGCAAGAAACATACCTTAACATCAATGACAGATATTACTTTCAGAGTAGAATGTTGGAAAAATATTTTCATGCAGAATTAAGAACACAATAATAATATCAATACTTCTCAAATTATTTACCAAACACAAACAGAAGGAATACTGCCAAATTCATTTTATGAGGCCCCAGTCACCCTGATATATAAACAACACAAAGAAAAAAGAACTATCTCTGAATAATTTTCCTTATGGACAATGAGGCAAATATAATAAAATAGTTGCAAATTGATCCAAGAATACATAAAAATATCATCTACCATGATCAAGTAGGCTTCATCTGCATTTGACGAGAAGTTGGCCAACATAAAAAATCTGTCAATTTAATCTACCACATTAAAAAACTGAAAAAAAAAAAGAATCATGAACAATAGCAAATTACATCCAGAGAATTATAGCAATACCCCCAAAATGAGGGGCAAGACAGATCTGTCACTCTTTCCATATTTGTGGAGTTATAGAGGAATAAGACAGGTAAAGGAGATCACAGAATTACAAATTTTAAAGGAAGAAATCAAAATATTATTATTTGCAGATATTGTTAGTATACATAAGCAATTGAAAAATTCTACCTGAATATTCTTACAGTGGAAAATCACCTTTAGTAAAGTGTCTGGATATAAGATTAACTCCAAAAAATCTGTAGCTTTCCCCTATGCAAACAATCAGCTAGATGTAAAATAGAACAGAGAAATAACACCCTTCATAATAACCCTAGATAATATAAAATACCTTGATGTAACTCCAACCAATTTTGTGAAAGATCTGTATAACAAGAAATTCAAGTTTCTGAAGAAACAAATTAAAGAATATATCAGAAGATGGATGGAAAGATCTCACATGCTAATAGAACATTAGTATTAACATGATAAATGGCAATCTTACCAAGAGAAATCTGCAGATTCTATTCAATTCCCATCATATTTCCAAAATAATTCTTTACAGACCTAAAAGAACAGTACTCAACTTCATATGTAAAAACAACAAGCCTAGGAGAGCTAAAACAGTTCTATACAATAAAATAATTTCCAGAGGTATTACCATCCCTGGTACTGGCATAAAAACAGATGGCTTGATCAATGGAGTTGTAATAAAGACCAAGAATTAAATGTACACATTTGTGGTCACTTGATTTTTTTTTATGAAGATCTAGACATAATACAATGGGAAAAAGAAATATTTTTAACCAATGGTGGTGATCTAGTTGAATCTCAGCACAAGGAAGAATGCAAATACGTCTGTATCTATCATGCTTTACTCATACAAGTAGATGAAACACTGCAACCTAAAATCAGATACACTGAACCTGATAGAAGAGAAAGTGGGGAATAGACTTGAATGCATTGACACAGGAGACAAATTCATGAAGAAACAATATCTCAGTAGGCACTATTGTCAAAACTTCACAAATGAGATCACAGGAAACTGAAAAGCTTCTGTAAGCCAAAACACACACACACACACACACACACACACACACACACACACACACACACAAAATTAATCAGTCAAAATGAGAGCCGACAAAATGGGAAAAGATCTTCACTATCTCTGTATTTGACAGAGAGCTGATATCTAAAATATAAAAAGAACTAAAAAAAGGAAACACAAATGAACTAAATAATCTAATTTAAAAATGGAGTGCAGACTTAAGCAAGACATTCTCAACAGAGGAATTTCTAATGGTAGAGAAGTTCCTAAAGAAGAAAGAAGTTGATGAAGATCTTAGAAGATCGAAAGATCTCCCATGATAATGGATGAGCAAGCTTAATATAGTAAAAATGACCATCGTGCTGACAGCAATCTATAGATTCAATGCAATTCCCATCAAAATTCCGAGTGAATTCTTCATAGAGAAAGAAAGAGCAATTTGCAAATTCATTTGGAGTAACAAAAAAATCCAGGACAGCAAAACCTATTCTCAACAATAAAAGAACTTCTGAGGGAATCACAATCCTGACATAAAGCTGTACTACAGAGCAATAGTGATAAAACCTGCATGGTATTGGTACAGAGGCAGGCAAGTAGATCAATGGAATAGAATTGAAGACCCACAAATGAACCAACACACCTATACTCACTACATTTTTCACAAAAGAGTTAAAACTGTCCAGCGGAAAAAGGACAGAATTTTCAACAAATGGTGTTGGTTTAACTGGAGGTCAGCATGTAGAAGAATGCAAATCAATCCATTCTTATCTCCCTGTACAAATCTCAAGTCCAAGTGGATAAAGGACTTTCACATAAAACCAAATATACTGAAATTAATAAAGACCAGGTGGGAAAAAGCCTCGAATAATTGGGCACAGGGGAAAAGTTCCTGAACAGAACACCAATGGCATATGCTCTAAAATCAAGAATTGACAAATGTGACATCATAAAATTGCAATGCTCTTGTCAAGCAAAAAACACTGTTAATGGTACAAAACAACAACCAACAGATTGGGAAAAGATCTTTACCAATCCTACATCCAATAGAGGGCTAATATCCAATATATGCAAAGAACTCAAAAAATTAGATTCCAGACAACAAAATAATCCTATTAAAAATAGGATAAAGTGCTAAACAAAGAATTCTCAACTGAGGAAACTTGAATGGCCAAGAAGCTCGTAAAGATATGCTCAACATCCTTAGTCATCAGGAAAGTGCAAATCAAAATAACACTGAGATTCCACCTCACACCAGTCAGAATGGCTAAGATTAAAAATTCAGGTGACAGCAGATGCTGGCAAGGATGTGGAGAAAGAGGAGCACTCCTCCACTGGCAGTGGAATTGTAAGCTTGTACAACCACTCTTTAAATCAGTCTGGCAGTTCTTCAGACAATTGGACATAATATTACCTGTGGATCTAGTGATACCACTCCTGGGCATATATCCAAAAGATGCTCCAATATATAAAAAGGATACATGCTCTACTATGTTCATAGCAGTCTTATTTATAATAGCTAGAAGTTGGAAAGAACCCAGATGTACTTCAACCGAGGAATGGATACAGAAAATGTGGTACATTTACACAATGGAATATTACTCAGCTATTAAAACAATGAATTCTTGAAATTCTTAGGCAAATGGATGGAGCTAGAAAATATCCTCCTGAATGAGGTAACCCAATCACATAAGAACTTACTGATAGGCCGGGCGTTGGTGGCGCACGCCTTTAATCCCAGCACTTGGGAGGCAGAGGCAGGCGGATTTCTGAGTTCGAGGCCAGCCTGGTCTACCGAGCGAGTTCCAGGACAGCCCGGACTACACAGAGAAACCCTGTCTCGAAAAAAAAAAAAAGAACTTACTGATAAATGGACATTAGCCAAAAAGCTTGCAATTACCCTAGATGCGACTCACAGACCAGAAGAAGATCATAGAGAAGGAAGACCAAAGCATGGGTGCTTTGGTCCTTTTTAGAAGGAGTTACAAGGAACTCATTGGAGCAAATATGGAGACAACGAGTGGGACAGAAACTGAAGGAGGGGCCATCTGAAGATTGTTCCACCTGGGTATCCATCCCATGTGCAGTCACAAAAGGCAGATGTTGATGTGGATGCCAAGAAGCACATGCTCACAGGAGCCTGATATAGCTGTCTCCTTAGAGGTCTACTAGAGCCGACATATATAGAGGTGGATTCTCACAGCTAACCATTGAATTGATCACGGGATTCCCAATAGAAGAGTTAGAAGACTGAAGGAGCTGAAGGGGTTTGTGGTCCAAGAGCAAACCCTTCGTAGAGCAAGAATTCCAACCAACCAGAGATCCCAGGGTCTAATCTACCAGCCTGTGAGCACGTAGGAAGGGATCCATGGCTCCAGCTGTATATGTAAAGGAGGATGACCTTGTTGGACATGGGTGGGAGAGGAGATCCTTGGTCCTGTGAAGGCTGGATGCCCCAGTGTGGAGGAATTCAAGGGCAGGGAGGTCGGAGTGGGTACGTGGGTTGGAGGCACATCCTCATAGAATCAGGAGAAGGGAGTATGGGAAAGAGTTTTCTGGGTTGGGGCAATGGGGAAAATGGATAACATCTGAAATGTAAATAAAATATCCAATAAAAATTAATTTCAAAAATGGTTATGTTAAATATCCTTAACTATCAGTGAAATGCAACTAAAAAATAATACTAACTTTCCATTTTATACCTGTCAGAATGGATAAGACCACCAACAAGTAATAGCTCATGTTGCTAAGGATGTAGAAGAAGAGCAGTCCTCTATGACTGATGGAGTTCAAATTGCATTGCCATTTTTGAAATCAATATGGCAATTTCTCAGAAATTAGGAATCTATATACGTGAACATCCACATATACCGCTTCTAGGCATACACCCAAAAGCTGCTTCACTATACCACAAGGCACTTGCTTAACTATAGTTGTTGCTGCTTTTATTTTATTCGCCAGTGTTAGGGTCTAGAAGTTGCCCCACCAATCACATGAAAACTGATGTCAGTCAGTCAGGATATTCTAAGACTAATCAGTCAGAGCTAGAGGTCAGAATTTGGGGCCTGAGGCTACAATGATGAATGTATTTCTATGTCAGTTTATAAAGGTCAAAACCACAGAAACCACAATGAGCTCATACACAAATGCTGGAAGTGCTACCTGATGATGAACTTTAACTCAAGTCATTTTAGATGTAACAATTCATATTGAACTTTGATTTGATGTGTCCTATGTGAAACATATAGTTGTATAATTTCTTAAGGTTAACAAACTTCAAAACATACAGGACATAATAGCATGTTATGACCCTATCTCAATCAAGTTATTTTTCAGTGTCAAGAACTGGCAGGCATATTACAGCAACAATATAAAATAGGTAGAAGGCATAGAACAAAATGAGTACAGCTATGCTAGGGGAATAGACCTCAACAGCTAGAAACTGGAAAAAAATTAGATGCTCCCAAACTGAAGAGTAGATAAAGAAAAGGTGGTATATTTACACAATGGAGTATTACTTAGTTATTTAAAAAAGCAACATCATGAAATTTGGAGTCGACTGGATGAAATAACAAAAGATCATCCTGAGTGAGCTCAAACAGGTCCAAAAAACAAACATGGTTTGTACTCACTTATAAGTGGCTATCAGCTGTAAAGTACAGAATAACCATGTAATAATCCACAGAAAGAGAAGGGATAAGTAAAATAAGAGCTCACTAGTTACCACTCACTAGTGGGTACAGGCATTTGAATCTCACTGAGAAAGATAAAAGCAACAGACGTCTCAGGAAGCTGAGGAGTGGGGCCTGGATGGGGTAGGGATGACACCAGGAGGGATCAGGTGAGCGGAGAACGGAGGGAGAGACTTTTCTAGAAGCCAGAGGGATCAAAAGACCACAATATACAGAATCAACCAAGTCCATAGGGTCTCACAGACATAGACATGTAGACTCCACCAACCAGGGAGACTACATGGTCCTAACCTACACCTTCACATATATATTCCAGTTGTGTAGCTTGATCCTATGGGACTCTAACAATGGATTCAAGAGCTGTCTCTGATACTTTCAAAATAGAAATATAAACACATAGTAGAATGCTACTTAATATGACATTATTATTACTATTCTTGTTTATAACAGTAATTTGTGAAAATAGTGTCATCCTGGAAGAAATTCTTAAAGTCAAATAAGTCAGACACAGACATACAAATGCCACATTATCCACTTATATATGTGTAATATAAACCAGTAAAACTTAACAGAAGTAGAGAATAGAGAAGGGTATGGCACCATACTCATATAACTCAGCATTCAGGAGACATTAGTCAGAGAATCCTAAGTTCTGGTTTAGGCAGGGTTATGTAGTGAGAGTCTGTGTAGAAAATAATTTGGTTCAAATTGGGTAATAGATGATGAAATTCTGGTCTAAAAGGCACAAAACTCCCCTTTAGAGGAATTACATTGACAGAGCTGTTTGTTCAAAAAGTAATGGGCATATCAGGTTATAGATGTATTAACTAATTGATTTAAACTTTATTTAACATCTGGTATAGTAATATTTACCTTTAATTCTAGCACTTGAGTGGTAGAGGTAGGAGAATCTCTGTGAGTTTCAGGCCAGCCTGGTATACATAGTGAGTTTCAGAACAGCCAGAGAGCTACATAGAGAGACCCTATTTAAAAAAAAAATTAACAATTAAAATATGTGTATTCTTGTCTGCTCATTTGAGTGTCGGTGCCCATGGAAGTCAGCAGATAGCATCAGATCTCCCTTAGAGCTAGAGTTACGAGTAGCTGCCCTCTCTAGGTTCAGAACCCAATTCTGGTAATTTGTGAGGTGCCTGTTCTTAATTGCTGATCTTTCTCTTCTACCCATTAGACTTTTTCATTAAAAGTTATATAATATAATAATTATATATATATATTATATATGTGTGTGTGTGTGTGTGTGTGTGTGTGTGTGTGTGTGTTGAGACATTACTGATATCACTGTAAATACATACAATCATTGTCAACCAAAGCAAGAGGAGTTGTTATTGCAATAATCTAATTTGTCAAAAGCATTTACTGTGGTGTGTTACTTGGAGCAATGACCTCCAAAGGAGACTGTCTTCTACGTTAGTTAATTTGTTAGTCTCTATGTTTCAGCTACAGCAACTCTCTTCTATGTCAACCAAGAAAAGAGTATGTGAAAACACTAGCCTACATGCACCTGTCTTCCTTGTCAAGAAATTTCTGCTACTTAGATATATTTCAAAGAAATAATTACATTTATTTTCTTGTTTCTTACTCTGAAGATACAGTAACTTATCCTTGTGTCAAGTAGCTTTTTGTTGTATATATTTAAAAACCTATTTATATTAAAGTTCTATAAGTAAATATTTTCTCTCAAATTTGGTTTAACTTGTTTTCTATAGAAAACATAAAGGAAAGTTCAAAGGTAGTAAGGTAGAATTTTAAAATATTTTGTTGACAAATATTAAAAGAAATTTTTCCATGAGTAAACTTCATATAAGTAAGATCATGTAGACTCATATTCAATGTGAGGGTCTTTCTATACATATGATGTCAATGACAAATTATCCCATCTCTAAATTACAAATGTTTCAAATCAGCATGTTGAAGGCAGTACAATTTAACATTTATTATTTAGTATCTGAATTACTAAGGAAGTTTACTGGTATAGTAAATAGCAATTTAGGACTTAAGTTGATTACTTTTATAATATTTAATATTGTGCAAAATGTTATATAAACATGGTGTTATAAAGATAATAAGAAAATACACAGTGAATTTATACATAATAATGAGTTTCTCCCATGCCTTTCCCTCCTTTTCTCAAAATCACGTCTACCACCAATCATCAGTTGTCCTTTCATGTTTCATGTACAATGTTACCAATCTTTTATATGTCACCAATTTCCCTCTTTTCATTGTCTTCTTTCAGGTTTCTACCTCACTAACATATATATATTGACACTTAGAAACTAAGTTCCATTAGTCAGAACGTGATATGAACTTTTTGCCTCTCTGACTTTGGTTATACCATTAACATTATATTTTCCAATATTATCATTTTCAACAGATTTTATATTTGTGTTTTTCTTTATGGATGAGTAAAATACCACTCTGTATATAAAAACATATCCATTATCTATTCATCTATTGATAGACATCCAACTCCTTGCCATTGTAACAGTACAACAGTACAAATACAGGTTTACCTGTAGGATATCCAATCCTCTAGTATATACCTAAGATCATATCAGAACATTTATTGCAAGGATGGATAACAAAAGTTAAAGAAATATAATCTGTTATTATACAATATATACATAATGAAGAAACTATTTGTAAAGTAACATTTTAAAGTTCAAAAAATTTCATTGTTAAGATTAACATAAGTAAAATAACTTTCTATTTTGGATAATGCAACAAATTCACTGTAAAAATTCTAGAACAGTACATATGTTCATGATATTTTTCAATGATCCAATTATTTCTTTTAACTGTATAAATTAAGAGAAATCAATAACTGCTGGGAACTTATTATAGGCCATGAATTCTATTGAGTAATATTGTCTCATAGAGTGATTTATTTGTACTAGAGACATGTTGTAAGTACTGTTAAGTTCAGTTTCTCAGAGGATAAAGAAATTACAAAAGATATTTCCATGCAATTCATAGTCTAATCTGTGGTAGGATAAGTAGAGGTTTTGTTGTACTTCTCCCAATTCCAAGTAATCCTATTGCCTTCTTCCAAAACATGTCTGAGTGACATGTAAGAAGAGATGTATTTTTCTACTTACAATGATAAATATATTTCTGTGTTTTGAGGGAAGGGTGTTGCAATATGCAATTTTTCCCCATCCAATTTACTCACTCCTATCTCCCTGCCTTGACATTCCCTACACTGGGACATCAAGCCTTCACAGGACCAAGAGCCTCCCATTGATGCTTAACAAGGCCATCCTTTGCTACATATGTAGCTGGAGCCATGATCTCTCCATGTGTAATTTTTGGTTGATGGTTAGTCCCTAGAGCTCTGGGGGATCTGGAATGATTGATATTGTTGTTCTTCCTATGGGGTTTCAGACACTTTCAGCTCCTTCAATCCTTTCTCATATACATCATTGAACTTCATGCTCAATCCAATGGTTGACTGCAATCATACACCTCTGTATTTCTCAGGCTCTGCACAGACTTTCAGGAGACAGCTATATGAGGCTCCTGTCAGAATGTACTTCTTGACATCCAAAATATGTCTGGGTTTGATGACTGTATATGGAATAGATCGCCATATGCAGCAGTCTTTGGATGGCCTTTCCTTCAGTATCTGCTCCACAATTTGTCTCCATATTTGTTCCCATGGTATTTTGTTTTCCTTTCTAAGAAGGATAACATCCACACTTTGATCTTCCTTCTACTTGAGCTTCATGTGGTCTGTGAATTGTATCTTGGGCATAACTGAGCTTTTGGGTTAATATCCACTTATAGTGAGTGCATACCAAATGTCTTCTTTTTTGATTGGATTACCTAACTCAGGAAGATATTTTCCAGTTCCATCCATTTACCTAAGAATTTCATGAAATCGTTGTTTTTAAAAGCAGAGTAGTACTCCATTGAATAAATGTACCACATTTCTGTATCCATTCCTCTTGTTGAAGGACATCTGCATTCTTTTCAGCTTCTGGCAATTATAAATAAGGTAGCTATGAACATATTAGAGCATGTTTTCTTGTCCTATGTTGTGGCATCTTTTGGGTATATGTCCAGGAGTGGTATAATTGGGTCCTCAGGTAATCTATGTCCAATTTTCTGATTTCCAGAATAGTTGTACCATCTAGCAATTCCACCACCAATGGAGGAGTGTTCCTCTTTCTCCACATCCCAGCCAGCATCTGCTGTCATGTGAATATTTGATCTTAGCCATTCTGACTGGTGTGAGGTGGAATCTCAGTGGTTTTGATATGCAGTTCACCGATGTCTAAGGATGTTGAACATTTTTTTAGGTGCTTCTTGGCCATTTAAGTTTCCTCAGTTGAGAATTATTTGTTTAGCTATGCCCCCATTTTTAATAGGGTTATTTGATTCTCTTGAATGAACTCTAACTTCTTGAGTTCTTTGAATATATTAGATATTAACCCTCTATTGGCTATAGGATTGGTAAAGATTTTCCCCAATCTGTTGGTTGTTGTTTGTTTATTGACGGTTTCTTTGCCTTACAGAAGTTTAACAATTTTATGATGTCCCATATGTTATTTTTGATCTTAGTGTTTAAGCATTGTGTTCTATTCAGGAGATTTTTCCCCTCCCTTATACCCCACTTTCTCTTCTATTAGTTTCAATGTATCTGGTTTTATGTGAAGGTCCTTGATCTACTTGGACTTGAGCTTTGTACAAGGAGATAAGGATAAATCAATTTGCATTCTTCTACATACTGACCTCCAGTTGAACCAGCACCATTTGTTGAAATGCTGTCCTTTTTAGACTGGATGGTTTTAACTCCTTTGTCAACAATCAAGTGACTATAGGTCTGTGGGTTCATTTCTGGGTATTCAGTTCTATTCCATTGATCACTGCCTGTCTCTGTACCAGTACCATACAGTTTTTTGTCATTGTTGCTCTGTAATCCACTTGACTTCAGAAATGGTGATTCCCACAAAACTTTTTTCTTGCTGAGAATAGTTTTTACTATTCTTGTTATCCCAAATGAATTTGAGAATTGATCTTATTAACTCTATAAAGAATTGAGTTGGAATTTTGATGGGGATTGCATTGAATCTGTAGATTGCTTTCAGCAAATGGCCATTTTTATTAAAATAATCCTGCCAGTCTATTAGCATGGGAGATCTCTCATCTTCTGAGAAAATCTTCGATTTCTTTCTTCAGAGACATGAATTTCTTGTCATACAGATTTTTCACTTGCTTGGTTAGAGTCGCACCAAGGTATTTTATATTATTTATAACTATTTTGAAGGGTGCTGTTTCTCTAATTTTTTTCTCAACCCATTTATCCTTTGAGTGGAGGAAGGTTACTGATTTGTTTGAGTTAATTTTATATCCAGCCACTTTGCTGAAGTTGTTTATCAGGTTTAGGAGTTCTCTGGTGGAATTTTTGTGGACACTTAAGTATTCTATGATTTCATCTGCATAGAGAGATATTTTGATTTCTTTTTTTCCAGTTTGTACTCATTTGACCTCCTTTTGTTGTCTAACTGCTGTGACTAGGACTTCTAGTACTATATTGAATAGGTAGAGAGAAAGTGGGTAACCTTGTCTAGTCCCTGATTTTAGTGGGTTTGCTTTAAGTTTCTCTCATTTAGTTTGACATTGGCTACTGGTTTGCTATATATTGCTTTTATGATGGGCTTGAATTTCTGATCTTTCCAAGACATTTACTATGTTGGGGTATTTAATTTTGTCAAATGCTTTCTCAGCATTTGGTTTATTTTTCTGTTTGTTTATATAGTGGATTATGTTTTTGGATTTCCATATATTGAACTATCTTGATCCTAGGATGAAGTCTACTTGACCATGATGAGTGATTGTTTTGATGTGTTCTTGGAATGGTTAGCTTTCTCTGGGTGTTGCAGGGTGGGTGGGGAGCCACAGCTCTGGGTTTTCTCCAGGCTCAGTGCTAACTGGAAAAAAACCCATACCTCTGGAGGCAGGGTTTTTTGTTTCCCTGGTTCCTGTGTAGATCCAGTTCTCTGGGTGTTGGAAATAGTTGTTGCCTCAACTGTGGTCTTGAGTGTATAAGAGCTCCAGTGCTCCTGGGTGAGTCAGATCTCCTGGGACACACCATACGCACACATATACATGTAGGCAAAACACTTATTAAATAAACACATCAAATGTTTTTAAACCAAATACTTTACACCATTCATGGTTGGCTCTTTCTAAATTGTTTGATTATTTGTATGTGAACAGCATCTCTTTGGGAAAAGTAGAAATGAACCTCTGCTTATTTCTATCAACGTAAAGATAGGAATCTTCTATGATATCTAGCAAAAGAGAAGCTAGCATGCCCTTGGCACTTCTCCAAAGATACACTGTGAGCAAAAGAAAATGAAAACCTGTTCAGGATTTTCTTGCTCAAAACTTCAGGTCCATTATAACATAATTGTTAACACGGTATGAGTCCACTCCCTGCTTGGTCATGAGTCACAGTTAAAGTCAGCATCATCCTTTAGTGGTAAATAAAGTTTCCTCATAGGTTTTACAACAGTTATAAAAAACATCTACAGATGAAAGGGTTTGGACAGATAACTTTGGAAACAGTCTCATCACATTTAGGAGGCCAATGGTGGTGCTTTTCCACACCTATGTGAGACACAATCTCCCAAAATCCATATGCTTTACTGCCCATTCCACCTAGCCACTGCTCCATGTTTGTCAACAATCTGATTATTTCTGAATTCATCACAACCCTGCTATTCCTATGTGTTGCATGATGATTACTGTTACTTTATGGCAAATAATATTTAATTTTTTAAATTAATGACATTAGATTGTATATATGGCTCCAGTACTGCATTGCTTAGTTTAACATTACTCTTGACTCTGGCTATATCGATCTTCACTTCTCAGAGTATGTATGCTAATTAGGAACCCATAATAACTCTACGAGTCATTGTAGATTGCTTTCAGCAAAGTGGCCATTTTTATTAAAATAATCCTGCCAGTCTATTAGCATGGGAGATCTCTCATCTTCTGAGAAAATCTTCGATTTCTTTCTTCAGAGACAGGAATTTCTTGTCATACAGATTTTTCACTTGCTTGGTTAGAGTCCACCAAGGTATTTTATATTATTTAAAACTATTTTGAAGGGTGCTGTTTCTCTAATTTTTTTCTAACCCATTTATCCTTTGAGTGGAGGGAAGGCTACTGATTTGTTTGAGTTAATTTTATATCCAGCCACTTTGCTGAAGTTGTTTATCAGGTTAGGAGTTCTCTGGTGGAATTTTTGTGGACACTTAAGTATTCTATGATTTCATCTGCATAGAGAGATATTTTGATTTCTTTTTTTCCAGTTTGTACTCATTTGACCTCCTTTTGTTGTCTAACTGCTGTGACTAGGACTTCTAGTACTATATTGAATAGGTAGAGAGAAAGTGGGTAACCTTGTCTAGTCCCTGATTTTAGTGGGTTTGCTTTAAGTTTCTCTCCATTTAGTTTGACATTGGCTACTGGTTTGCTATATATTGCTTTTATGATGGGCCTTGAATTTCTGATCTTTCCAAGACATTTACTATGTTGGGGTATTTAATTTTGTCAAATGCTTTCTCAGCATTTGGTTTATTTTTCTGTTTGTTTATATAGTGGATTATGTTTTTGGATTTCCATATATTGAACTATCTTGCATCCTAGGATGAAGTCTACTTGACCATGATGAGTGATTGTTTTGATGTGTTCTTGGAATGGTTAGCTTTCTCTGGGTGTTGCAGGGTGGGTGGGGAGCCACAGCTCTGGGTTTTCTCCAGGCTCATGTGCTAACTGGAAAAAAACCCATACCTCTAGCGAGGCAGGGTTTTTTGTTTCCCTGGTTCCTGTGTAGATCCCAGTTCTCTGGGTGTTGGAAAATAGTTGTTGCCTCAACTGTGGTCTTGAGTGTATAAGAGCTCCAGTGCTCCTGGGTGAGTCAGATCTCCTGGGACACACCATACTGCACACATATACATGTAGGCAAAACACTTATTAAATAAACACATCTAAATGTTTTTAAACAACATACTTTACACCATTCATGGTTAGGCTCTTTCTAAATTGTTTGATTATTTGTATGTGAACAGCATCTCTTTGGGAAAAGTAGAAATGAACCTCTGCTTATTTCTATCAACGTAAAGATAGGAATCTTCTATGATATCTAGCAAAAGAGAAGCTAGCATGCCCTTGGCACTTCTCCAAAGATACACTGTGAGCAAAAGAAAACTGAAAACCTGTTCAGGTTTTCTTGCTCAAAACTTCAGGTCCATTATAACATAATTGTTAACACGGTATGAGTCACTCCCTGCTTGGTCATGAGTCACAGTTAAAGTCAGCATCATCCTTTAGTGGTAAATAAAGTTTCCTATAGGTTTTACAACAGTTATAAAAAAACATCTACAGATGAAGGGTTTGGACAGATAACTTTGAAACAGTCCTCATCACATTTAGGAGGCCAATGGTGGTGCTTTTCACACCTATGTGAGACACAATCTCCCAAAATCCATATGCTTTACTGCCACTTCACCTAGCCACTGTCATGTTTGTCAACAATCTGATTATTTCTGAATTCATCACAACCCTGCTATTCCTATGTGTTGCATGAATTACTGTTACTTTTGGCAAATAATATTTAATATTTTAAAGATGACATTAGATTGTATATATGGCTCCAGTACTGCATTGCTTAGTTTAACATTACTCTTGACTCTGGCTATATCGATCTTCACTTCTCAGAGTATGTATGCTAATTAGGAACCCATAATAACTCTACAGTCATTGGATATAGATCTGAATTCTCAAATCTTCTGATGTACAGCAAATATATTTTATAAGATTTTCTTACGCAAAAATATTCATTTTCAAAAGGAAATTTGGAGACTTGAGATATGGTTTCATGTGTTCATTGCAAGTATGAGGACATGAGTCAAATTTCAAGCATGCACTTCTATCCAACACAAATACGCACATGTGTATACACAACACACAAACACAGATTCTAGCCAGGCATGGCTATGCCTGTGCCAATAACACTAGTTCTGTGGAAGTCAGGAGGATTGTTGGAGCTCTTCGGCTGTTAGTTAATCTTGAGGCAGAAGGATAAATCTGTCTTAAATAAAATAAAATTACTAGTAATAGTGGCATGGATATCCTCATCTGGTTTCTAAGAATACATGGTCATACCTGAACACACTTGTGTGAAACACACACACACATACACACATGCAAACACACACAGAGTTATAAATAATCAACTACATTGCATTGAGAATTTTCCTATTCATTTATGAAAGGCATATATCTTTGATAATCTACATTTTAAAATAAAATGTAAAAAAATTTAAATAATGGTAGGTAGTCTTATAATCCAATTATATTACACTAGAAACATTTGATATTACAAGTTAGTAATCAATGGGAAATCAAATATATAAATATATTTTAAATCACAAGAAGCTGTACTACATGCTTGAAATTTGAATTGACATTAGTATGAAATTACTTGGACAAGTTTTTGCAATAAATTAGACCATGAAACACTACAGAGATAAATTTTCTTATAACACAAGTATCTACAAAATAATATTACCTGTGAGGTTAGAATAGTAAAGATATACATGGACATATACATAATGTGTATTTTATTTCATGGAAATACTCTTAAATGTTGGCTTTGGTAGTTTTTTTTTTTTTAATTTTTTTTCTAATAAAGTGTAAGCACCTTCAACACAACCTTGATGGCACATGAGAAAGTGTCATTTAAACTGCATTTGTTTCCATGCAAACTGGACTTCTTGGATATAGCTATATAGTGACTTATAATTCAAACTCAAAACTATGGTTGCCTTAAAGAAACTACTTACTTATTATTACTTACTTCTTATTAACTGTATGCTCTTCAACAGATTCCTTGAGTGTTCTGGCCTTAGAGCTCTTCCACATACAATGATCATTAACCATTTCACACAGTATTGTGAGGCTCTGAAGCAGACCATGTACATAAAAAGAAGCAATGTACATGCAGGTTTACAACTGATATTGGACTGGCCTTTCTTCCTAGCGTTTAAAGGTGAACAGATAGCAGTGGTTCCTCAGGCCATAAAAACTGTATACCACATAGTCTAATCACCATATCTCAGGCATCGCACAACATGAACTACATAAAAGGGAAAGTGTCCTTTATAATTTATGGCATTTTGCAGTCTTTAATTCCTGGAAAATGAAATGATTTCTAAGAATCACCTCTTTAACAACATAATTTCTTATCTCTCCCTTAGGCAAAGGACCGTGGTTAATTTTATTTCTTTCTGACTTGAGCTATTAGCATATTCTTTTGAAATATTATTTTTAATTTTCATCAGCCCCTTGTGGAGAAGATTTGTCAGTGCCACTAAAGATGTAATATACTATTTTATTCATCCCTTTAATTCAATCAATTTCATTTTTATTACTATTACTATTTTATTATTATTAGCACCATTATTAGTATATTATTAATAAGAGTCTCACTATTTAGCCTAGCTGGGCTGGAGGTCACTATGAAGACTAGGCTTGAACTCAAAAAGATTCATCTGCCTGTGTTTAACCCAAAGTTAGTTCCTTTCTGAGGTAGCCTCCACTGTGCTTCACCCTTGGAAGAAGACCTTTTTTCTGTGTATTGTTTTTAAATTTAGTAGAGACTTCTTTATAAAGCCTCTTGCCTTACAATCTCTCTGTAGTTTCCTGATCCACTGCTAAGAAACATACTTTTAGCTGTTTGTCTTATACTTTTCTGGGAAGCTCTGACTTTTATCTGGTTTTGTTGCTTTTTTGGTAGAGCATGAGACTCTTCATCTCAGAGTTGTTGGATGGGTCCCATGTTGGGTGGTATATGAAATTATTTTATTTTTAAGTCCTTAAATGTCTGTTTGTTTTCTAATGAGAAACAAAAAGACTATAGCTTCAGATGGAAAGAGATTTGGAGAGGAACTGCAAGGATTAGGTAAAGGAAAAACTGTAATTGAAGTATATTTATGGGAAAATATATTTTTAATAAAAGAAAAAAGTTGAACTTAAAAAACAAAAAGGAAAACAAAAACAAAGTGGTCCTTTCATTGACTGGCAAGGAGCAGGAGAAGCTAGAATTTGTATAGCTTCTGGTAAGAATTAAAATTTTGTAGACACTTTGTTTCCAAATTTTTTTTTACATGTATGTATGTTATGTATGTATGTATGTATATTATCTATCTATCTCTAATCCTATCTATCTTTATTTATATTATCTATGTAATGTGTGGATGTTCTCCCTATGTGCATTCACTTGCACTATGTGCATACTTTGTGCCCTCTGAAGTCAGAGCACATTCACCACACTGATTTTGAAGTTGTAAACCTTACTGTAGGTGCTGAGAATTGAATTCTAGGCCACCGCAAGAGCAACACATGCTCTTGACGATTGAGCCATCTCTCCACTATAAAGTTTCTTAAAAATTATATTCCAACATCATCACATATGATCAGCAATCTCAGTCAAATGTGTATCTCAAATACAAATGGAAAGATATATATTTCAAATTGCTTCAAATTGAATGCACATAGACACTTACTTACTTTAATTTTAAACTGAAAACCCTCAATTTTCTTGAGCATGTGAAGGGTAGAACATAGAGTTGCTTCAAGAGTATAGGACAATTCCAAGTTATACATAAGAAATAGTGAACAATATGTACAAAGGCATGAGTAAAATTCAGAGACACTTACTTACCTAAAGAAATCTAGACTTTCTAATTTATAGAAAAGAGATATTTTTCTGAAAGTCACACAGTGCAACAATTTAAATGGACTATTTATGGTGATGTTCCTGCAGTGACAAGGAAGCACTCACAATGTCTAACTTTAGAGAAGAGCTGGGCGAGGAGAGGTGCTTTTTCACTAGAGTGTTTGCTTCTCTTGTAGAACACCAGAGTTTGATTGCCAACACCCACAGCAGAAACCTCACAGCAGCCCTAAGGCATCTGGTACATTCCTCTGGCCCTGCAAGCCCTAACACATACTGTCGCCTTCTCTTTCTCTGTGTCTCTCTCTGTCTTTGTCTCTGTGTCTTGTCTCTCTGTCTCTCTGTGTCTCTCTTGTCTCTCTGTGTCTGTTCTCTATCTCTGTCTCTCTGTGTCTGTCTTCTATCTCTGTCTCTCTGTGTCTGTCTCTCTATCTCTGTCTCTGTATCTGTCCTCTACTCTGTCTCTCTGTCTCTATCCACACACACATACACATACACAAACAAATACACACACACACAGACCCTTTTTAAAAAATAATTTTTTTTAAGAAGGAGGAAAAAGATGATTTGCTTTGGAAGTTCTAATCAACAATTCATAGTTTTTTTTTTTTTTTTTAGCCAAACATCATACAACGTGGTAAGAACATGATGTAGAATGAAGCTCTTAACTTTCTGGGAAGAAGCAAAGAGAAACTGGAAGGGAGTGGAACCACAAGGTAACATTCAAACAACCTAACGTCCTCAGTTAAGTTTTCACCATCTCTTAAGGATCAAAACCTCTCCATAGCACTATTCCACGGAGGAAATCTTTACACACTAAGGTGAGTTCTCAAGTTGGCATAATCTAAAATCATATGAGAAGAAAGTCTTAATACAGGACTGTCTAGATCTAAATCAAATTGGGCTGTGGGTATGTATAATGGAGATAGACTTTGTTATGTTAATTAAGGATGGAAGCCTACCAAGCCTACTGTGTGTGGCATCATTTCCTTGGCAATGAGTCCTGAACTGTGTAAGAGTAGAGAAAGTAAGCTATACACTAACATTGGGGCATTGGTTTCTTCCTCTTTGTTTCCTTTCGGTTGATGCAATATGATCAGCCGTGTCAAGCTCTAGATTGGCTGTAACCTGAAACAGTGAGACACAATGAACCAATTTTCCTCTAACTTGCTTTTATAACAGCAGTAGAAATGTGCCTAACATACCCATATTCTTTCCTTTACTTCTTTACCCTTTAAATGTCTTTTAGACTTTTCATGTTAGTCATGTAATTATTGAGAATTTTTGAAAAATTTTCATGAATACATATTTCTATCAAATTATATATTTTATTTTAACTATTTCTATACATATGGTGGTGGCAGATATGATGTCATTAGGTTTTTATATATTAAGCCCCGAATGTCGACATATCTGTTGATACTTTTATTTTCTAGTTTTCTCCCATTTTAAAGATTTTCCAGAAAATAATCACATTTTTCTATTCTATGCCTTTGTGCACATCACTATTGTCCCTGTGTCAATGGCCAGTCTATTTAGTCTAGTTGCTTTAGTGATAAATTAATGGACATGGGCTAGAGGGCATCATAACTTCCTATTCATTTAGATAAAACAATTTTAATGTTTTAACATTAAATCCATAATGATGAGCTTAGGCATTTTGATAATAAATTTTAATGTTAAAAAATCTTAGGATACTAAACTAGTTGTTAGATTATTTTGATTATTTGTCAGTAATTTTTGCAATGCTACTGTAAGTTTTAAGGGCAAGCAATACTATACATACTATAGAAAACATACTATACAATGCTATTCAATATGTACAATGTATAGGATAAATATTACTATAGAATGCTATTGTATAATTTAATTAACCTCTGATTTGTTTGTAAATTTATTCTACTCTTTCAGAATAATTTGTTTTTAATGCAAAGGATAAATATTACCTAACTGATGTATTATAATTGGCAGTTGTCTGAGAAATTAATGTGTTATAGCTTCCTAAAAATTACAGTATTTCAAATGTTTATCCAATGTAAGTAAATTAAATGGATTTGAACATCTTATTCCTAATTCTTAGTTGATTAAATTAAGCAAGAGTGTGTATATGTGTCCTCCATGTGTGTATTTTCAGCATCCATATATTCAGTAAGTGTCAGATGAAGTTAGGATCCAGTAACATTGAAAGATCACTTGTTGACCTATTCACGCCATCAATCTCCTGTCAAACAGAACATGTTCACTATCATGTATACCCACAGTGAAAAGAATCATGTGGTATCAAGACCACTCAAATGCAGAAAAACTGTAATGAATATTTATTTAAAACATGTAATAATCTCCTCCAGGTACTAATATTTTTTCTATTCTTCATATACGAAAAGACAGATAAATTATACAGCAATTCAGCATGTCTACCTTGCTGCTGTTATTGTACAACCTTATATATTTGCAGAACAAGTTATTATCCAGTGCTTAGGTCAATTGTGTCCTTGAAGTGGGTTTTTGTCAGTAATTTTGAAATATCTTTTGCATGTACATGTATGGTATGTATGTGATATAGTCACTGCACATACAGGACATACTGAGCATGTGAAAGTCAGAGGACAACCTTGGTTGTTGGTCTTCAGCTTCCATCATGTTTGTAACAGGGTCTTAGATTCAGGCTAGCTGTCCCACAGGATTCCATATATTTCTCCTCATTTTTCTCCTACCTCATTATATAAGCACTGGGATTGCAGACATGCACTGCTATATATGGCTTCTAGATGAGGTCTGGAGCTCCAAACTTCATATCTACACAGCATATGCTTTACTCACTAAACCATCTACACATTCTCTCCACACTCAAATTCTGTGTGTGTGTGTTTGTGTGTGTGTGTGTGTGTGTGAGAGAGAGAGAGAGAGAGAGAGAAGAGAGGAGAGAGAGAAGAGAAAGAGAGAGAAATCATGTAATGTAGGCTAACCTGAGCTGTTGATCCTACTTTCTTCATTCCCTAGCCATCAGTTAGTGGTACTTTTAAGGAAATCACCTCCCATTTCCCTCAGATGAACAGCATCAAATAAATTACTGATGATTCTCATCATTTACTCACCCAAATTTGAGATTTTCCTGCTTACTCAATTTGACTATCACATCCAAATCAGTTCTTACAATTTATTTGATGTCCTTTAGCAGTCATTCAAAGAAGAAAAATGTTAGTTGCCTGGAGAAAACGTTTCTGGTTGATGCTTCACTCTCTTACATCAGAAAAGACAGCTTCTATTTTGTAGTTCGTTGGTACATGCTTAAGGCTATTGTCCTTGTCATTGGTACTTTTTCCATTCTAGATGATCTCCAATCCTAGTGCTGTGTTGGGAACTTTGGAGGAAATACAAATATCAGTCTTCTTAGTGAAAGGATATACTGTTGATAAAGATAAGTTTCATCTCTTTTGATAACAATGTATAATATAAAGTATCTTTGAAGCAAGTTATAAATAAAAATGGTGATATACTGACAGTTGATAAGTGTACTTTTCCTGAAAATGTGACTTCACAATTCACCATAAAATGTTAACAATGGCTTTATAGAATGCTGTAGGTACAAATTTTCCTACAACCTACTTTTAATAAGAGTTCAAGCTCTCCTCTAGCCTATATCCCAGCAGAGGTTGGGCAAGAAAAAAGTTAGTAGGATATAGAGGGAAGTAGAATTGTTCAGAATTTGTTCTTTGGGGATGAACTTGATCATCTTTGGCAGATTCAGTCCCATAGCAAATACCAAATAAGACTCAGAAGCTGAGACTAATCCTCTCAGCAGGACTGTCTGACACTACATAAATGCTGCTATGAACCAACATTGTAGTTCAGTCTTGAAGGAACCAAAGGCTTGCCAGTAGGCCTTTGGCAAGGCCTCAGAAGTGGCAAGCTGCCACAGAAACCTCACAAACTGTTCTTGGTAAGTTTCTCTCAATGTGACATTACTACCTGATGACCTCAACAACACTATGTAATGTGAGCCATACATGCTTGTTAGCAAAGATTAGTGAGACATAGCAAACCAAACAAATGCTCATGCTCATCTCATTATTGTCTGTTGGGTCATATTTTATCTTCTTCTATCATAGGTCCTTCCGTATATTTTCTATATCAAACATCCTTTCACTTGTGTTTGCATTAGCAAGATATCGTTTGACATAACAACTTTCTAAAGAAACTAGAAGTTTACATTTAGTGGTGAAACATACAGTGCTGATCCAACAATTGAGGACACATAGTGTATACCTGTAATTGGCCATGTGTTTGCTATATCAAAATGTCCCTTCCCCTTTGTCTGCTTAGGAACACATCATTCACCTGTCTCTGCTTCCAGAAATCATTCTTTTGCATGTCTGCTTTAGCAAGACATCCTTCACCTATGTTCCCCAGCCAAACATCATTTGAACTAACTAACTTTCAAAAGAAAATAGATGTGTCTGTGTGTGTGTGTGTGTGTGTGTGTGTGTGTGTGTGTGTGTGTGTATACAGCTCAGAGATGTTGGATTTAAGACAGTGTGTCGTGCTGCTTTCTGCCAGCCTAACTGCTTCCACTATACTTCTGCTCCTTCCTCCATTCTTACCTTAAGAGCCCTGGGATTATAGAAGCATGCTTCCATATCAAGCTAAAGAGATACTTAAGCTCTCAGCTCAAGTCCTTTTACTGTGCAATAAATGATTTACCTACTGGGATATCTCCCAAGTCTCCTCCTACTATTTTTTTAATTATTATGAAACAAATAAATAAAAATACAAAAACAATTATTTGGATTAAAGTAATACTCCAGACCAGAAGCCAGTGAGTGGTAGGTTGATGACTGTTACCAACAGTGTTGGTGTTAAAACGAACTCTTTAAGGTGAGTCACAGACTTTGCCTTCTTTCTTTCAGGCATTTGCATTGGAGAATAAAAAAGCTTTGCAGTTTCAGCTTAGTCAATTTTTAGCTATTTGTTCACCTCTTGTTCTACATCCTAAATTGTTTTTCTTCTGTATTGTTGACACACAGTCATTTGATAGAAAGCTCGACATCACTGCCCCTCCTTTCTCCACATTGCAACTAACTTTTGATCTTTGGACAAATTGTGTTTCAGGACTCTGGGAAATATCCTAAGTTTTACTGACTAGCTGCCAAAGAACTTTACATCTTAAAAGTAAGATAGTGTACCATTATTAAAATATCTTTTACATCCTAAGGAACAAGGGCTTTCCCTGAACTTTATAAACAGAGTTAATAATACACCTTGAAGTCAGTTAAGACTGTTAAGACTGCTATCCTATACTGTGAATTCAGTTTTTGTTTTTTTAACCTGACTTTAAGAGAACAATGTAAAAATCCTTACTTGCATTGGATTTACAAAGTAATTGGTATTTACAATCTAAGCTAATACAAGAATTTAATCTAAAATTATGTGCTCTTCTACAGCCAGGAACCAGGGATCACTGAATGTGTATTTACCAGTGTGTTATGATAATATTTACTGAAAAGTGCAAATAGGAAATAAAGAGGCCTCATAAAATTAATATTCACAATAAATTCTGGACATAACACACAAATATTTCCTGAAAGGTTTGATTCATTTTTCTGGGTCAGTTGAGGTCATTTGGAGTTACTGACTTAATCCCTTGTAAAACACTGTTAACACTTGCTGTGCAATATCCTACATTCCTTCCCCATATGAAGCTTTCTGTGCTGTGTAATAAAAGAGAAACCATAGCCCTTTGTGTGACAGATACAAACACAGACACTGGAAATCTAGAATAGGCAAAATCCTGGTAGACCCACACTGAGACTCTTAAAATATACAAAGAGAACAATGGAAGACAGTTGGAGAAAGAAAAAGAGAATTCAAATGTGAGTTACTCTTATTAAATTACAATGAGGAGACTTACTTTATAAAATTTTTTCCTTAATTTAGCATTCGCACTTTATTAGTGACTGAGATTATTATCGATGCTTTAAAACTGACAGATTATGATGATGCCTCATGTGAGGGATCTCTGTTGTTTTAAATTTACACAAAAAATTTCATAGGAGAATCTTATCCTACTATATAATTGTAGACGTTTAGGTTAGTCATATATATATATATATATATATATATATATATATATATGTGTGTGTGTGTGTGTGTGTGTGTGTGTGTGTGTGCAAGAGACACAGAGAGACAGAGAGACAGAGAGAAGTGATAAGGGAGAGTAAGGGAGAGGAATAAAGATAGGGAGAAAGAGACACAGAAGTGGTAGCCTCTGGTTACCATTGAGTTCATTCTATGGGATAAAGAATTCTATGTTTTGGGTGGAAGGACCATTCAAACTGGAAATTAAAACCATAGAGACAGGAGTCACTGAGTGTACTAGCTGGAGATCTGAGAGAAAAGGGTCAGCAAAGCAGTCCATTTACCTGAGAGTCAAAATAGCTGAGATCCTGAAAGCACATGTTTTACGCTGTGGCAGGTGGCTTACCCCAGAGTCAACAATATAAGAATCCATGAACATTTCCATGCTTATTTAAACCATCATTTAAAATCATACCCACCCACCATAATATCCATTAATTCAACATACATGGAAACTCCAGACAAAAAGGATTACTTGAGACCAACACAGAAGAACATTTTTAAAGTCCCAGTTGAAACTCTCATGTAAATATTACCACACAAATCCAACTCAGAAAGCATAGTCACTTAAGCATATTGTAGTTTATAACATACCTGTGCTTTGTGACTTTTCTGGAAACATATGAACAAAATATTGATTCCCAGATGAGTCACTAATGACAGAGCAAAGAAATTATTCCTACCAATTCTAAATATGACCAATGAGTTTAGTGGAGTTATGTACAGGAGCACAGGCGAGAAGATATTCATAAGACCATAAGAGTCTCAAAATCACATGTGTGAAAAACCCACCCCAAAGTGGTTGATGATTCACAAATATTGTATCCTTATTTGTAGGCAGCATACATGTTTGAATAAACTCCATCCCATATTCGTTTACATCTTATAAACTAAGATGAGGGTCTTATGACTCTTGTAAGTTTTAGGAGCTTCCTCAAATTTCTAAGTTCTCTTTACTTCCTGAACCTTGAGAAAATTGTTTACTTCCTCAATTTTAATACCTGTCCCTACTCTCTAGGAAGGATTATTTCAATTCAAACGAGATAGCTAAACAACAACCTAGATTATAGGTAATTCATATGAGTGTAGTCAGATTTCTAAAGATTGTCATTTATTACAATATGCATCATTTCTGATAATAATATTGTAACAACTATGTTTGAACTTTTAGCACCTTCAAAAATATGACTCACAATTAGAAAAAGTAGCCAGAACTGAGACTGTCAGGGTAATACCTTACTTAGGTAGGGAATGGTGCTCTGACTTGAAGCTTGACTTAGTTCTCCTCACATATCACCTGCTATGTATCTGCCTTTAGTTTTCTTTAGGAATATCCAAATATAATGGGCTTGAGTCAAGAGGAATTCAGTGCAAATGATACCAGAAAATTTTCTCTTTAGAATTTAACCATTGTTGGCAAAATATTTCATATACTCATTAGAAATCATATCAAGAAGAAGATGAAATCACATCTTCAAAATTAGTAATCTTTTGTCCCTCAAACACAGTCATCACATTATGTGAGTTTAAACTTTGTTAAAGTTTTTGCACATCCTATTACTTTATATAAAATCTGCCCATCCATGGTCTTATTGCTCCCATTATATAAATTAGCAAGCAGTTTCAGTCAACACTGTCTGGTTTAAAGAAAAACACAAAGCAAAACTATTCTATATCCAAATATTTCTCTGATATGTTTGATCATGCCCTTCTGGTCAGGTAATTTTCAAAAGCAGTTAACACCATCCAATCACTTAATGCCCTGTCTTTCTAATTGAGCTGGACCCTACAAGTTCTCTCTGCTAAATGTAGGACATTTCACCTAAGGTTCCATCCTTTGAGCCCTGAGAATCTCTCACTTCCCAGGTTTCTTGTTACATTCTAGAGGGTCCTTCCACCTCATACCTTCCAAAGTTGCCTGTTTCCATTCTTTCTGCTGACTTTTGGGGCCTCAGTCCTGTCCTTCCCACTCTATACCTGATCTCGTGTTCCCCTTTTTACCTCCCAGTCCTGTTCCACACACAGGTGCCTCCCTCCTTTAACTCTCCTGTGATTGTTTTATTCTCCCTCCAAGTGGGATTGAACCATCTTCAATTAGCCCTTTTGCTTGATTGCCTTCTCAAGTTCTATGGATTGTATACTGGTATTCTCTACTATTTTGTCTAATATCCACTTATTAATGAGTATATACCATGCATGTCCTTTTGGGTTGAGTTACCTCACTCAGGATGATATTTTCTAGTTTTAACCATTTACCTGCAAAACTCTGGATGTCCTAGTTCTTAATAGCTGGGTTCTATTCCACTGTGTAAATGAACCACATTTTCTGTATCCATTCTTCTGTTGTATGACATCTGGGTTGTTTCCAGCTTCTGGCTATCACAAATAAGGCTACTATTATCATAGAGGAACACCTGCCCCTGTGGCATGGTAGGGTATCTCTTGGTATTTTCCCAAGAGTGGTATAACTGGATCTTCAGGTAGATTTATTTCCAGTTTTCTGAGGAACAGCCAGATTGATGTCCAGAGTTTATACGAGTTTGCAATCCCAGCAGCAATGGAGGAGTGTTCCTATTTCTCCTCATCCTTGTCAACATGTACTGAATTTTCACCATGTCACCTGAATTTTCAATCTTAGCTACTCTGATTGGTGTAAAGTAGAAATATCAGGGTTGTTTTGATTTTCATTTCCCTGATGACTAAGGACTTGAACATTTCTTTAAGTGCTTCTCAGAAATTTTGAGATTCTTCTGTTGTGAATTCTGTTTAGTCCTACAAACAACATTTAGATTGGGTTGTTTAGTTTCTTGGTAGTTAGCTTCTTGAGTTCTTTATACATTTTGGGTATTAGCCCTCTATCACATATGGGGTTAGTGAAGTTTTTTTTTTTTTTTCACAATCTATAGGTTTCCAAATTATCCTATTAGTTATGCCCTTTGTCTTACAGAAAATTTAAAGTTTCATGAGGTCCCATTTATCAATTCTTGATCTTAGAGCCTGAGCCATTGGAGTTCTATTTAGGAAATTTCCCCTGTGTCAAAGAGTTTGAGGCTCTTTCCCACTTTCATTTCTAGGGATGTCATCCCACAGTCAAAAACTGTGACTCAAAATTTTTCCTGTCTGAAAGAACTTCAGGAACAAAAATGGAGAAGAGACTGAGAAAAAGAAGTTCAAATTGGGATCCAGCTCATCAGGAGGTCCCAAGGCCTGACACTATTACTGATGCTAAGGTGTGCTTACAGAGAGGGGTCAATCATGACTGCCCTCCAAAGGCCCAACAAGCAGCTGAAAGCATCAGATAAAGATATTTATAACCAATCAATAGACAGATGCTGGTGACCCCTGTGGCTGAATCAGGGAATCTTGTAGAAGAAATTATTTAAACCACTAAATTTGTTGCAATAAAATCACTTACCTGAAGGAGACCAGTTAAGGAAAGCACATCTCAATAATTATGGGTATAAATTGCATGCCTAGATTGGGCATATTTACCATTACACTACTCTATTCCCCAGCTATGAGATCCCTTATAACTTGTGGTTTATCCAGGCTGGTGGTTGTCCTTCCGGCTCTGACTCCTCCATCGTTGGGCTTCCTTCTATCACTGGCTTCCTTCTGCTTCGACTTCCTCCTGCTTCTACCTCTGCCTCCCTTCTGCTCTACCTTTTATATCGAATTCCTCTCACTCTCTCCTCCCCTAAGACTTTTTCTCTGCCTCCCCTTCTACTGCCCAATCTCTGACTCTAACCTTTAATATACAGGATTTTAATTGGACAGAAGACTTACAAGACATCACCTGTGTACAGATTCAATCATCCTCTGAAGCCCCTCTCAGGAAAGTGAAACTAGGATCAAAATACAAGGCTGAGGCTATCCACAACAAGGAAAAAGGTGGAAAATCTGAGAAGGAGGTAGACTCTAGGGGAAGACCAACAGTCTCAACTAACCTGGACCCCCAGGATCTCTCAGATACTAAGCCACCAATCAGGAAGCACACACCAGCTTATAGGAGGCCTCAACACATATACAGCAGAGAACTGTAAGGTCTGGAGTCAGTTAGAGAAGATGCACCTAACCCTCAAGAGACTTGGAGCTCCAGAGAGTGGGGAGATTTCGTGTAGTGGGGTGGTGGGTTGGAGACACACTCTTGGAGATGAGTAGAGGAAGTGTGAGATATGAACAGTCAGAGGGTAGACATGTAGACATGGAGGGGGATAAAGGCTGAACAGTATAAAAAGATTAAAGAACAATTTTTTTTAAAAGGAGTTAACACCCTTTCTTTTGTTGTTGTTGTTGTTGATCAGATAATCCAAATAGCACTATAATTATATGACCTTTCTAAAAAACAGACAATTCCATCCAAAAGAATCTTCCAGATGATTGAAACAAGAAATGTCTCAGATTTGTTTTAGGTGTTTTGGATATAACTCTTTCAAATGCACATATTTCTGATTCTTGAATGAGTACATAAGATTGATGATAATCTAATCTTGATAAGCCAGAGACCATAGAAATCTGTTATGCTCTGATCTTTCATGCATGGTTAGTTTTATGTAGCTATGCTAGATAGGACTGTACATTCTATTACCCAGTGCCTAAATATTATAATTTTTTGTAAAAAAAAAAATCTATATCAAATAGAAATGAAAAACTAATGTCAACCATTTCTTTCCTTTTTGAGTGATTTTGAGCTGTTACATTTTAAAGTCACTTAACTATAAACATTCCTTGTGTTACTCAAACTTCTAAGACATTATGTTTTAAAATGTGTAACACAACGGTAAGGCTTGGCTAATGCTATGTCTTAAATTAGGATGTGTAAATACTGATGATGTGGCATCATGATGGCAAGTAAACTATACATTTTTTAGCATCTCAAATGTCATTTGTATTTTTCTATTGTTATGTGTTGGATTTTTCTGATGTAATTGAGTCTTAAGCAACAATTTACTAATTTGGTTTATGACAGAGCAAAAAATATTGCTGTTAGGGATCTACAACAGTGCCCATAAAATCTGTGTAGAAACTTTTGTCTTCACTTATGGGAATGTTTGGTGTTTCCTTTAGGAAAGAAAAAGAAAATTCAATTAATTGTTTGCCATTTGTTTGCACACTAAAAATTATGCTGTGAGTTAATGAACATTTGCACCTCACATGCTAATCAATCAAAAATATACAAATGCTCCAAATACAGATAGGATCAAAGCTGAGTCTGATTTCAAAACTTGTAACCCCATGAATCTTCTTTAATCACTGTATGACAGTGATGAATTAGGAACCAGAGTGATAGCTCAGGAAATAAAATCCTTGCTTCACAACCATGAGTATGCAAGTTCAACCCCTACTACCTAGGTACAATATTAGACATGATAGTTCATATATGCATTTGCTACACTGAGAAGATGGAGTCATTGGCTCACAAATTCTTAAGTTCCAGGTCCCATAAGGTGAACTTGTCTCAAAATAAGTAAATGAATGAGATGACGTGTCAGGAGAGATTCGGCCGTCATCAACTTACCTCAAGATGATCTTTTGGCCACTATATGGACATGTTGGCACATATATCTGTGAACAAATGTACAACACACATATATAAAAAAAGAAGATGGAAATAGAAATATCAGCTAGAAATAAAATATATTAAATATTTAAGTTTCTAAGTTGCTTTAATTTAATGGATCTTAGTGCATAACTTATATCCATTGCTACAAAGAGACACCATAACCAAGGCAACTGTCTAAAAAGGCACACATTTAATAGGGGGTGGCTTAGAGTTTCATAGCAATGTGTAGGTAGACATGGTGCTGAAGAAGGAACTGAGAGTTCTATATTGTGATCTAAAGGTAGCCAGAAGAAGATCAGCTGGCAGGAAGATCTCATAGTCTTCACCCAAAGTGACACACTTGCTCCCAAAGATCAGACCTAGTTCAGCAAGGCCACAACTCCTAATTGTACCATTCTTTGGGCCAATAATATTCAAACCACCACAGTGCAGTAGCAATTACTAATTACTGAATATATTAACTACCTTGACTTATCTTTTAATAATGAATTAAAAACTATTGTTCTGGGGAAAGCATTTTATAACCTGCATTTTTAAACAATCTTCCTTTAGTTTAAAACTATATTAAATCATTCTACTATACAGTAATTTAATATGTAAAATTTATAAGGGTATGCATATAACAAATAGTTTTTAAAAACAAAACGAAATTAGTTACCAACTTGAAAGAGTCAGTAATCTGGCACATTTGGTAGAAGGAAATTAAACTCTGTAAATGTTGACAGGATTACAATAATATTTCTTTAATATAATCTTGAAAATCACATCATAAAACATAAAGTTTTAAACATAAGAGTTCCATTTATGTGTTGTATGTGATGTTATAAACATTGATTACAATAATCAATGTTGCCTCCCGATCCAACCAGCAGACAGAAGACAACGGACACGGGAACTCCTTCTCAACACCGTTTACTCAGGTACCATTAACGTAGGAAAAAGCCTGCCTACCGTTGTTCCCCGCCCTTAAATCTCTGTCTCCTCCAATCAGAAGCCATTCCAGATTGGTGCTCCGCCCATATGTCAAAAGGCCTGATTTATGTACAAGCAATATGCACGTGCAGTAATGCCAGATCTACGTGCCCTGATCATGGCACAGCAATGTCCAAGCTGGGGCTGGCAGATTGCCAGCCGTCATCTTGTGACACCAGCTCGCCACAAATCAATAGACTAAATTACACATTTTCTGTAATTCTGATGAAAGAAAATCAAACATTCTTGTTAAGAGATAAAGTAATAGTGGATGTTGATTTACCCCCAACCCCAGAATACAGAGAAAATATAACTTGACTCAGAGCAAGGTTATGCTGACAACATCCCCAGTATGTTCTGAGGTTTGTTAAGGTCAGTTAGAACTATTCTGTTTAGCTAGCCAAAATAATTTGAGTCTGAGCTGACCAGGTAAAACCTCCTGCACCTGCATATGGGCTCATGTGTGTATATGTGTGTGTGTATGTGTGTTTGTGTGTTATTTGTTTTCCCTTTATAAGTCTACCCTGAGAAATGTTTGTTGCCATAGCTCAGCTATGACTTTGATTACTACTAAGATGTGTGTTCAATAAGCGATCACTACCTGACTGAGATCAGTGTTTGTATGTTTTTTAAAGATATTCTGGGACAACAACAATGGCATGCCTGATTGGAGTCAAAATGTAATGGCTTAGAGTTTGATAAAGGTGTTGTGACAAGATGCTCAAAATTCAATTTAATATTATAATCAGTCAAGTCATTACTATATGATATATCTGTTTTATTCCTATTGTTCCTCTTGTGTCCATAATTGTAAAGGGAATAGAAAAATCCTTTTTATTCCTGCTTGTTTTCATGTGTAGTGAATCCATAGAAACTATGTAGTATCTCCCTGGTTTAAGTTCAGTTTTAATGTCTACAACTGTCACATTTTGGGTTTGCTCTCTGATCAACTATTATTTTTATTTTTAGTCAATGTCCTCATTCGGAAGTCTGTTTTTATGAATAGAATCGTTTTTGAGTTCCTTTCTGGAAGTAAAGCTCAAAAAGCTCCACACTGTCCTAGGCTCTGTAAAGTCAACACTCAGCTGCTAATCACAACATGACTGCAAATTGCAAGAGTGACTATTAAATCTTGCGAGAATACTGGCTGGTCTTTTCAATCTCTTTATCTCAGCATTTCTATAAAGGATTACAGGCCATGCCCATCTGCAGCATCTTCATCCCCACAACTCTTGCTGGAGCCAACTTCCTTCTCACATATAGTGAATAGACTATTTCAGAAATCAGTCTTAAATGAAGAACATCTTATAGGTGAAGAAGTTGACCACAGTCACCACTTCATTGACTAACTAAGCACATTGTATTTCCTAATGCAACTTTCTAAGGACTATATTTGGGACATTTCCAACATCTGTCTCATTCAGAAATTAAAGAAAATGGTGTCTCTAGGTCTCATTAGGTTTGTCAAGTGACCTTGGAACCATTTCTTCATGGTGCCATAGAAAAGCTCTGTTCCATGATCTCTCATAATGGAACTTTAAAAGTACAAAGTTTAGACTCTTTGGGCTCTTTAAGCTTTCCTTCAGGTCTATTTGGTGATGCTACTTGTCAGTATAACAATACTTGTTTAAAAGATGATCCATCTCTGTCTCTCTATGAAACCTCATTCTTCCACCAAACCTAAAAAATACCCTGTGTTGGCTCTGTTCTGTGTGATTGAAGGGTTGAACAATGGGAGCTTTTTCTCTAAGTATTTTACTCTTTGTTGATATGCAGTTGATGTCGGTGTGGGGTGGCCACATTGCTGATCTATAGTCTCCTGAACTCACACATAATTTTACTATATTTTATGAAGATAGTTTCAGAAAATCTGGAAAGGAGTTCACTCATATTGAACTGCAGTGTTGAAGGCAAAAGTTGTGTAGACGCACATGCTGAAGAAGATGCCACCTCTCTGCCTGGTTCCAACAGTACTGAAATAAATTTTTTGAGGAATTCTCTGTAGATCTTGTCTTCTAGTTGTCGTTTAGATATACATTTTATACTGTGATAAAACAAATCTATATTATTTCAGAAAAATTTGGTTGTTACTAAATGTGGGACTATGAGGGTAATTGATGATGATGAAGGTATTGTCAATTGTTTTAAATCGCTAAAATTTCATGACAAATTGTAAATTTATAATAACAAATACTACTCGCAAATACTGGCTTGTGTTTCATAACAGAAAACCTTGACTTACATTTCTTTCCTGTTGGAACTGTCAGAGATTCAGTACAGATGGATTGGAGCTTTGCATGGCATACATAAGCCCTTAACCCCCTCTAAGGCTAGTCCTCATACTGTTCTGTTTGCAGTGCTGTTTACTGATGTATTAGCCCTTAGGGACTCCTAAGAATGCAGAGAGTCAGTGACCAGCTCCATGGTAAATATCTTCAGGTGAATCTTTTCTGTCAACAGTAAAGTGATCATTGTGCTATATTGTTGAGAATTTAGTCCCTTGGAGTTCAGAGTTCATGCTTTTGAGATATGCCACAGAAACTCACTCCTTGGATTAGCTCTGTAAGCTTCTTGAGCTCTGACCAGAACAAAACACTGAAAGATAAATTAGATCCAATGAACAGATCCAGACTCATCCAAATCAAAAATAACATGAATGTTGAGGGTGCCAGTGACTGGCTGTACTTGCCTGCTAGGTATAAGCACCTATGATTTACATGTAAGAAGGGGTGAGCAACCCAGTCATTGTGTTGTCCAGAGGGTCTCTACCTTGCTTGTTGAAACAAATGTTCTTATACAAATATGCCCACATAGATACCTATAAAATCATATAATTATTTTAGCTCATTGATTATCTAGATAGTCTCTGCGAAGTCTCTGTCTTTGCTGACCTAATTCTGGGATTATAATCATGTCCCAGCACACAAAACATTTTTCTGTGAATTCTGGGCTCTATCCTAAGTCCTCATGATTGCATTATCTCCTATATAAACAAGAAAAATGAAGATGAACCCAGAGTATCAAATCTATTTCTAAATGAGATGAAGGTGATAACATTTATATTATAAAGTTTAGTGTTTTCCCACATGCCTGCATGGTTTAGAAATAACATCTAAAAAATAAAATTGAAAGAAGAAAGTAAAGAAATTACCCAAGCTGCACTGATAAAACAAACTAGGTAAGGATACTGGAGAGATTGGTAAAAAGCAAATACCTCTCTTGTATAAAAATTAGATTCAGTTCCCAGACTTCACTTTAGATGAGTCAAAATTTCTTGTAACTCAGCTTCAAGGAATCCAATGTCCTGTTCTGCATTCTGTAGCCACCTTCATTCTTATGCACATATGCCCACATAGATACATATAAAATTATATAATTAGAAAAAATAAAAATCAATATATAAATAAACTGTTTTTGTTGCACTATTTTTTAAACTAGTAAGCCTTGATGTCTATTTTGTAATTACACTGGACTTTAATTTTTGTTCCATTTTTTATTGCTATCATGATGTTCAATAATTACATGCTCTTGACCTGAATCTTTGCATTGCTATAAAAAGGGAAAGGGATAGAATAATCTGCCTAAACAATGGCTTCAGAAGCTGGCCTGGACCAGACTGCTAGGTCTGTGAAGCCAATGATGTGTTTTGTATTTCTATTCATAAGCAATATCTTATCACCTGATCTCATCCTGGACATATACCTGGACATGTTTCTGTTCTTCCAATATATCTTCCCAGCTAATGAGCATTCATCCTTTGCCCTCTCAAGAAGAGGTAGCAAAGCACCATTTCTCACTAAATAAATTGAACCAGATTTTGAGGCAGTATCATTTTACTTTATTTTATTTTCACTGTGTGATGTTACCTTAAAAGAAATCTCCCTGCAGGGACTTCTCAGCACCATTTTAAAAGATATTTTCTATTTTTAATTAAAATGAAGATTGTAGTTCAAGATTTCTATTTGAATGTAACTCTTTGACAAAAAGAAAGGTATATTGGACTTCTAAAATTTCTATTTAACATTAAAAGTTTCTATATCTTTCAAGTCCTTTTTAGCATAAATACTTAAATTTGCACTGGAATGTCTTCTAATATTTCATAAAAGCATAAATTTTATGCATCTATGAGTATATCTCTATGTTGTCTACATATGGGAAGGCAAAAATTTGTGTTCTAGTACTCCTGCATATGTGTGCTCCTGCATGTGAAGACCAAATATTGGAATTTATTATCTTCTTCAATCATAATCTATGTAATTTAATGATGCACAGTCGCTAACTTGAACCCAGAACCAGCTTGCTTCCCTATCTCTACCTCCCAGTGATTGATTGCACATAGGCCATGATGTTTGCTAGGTATTTTTATGTTTCTGACATTCAAATTCAGGTCTTCATATTCAAATGGAAGATGCCATACTCTCTGAACCATTGTTCTATTTATGAACTTTACTTTTTTAAAAACATAAAATTTCCAAGGGTACAGAGTTAAACAATTTTAAGAGTTTGTTAAATGTTTCAAGACATTAATTTTCAAATATTATTTTTCATTAGTGTAAGTATGCATAGGAAAAGAGATGCATTTGCATACCTCTGTATCTTAATGGAAATTTTGCATTGTGAAACAGCTGATTTCTATGAATAATATGCACAGACGTGTCTCAAGTATTGCCAATGGTCAAGTCCTTTTTCATGTTTAATGAAGGTTTGTTAAAGGGAATCAGGGAATCAGTTTCTCAGCTTGCTAAATCATATGACTTGAATATCTACATAGTACCATTAATTCTAGTTTGTAATCAATATGACTTCAGATAACTCCTGGAGATTGGATGTTGTGAGGCAGGAGCTCACAAAAAGTTTCAATTATCAGATAGTTCTCTGTCTGTGAAAAGAGCTAGCAAAGCAAAATAGCAAGTGACCAGAAGCAAGCACCCTCCACAGAGGATTCATTCTATTGATATTTTGTTTGGGGGAGTTTCTGTGTATTTACTTGTTTGTTTTAATTAAAGATTGTTTCTTTTGTTGCCTGTTACTTGGGAATTAAGGTTACTATCTTGGGCATTAAGATTACTTACTTCTTGGGCATTAAGGTTACAGTCTGATGTATAACTACCTTCTCATAGCACTATGATTTTGATGTGTGCTTATGTTTTCATATGTATTAACATGATTTATTGAACCTGGAAAAGTTTAGTAGACAGCTTGCTTTGCATGTACAAGGTACATGTGCCCAAACCTGATTTATATTTATCATTAAGAGATAGCCAGTTACATTTTACTTAGATATTAAATTGGTTCTATTTTAAAGTGTAATGACCCCATCCATGCCTCTATAGCAGAGAAAAACAATGCTACAAGGCTTCTAGCTGCTCATGTGGCTGAAAAAGTTGTAGACATTTAAAAACGTTTGCCGAAACAATGCCCCATGATCTCTAACTCTTTGTCTTTGATTCCTTCCTGCTGCTGTAATAAAATACTCTGGCTGTTGTGATAAATGCAACATAAAGATGAAAAAGTTTATTTTAGTTCCCAGTCTAGTAGGGAAGTCACAGGAGCAGTACCTGAAGTAGCTGTTTTCATTCACCATAATGAGTGGAAAGTAATGAATGCATTCATGCTTAGGGTTCTTGTTTACTCTTACATACCTCAGAGCTCATAATCCAAGAATGATTTTCCCTACTTACAGGCTGGGTCTTCTAATGCCATTTAAGACAATAAAGACAATTTGCTATAATTGTGGCCATAGGACCATCTACAGTTGATAATCCTTAATTGATACTCCCATCATAGGTGATTATTCATTGTGCCATTAACAATTCAAACTAACCACCATGCTCACCATTCCTTATCCAAAGAAGACATGACAAAGGGTGTGTCTAACACCATCACTTTTACCAAGCAGCATGCCTCCACCTAATTCACCTGGTACCTTTATTCCCAGTAAGCAGCTGCCAAATAACATTTCTCATAGTTTAAAATTTCTAGTCTTAGAAATGTCTCAGGGGTTAACTTCATTTTCTTCTCTTTTAGAGGCCAACTTCTTATGTCCTGTGAATCCAGACCCAGTGGATCCAATGTCCTGTCACTTCTGACTCTCACATAAATATATGGAAACCTATGTATGTGTATGTGAGTGTGTGTGTGTATAATCTTAATGTAGAATAAAACTTCCTAGAACTGCTTGAAGTAGATTCATAGACTCTTACCTGCCAAGCTGCTTTTTTTTTTTTTTTTTTTTTTTTTTAAATCAGAATCACTCTTCTTGTCCTATTTGGTTAAGATATGCAGCAGTTTAAAGACTTTATCAGCCTGGCAGTGGTGGTGCACGCCTTTAATCCCAGCACTTGGGAGGTAGAGGCAGGCAGATTTCTGAGTTCGAGGCCAGCCTGGTCTACAAAAAAACAAAAAACAAAAAACAAAAAAAATAGAAAGAAAGGCTTCATCAGCTAGGTACTATACCTTTCCATTGATTTCTTTTTCTCGCTTTCTCTGATGTATTCCAAACCTTCTTGATTTTTTTCTTTTTCATTTTTTTAACCACTGTGCCTCATAGTTTTTACCATGTTGACAAATTCTATTGTATAATTGCCTTGAAATATAATGTTTCATAATTTGTAGTCTACAAAATTAGAGAGAGTACCTTTTTAACCTTGGACTCCCAGCTCCTAATCATTGCCAAACAGTCAAGTAGTTGCTAATGCATGCTGTATTAATGAAGGGTCATGTGGGTCAATATACTAATGAAATATTTTATTGGAAAGCTTATTGTTAACAATTTCTATGTACCTTCTGTTAAAAGGAAAGAAACAACATAAAGAAATTATGATTTAATAAATTATATTCCTAAGGTGAAGAAATTCGGGCAGTGAACTGAGACCCAAATGGATTAAAGATTATTCTACTTAATAACATATATTACCTTCGCCTTATTTATTCCTCTTCGCCTTAAAATAAATATTATAAGAAAGTGAATATTTTAGCCCACATCTATAACTCTCTTGATTACTTTGAATATCTCATTTGGATTTATTCAAGCAAAAAAGAGTATATAATTGTTTAAACAAAACCCTTCAAACAAAACCCTTAAACAAAATCGTTTTGTAAAAGCAAAGTATGAATCAAACTGGAAGGAATAAAAGTGATTTAACTTGGCAAAGCCTTTCCTTTCCTCACTTGATGGAGTTAGGGTCTCAAAATGTAAACTCTAGAGATTATTTTCTCTTCCTTAAAACCAATAGCAAGAGTGTCTACACTAGACAAAGAAGAAGAAAAAGCCAGAAAGGAGTTCTATGTAAACAGAGAAGTCTTTGGCTTATTGTTTTTAAAGGAAGGGAATCAGTGATAATGTCTAGGCTGTTCAGGATATTCCTGTAATTCCCAGTCTTCTGTTGAAGGCGATGCCCTTCCTTAAATACAGCTTGATTAACACTTAATGAAATTTGGTTGCTGGTCTCTACGAATCTCAGTAAGTGGACCCCATCCTTGTCTTTTACTTTGTTGTATGAATTTGAGGTATTAGGTTCCATTCTAGATCACCTCTTTTAACTTTTATTTATATATCTGTGTTCTATAGAGCAAGCACAATGCAACCCTTAAATTGCAACTCTTAATTTTCCTAGTCCTGATAGTCCTGAATCAACATCCTTTGGACAAATCATAGCATGGATGAACAAACAATTGGTTCCAAGAAGTGAAGTATAAATTAATTTATTTCAATAAATATTTTTTACTGTTCAAATGTTCTCCTGATATTCATAGTACTACGATAGAACAGAATCCATAGGGAATGTTTCTCTCTACTACTTACAAACCATTTTTATGAGAAATACTGTAAATAAGAGATAGATTAAAACTCACAGATTCTATCCATGTCAACAAATATGACTATTTGTATATTATCATTTGTTATAATAATAACTTTTGAAAAGATTACCTTTTAGAAGAGAAGCATGAACTTGCCACCATTGACAAAATTATTTTATATATACATCAGCCATTGTTTATATGTCTGTGTAAAAATTTACATATAATGACAGACTTACATACCCACTTGTTTATATGTCTCTTGATGTATGTACACATAATTCTGAGTTTATTCTCTCATTTTGTTATATGTTTAATTGCATTATATGGAAAAATGTTTACATGTAGGTACATGGTGTAGCACTCTATTTGAAGACCTAATCCTGAGAAATGGGAAAAACTAGGGTAAGAGTCCTCATGTCCTTTCCACTTTCACTTTGAAAGAGAGACTTTCATCAATCTGGAAATTTGAGACCAGCAAGCTTTCCGGGATCCACCTGTCACCACTTCCCATCTCATTATTTCTATGATGAAAACTGCATGTCACTATGTCAAGTTTTTATATGTACTTTTAGCATCAAATTGTGGCTCTCATACTTGTAATTCAAGCATGTTCAGGCTCATCCATTCCTCTACTCTAGCCCAAACAAGTCTTTGGTTTGTAAACACACCATAGTATGCTTAGCTGGTTCAAGAGAAAACTCTGAAAAGAGAATGAAGTTTAAATAAAGCCATCCAGACTCAGCTGATACAAGAAATAACACAAGAGATTTCTCAAATACAAATTGCATTGTTTGTTCTGAATCAGAATCATTTAGAGACTTCTAAAACAGAAATCTCTATGACAGGCATTTGAAATTCTAATAATGTAAACATGGGCCATGACTACTAAGTCTAAATTCTGCACTATGAACTACTGCTTATAATCTGAGAAGTTGTGTCTATGCAGGCCTAAGCACCAGATGCCTGTGGCTTTCACTTGGACATGTTATCTAAGATATGGTAGAAATGCTGAATCTTATGGATCTGGACCATAAGACACTACACGAGATCTTAGCTTTTAAATGACTGCCCCATCATGTTCGTCTCATGTTATGATCCGGGCTGGAATTAAACTACAATTGGTGGGGGACAGGGAAAGACACTGACTCCAAATTGGAAATGTAGAAGAGGGTGTGTGAAGCAAGTCCCTGGCTGGGAGATGTTTTTCCTTCAGCATGAATAAGAGGAATGCATAGTTTCTTTAAAACATGAATGCTAGTACCACTCTACCAAAACAAGAGTGGAAGATTAATACAAGGAGATAACAGTAACAAAATCATTTCAAAATTGGAAAGTATAATTTGTTTATTAATGATGCTTTAAGAAAACATAGATACTAGTTGGTTATTCTGACTTACTTTGGGAAGAAGTTATATCTTGTTGTGAGAAGTTACACTTTAAAATTGGTACAGCATCTCTTGCTGTTTATCTGAGTGTTACATTTCTACCTTTGAATTCTCAAGCACTGTGAGACAGCCCTGCCAAGACTGGGACCACCATCATCCTTCAGAGATCAGTAGTATCTGAAGCCTATAGTATCCCAATTGAGTATCTACAGACAGTTTATGGTCCCTAGAGAGGGGGAGTAGTTTAGTTGCTCTTAGATCACCCACCCTACTTTACAAAGTATTTCACATATGCTCCCAATTAAATTTACTGGGTCACCAAAGCCAAAAGACAGGAAACAGGAGAGGTACTAACTGAAGAAAACCTGTGTTAAGTGGAGGAGGGAGGAGATAATATAGAGCAAAAGTCATTACTACGCTAATCTATGATGCACAGGCATGAGAATAGCAAAATAAAACTTATTATTAGGGCCATTGATATGTTTTAGTGAGTAAATGTTCTTGCTTTTAAATGTGACACGTTCAATCCTTTTGACACACATTGTGGAAGGTAAACATCAACTCCTAAAAGTTTTCTTCCCACCTCCACATGGATACTCCTCTTATAAAATAAGCACAAGTATAACTTGGAGATGTGTAAAACATGTAAATGTGTAAAACTTGTCATGTGTAACTAATATGTTAGTAAAAATTTAAAAAGCAAACTTTTAGTGTAATATAGTTTAGAAAATGTAAAAATGACCAAATATACTATGACAAAAAATAGTTTAAATAATTAGGTATGAATAACCTAAGTTTTACTTACTGTTCTACCCAAGTAGTGATTGGGTACTCTGAAACACTGGGGTTGGAGAAACAACTCTAGCTATATACACAGGGTTGCCATATCTGCTCCTCTTGCTGCTGAGGATGAAGGTGATGGGAGTTTGATGCCAGATACTTTGGACTTTTTACTTTCACAATTTTCTATTGTCATAAGGAAATCAATACATCGTTCACTGGAGTCATAAAGAGAAAATCAACTAGACATTCACAATTTACTAGGCAAATCAAAGTACCTCCCTAGGGGGATTCTGATAATAAAAGACTGTCATCTACCTCATTCATTTCAAATCAAATTAAACTCCTCAGGGGAAAGTCTCCCTAAAGAATCAACATTATTCATGTTGCATACTGCATAGCATGAAAAGGGGAAGAGGTTGAAATGATGAATTAGCATGGACTTGAAAAGTGCATTTCAACTTTTTCAATTTACATATTTAAAGTTGTAATTTCTCTTAAAAGTTGATATGTGGGGTTCAGTGGAGTTAAATGTTATCTGTGGTCCTCAATTTTTCTCCAGGTGGTTTGTTTGTTTTTTTGTTTGTTTGTTTGTTTGTTTTTGTGACAGGTTCTAGCACTGACTGGAACTCACTGACCAGGTAAGGATAGCTCCTGGGGTGTCTGCCTAGCTCTGTGTCCACAGTGTGGGAGTCTAACAGTTTCTCCACATATACTATGAATCAACCTTAGATCTTTGTGCTTACATAGCAAGCACTTTACGACTTAGGCCACATACCCAAACCCAAAATTTCTGTCATACACTAGGTACTGTATCTTCATGAGATTCCTTTCTTGTTAGTAATGGTTGAAAGCAGCTTTATAAACAAATGTTTTCATAGTTTTATGTAATTTGTGTTCATTTGAGTGAGTCCCACAGAATCTCCAAGAGGGTGAACACTTGATATAGATATGCAAAACCCACAGGGCCAGCATCCCACTTATATCAATCAATGTTTTATTTCCTGCAGCAATTTGTGGAGTGTTCTTCACATGCTCCATATTCCATGTGTTCCCACCTGTCATATTTTTTAGAATGGCTGATGTTTCCCTGTTTCAAATATCTCAAACATTTCCAGTGGTGCTGTTGTGTCTCATGCTACAAACCAAGGATGGTAGATTGCTTTAAATTCCCATACATTCTGTCTTTTAAGGACATGTCCATTCTGACTTGTCAAATGTTATAGAAAGAAATGAAGGCGTGTGTCAATGAATTGTTTACATACACTTCAAGTTTGAATAGCATACTATATTGTACCTAGACTGAAACCCAAAAGAATCTGTAGCCCCAGCAGTTACTGACTTATGTTTTATTGTCTGGAAATAGAACAAAATATGCCTTTAAGAAGTGGAAATTTCAACCATTTTTCAGTTTCTTTGTGATAATGCCAATTCTTCCTCCTTCTTTCTACATTTAAACCATGTCACTTAGGCCACAAGTGACCTGAAACAAATTATAAACTTAGTAAAATATTATGGAATTTTTTTGTAAGTTGATTGCTTCTTTCTCAAGCATGAACTCTGTACATAACAATATTATGTCACAATACTAAAAGTTGGACATGTCTGTGGCCATGGAAGGACCCATGGGCCTGGAACCCTGAGATTGCAGGTGTTTGGTCATTCCCAGAACCCTGGGGCCCTGACCCACAGTCTCCATTTAACCTGTAACTTAAGTCACAAAGACACAGGTAAAGGGGTATGACTAAGATCTTCTGCCTTGAGATTTACATATTAATAAGTCCAGGGGACATAGCTAATTAAATTTTCCCCTCCCTAGACCCTCCTCTCTCCCTCTCCTCAATATAAGGAACCTGACTTTAGACATTTGCCAAGGCGGGCACAACCATCATCCATGATACAACTTAACACATACCGTCATCGGATATAAAGCTATTCTTAAGAAACAGTCTCTTACATTTCTCTCCGGGCTCCTTCCAGTGTCCTAGCCCTCCTAGACCTTCTCCCTCTCTAGTGGAAAGACCCAGCTTCAGGACATCTCCATATATCCTGATAACCACCTAACCACTCAGGGACCAAAAAAGCTGCTTCCTTGGACTGTCGGTGACTCAATCAGCACCTTCATCTATGTGGGAACACCATGCGGGAAAAGCTCTGGACCGGGACTCATCCACCACATGCTGCGGGACTCACTCTCTGCCACATCGGCCTGCGGGCCACCAACGGCGGGCCCAGGCCCAGGGGCCAGGGCCACCCCCCCATGTGTGTTCTTCTTTTCCTTTTTTTAACCCACACATGTCTGTATGGATATTGAAACCTGTATGGGCATATGCTCAACATATTTTATTATAGCATCATAATATATTATGTAGTATTGTCAACATAATATTCAATGTTTTATATGAATGTTGAACCCTTAGTTTTCCACTGCTTACAACAGTCTTGTGTTCTTTACCTCGGTACTTTCTCTTCAGTGACTTCCAGCCCATGCATACTGAGCATTTTATACTCACTTAATATCGTAGTAGGAAGGAACGAGGAAGCATGCTTAGGGCTTGCAAGTATGTTGTATAGTTTCTTGTTAAGAGTGGAAATTGAAAGAAAGAGGATGTATATGACTTCATATGATTTTATGGTTTTAAAATATTTTTACATTTATTTGTGTGTGTGTGTGTGTGTGTATGTAAATGTGTATCTGTGAATATGTATATATACGTATTCTCTCAGTTTGTATTCTACTGATTGATTCATTTGATTAATGTTACATTATTCTATCTATATCTGTGAATTTATCTGTGTAGGTTGTAGATACTTTATTTAAATTTACTGACTCATTTTTCTCTCCTTCATATAGTAATATGAAGCAATTCTCCACATTTTGAAGATTTTAGGAGAAAACACAAAAAGGAGGATTTGACAAATGCTACATTATAGTAATTAGAATGAAATAAATTTCACTAAGAGGTAACACTAGGAAATACAACATTAAGTTATGCCCTGGTTTTTAACATGTGTTTCAATTTTCACTAGTACCAGTTAAAAAGTAGTTAACGTATGTAGAAACATGGATTGTGCTCCTTGTATTACTGTTTAAAATTGGCCACCATAGTTGATGAGACATATGTACAAATATTTGTAAAATCTGTGAAGCTATTAATACCATATTAGTGTATTTTGAGCAATTGGCAATAAAAATCCAATTTTTTGTGAAATTCTTGGGAAATTTTTGCCAAAATTTAGAAAATCTACTGATGTTCTCCTAATAACATCAGACAGATTAGATAATACCTGCTAAAGTGTTCCCTAATGTTAAAGGAGGATAACATTGAATAGCACTGTAGAAAAACCTGAGAATATTAACAAAAGTAGACATAAAAGTGTAGAATAGATCCTGTAAGGATGGGAAAGAGTTGTACAGTTGTATATGTGGAAAGGGATATATTATATAATAAGAATGTAAAGCAAACATACTCAAGAGGTGTTGTATATCACATCATATCAATAACTGTGAAATAGCTGGGCATAGGTAGGGTAAATATATCTTCATTTTGCATGTATGCTTAAATTTAAATGCATTACAGTTTAACCATATAAGAGCACATTTTGTATTATTTTCCACTACCCACTTTAACTGTTAAAGCAAATGTGCACTGGAGGTGCTTCTGTGGGGTTTTATGTTGTCTTAACTTCTTTCTAAAATTGAGAATTTTATGTATATCAAGACTACCCTCAATAGAAGTGAAATATTTTAGGTAAAACTGTTAAGAAATGTCAAGATCAATTGCTGGGGTCTATTAAAATACTTCACATTTCTAATGTGCACACAATTTTTCATGTCAATGTATTTTAAGTATGAGCTTATTTTTCAATTCTACTGCTGCCAAGATTATAAAAATGTCTATTATCATATCATCTGCAAATAACGATACTTTGAATTCTTTTTTTCCTATTTGTATCCACTAATTTTTTTTCAGTTGTTTTATGGTTGTAACTATAACTTCAGTTGCTATATTTGTTTTGAGTTTTCTCTCCATTTAATTTGATACTGGCAACGTGGCTGTTGTAAATTCCCTTTATAATGCTTAAGTTTGTCCCTTTATCTCTAATCTTTCAAAGACTTGTAATGAAGAGATGTTGGAATTTGTGAAAGGCTTTCAAATAACATGATAATGTGGGCTTTTTATTATTATTATTATTATTATTATTATTATTATTTCAGTTTGTTTGTATGGTGTTTCAATGACTGATTTTCATATGTTAAACTATTCCTGAATCCTTGGAAAGAAGCCTACGTGGTCATGGTTGGTGATATTCTTGCTGCTTTTGGGGGTTCAATTTGTCAGTATTTTATTGAGTATTCTGCATATATGTTCACGAGGAAAACTGGTCTGTGATTCTCTTTGTTGAATTTTGTGTGGTTTTGGCCTGAGAATGACTCTGACCCTACATAATTAATTTGACAATATTCTTTCTGCTTCCATTTTGTGGAAAATTTCAAAACACATTAAGTGTTTTGAAAGTCTGATAGAACTCCCCACTAAATCTTTTGTTCCCTGAACTTTTTATGTTTGGGAGAGTTTTAATGACTCTTTCTATTTCTTCAGGGTTTACAAATATATTTAAATTGGCTGATCTTGAATAAACTTTCATAAGTGGTATCTGCTGAGAAAATTATTTATTTCTTTAAATTATCCAATTGTGTGAAATATAGGTTTTAAAAAGTAGACCTATTGATTCTTTTGGTTTTCTCAGTGACAATTCTTACTTCCCCCATTTTGTTTATGAGTTATTTATTTTGGATATTCTCTCTTCATATATAGTTAGTGTGGAATGGTTTATCTAGTTTATTGATTATCCAAAAGAAAAAATAATCACCAAAGAAGCTTCATCCTGCAAGATTTAGGATCAGATGTAGAGACTCACAGCCAAATTTGAGGCAGAGCCAGGGGATCCCCACAGAAAGGAGGAGGAAGACTTCTAGAATCCAAAGGGTACATGCCAATGCAAGAAGAAGATCCACAGAATCAACTAAGCTGCATTCAAAGGGACTCACTAAACCAAAAAGAAAACAGGAACCATATGTGAGTCTAAACTAGGTCTGTTCACATATGTTATAGTTGTATATCTTGTGTTCTTGTAAGACTCCTAAAAGTAGGAATGGACATTCATGATTTTGCCTGAGCTTGGGACATTTTTTCTTCCTACTGTGTTGCTTCATCTACCCTTTATGTGAGTCTGTGTCTAGTCTTATTGTAACTTCTTATTCTGTGTTTGACAAATACCCTTGACAGGTCTTGCCTTATTTTGAAGAAGAATAGAGAAGGAAAGTATATGAAAAAGAGGTACCTTCTCCAAAAGTGATTATATAACCAGTCACAAAAGTAGCCACAAGAGATATAAGAAATTGAAATAATCCCACACATTGGATCAGATAACCATGGACTAAAGCTAGACATCAATAACAACAAAAGCAACAGAAAAGTCACATACAAATGGAAACTGAACATATCTCTAATCAATAATAACTTGGTCAGCAAAGAAATGAAGAAAGAACTAAAAGACTTCCTAGAATTCAATAAAAATGATCACACAGCATACTCAAACTTATGGGGCACAATGAGAGCAGTGCTAAGAGGAAAATTTCATAGCACTAAGTGCCCTTATAAAGAAATTGGAGAAATCCTACACTAGCAATTTCATAGCATAGCTAAAAGCCCTAGAACAAAAAACAAACAAACAAAGAAAAAAAAAAAGAAAAGAAAAGAAAAGACACACAAGAGGAATAGACAGGCAGAAAATAGTGAAATTCAGGGCCCAAATCAACCAAATAGAATCAAAAAGAATAATATATAGAATCAATAAAAACCAAAAGCTGGTTTTCTGAGAAAAATCAACAAGACAGAAAAACCCTTAGCCAAACTAAGGGCACAAAGATAGTCTGAAAATTAAGAAAATCAGAAATGAAAACAGAGACATAATAACAGAATATGAGAAAAAAATTTAAAAAAATCTAGAAAAATAAACATGTACCAAAGTTTAATGCAGATCACATAAAGTAAACACTCCCATATCCCCTAAGGTAAAAGAAGATGTCTTTAAAAACTGCCCACCCAAAAGAGGCACAGGGAGGGCCAGATTGCTTTAGCATGGAATTCTACCAGACCTTCAAAGAAGAGCTTATACCAATACTCCTCTATTCCTTAAATTAGAAAGAGAAGGAACACTACTCAATTCATTCTATGAAGCCACAGTTACTCTGACATTTAAAGCATACAAAGTCTCAGCAAAGAGAGAGAATTTCAGACCAACTTTTCTTATGAATATTGACACAAAAATACTCAATAAAATTCTCACAAACCAAGTCCAAAAAGCACATCAAAATGACCATTCAACATGACCAAGTAAGCTTCCTTCCAGGGATGCAGGGATGGGTCAATATCCATGAAAGTAATCCTCTAGATAAAAAAACTCAAAAGAGAAAAAACTGCATGATCATCTCAAGAGATGCTGAAAAAGCCTTTGGCAAAATACAGCACTCTTTCATGTAAATTTCTTGGAAAATCAGGAATTCAAGGCACAAACATAATCATAATAAACGCAATATACATTAAACCAACAGCCAATATCAAATTAAATAGAGAAATACTTGAAGCAATCCAAATAAAATCTGGGACAATAAAAGGCTTCCCACTCTCCCATTATCTATTTAATAAAGTACTCAAAGGTCTAAGTAGAGCAATAACACAACAAAAGAAAATCAAGGGATACAAATTGTCAAAGAAGAAATCTAGGTATCACTATTTGTAGATGACATGATAGTATACATAAACGACTGTAAAAATTCTACCAGAGAACTTCTACAGCTGATAAACAACTTCAGCAAAGTGGCTTGATATAAAATTAAAGCAAACAAATAAGTATTCTTTCTCTACACAAAGTATATATGGGCTGAGAAAGAGTATAGGATAAAAACACCCTTCACAATAGTAACAAATAATATAAAACATCTTTGTGTAACTCTATCTAAACAAGTGAAAGATGTATGTGATAGGAACTTGAAGTCTCTCCAGAAAGAAATGGAAAAAGACCTTAGAAAATAGAGAGATCTTCCATGTTCATGGACTGATAGAATTAACATACTAAAAATGGCCATCCTATGTAAAATAATCTAAAGATTTAGCATAATCCCCATCAAAATTCGAACACAATTCTTCACAGACATGGAAAGAGCAATTCTCAATTTCATATGGAAAAACATAAAATCTAGAATAGCAAAAAAACAATTCTTAATAATAAAAGAACTTCTAGGGGACATCACCATCCCTGACCTTAAGCTGTCCTATAATGATAAACTGCATGGCATTGGTACAGAGACTGACAAGTCAATCAGTGGAATAGAACTGGTGACCCAGAAATAAAGCCACACACTTATGGACACTTGATCCCTGTCAAAGAAGACAATAATATACAATGGAAATAATGAAAACATCTTCAACAAATGCTGCTGGTGTAACTGGCAGTCTGTATGTAGAAAAATGAAAATAGATCTTTGTCACTTTGCACAATTCTCAAGTCCAAGTTGATCAATGTCTTCAACATAAATCTAGATACATTGAATATAAAAGAAAAGAAAGTGAGAAAAAAAAGCTTTGAATTCATTGGCATTGGGGAGGAGATTTCCTAAACAGAACACTGATGGCATAGGTCTAAGATTAAGAATTTATAAATCAAGCCTCATGAAACAGAAAAGCAACTGCAAGGCAAAAATCACAGTCAATAGGACAAATCAACAATCTACTGATTTGAAAAAATTCTTCACAAACCCTACATCTAAGAAAAGTCTAATATCCAAAATAGATAAAGAACTCAAGAAGCTAACCTCCAAAAGACCAAATGACCCAATTAAAAAAATAGGTTATACAGCTAAACAGAGAATTTGAAACAGAGGAATGTGAACTGGCCAAAAAATCACAGAAATTTTCAAAGTTCTTAGTCACCAGCGAAATGCAAATCAGAAGGAACCTGAAATTCCACCTTACAACAATCAGAATGCCTAAATTCAAAAACTCAGGTGACAGCACACTTTGGCAAGGATGTAGAGAAAGAGGAACACTTCTACATTGCTGGTGGGATCGCAAATTGTTACAACTACTCTGAAAATCAATCTGGAGGCTACTCAGAAAATTAGAAATATTTATACCTGAAAACTCAGCTATATCACTCTTGGGCATATACCCAAAAGATGGCCCACCACACTACAGAAACATGTGCTCCACTATCTTCATAGCAGACTTTTTTGTAATTGCCAGAAGCTTGAAACAAAACCAGATATCCCTCAACCAATGAATAATATACTAGCTTGTTTTGTGTGTCAACTTGACACAAGCTGGACTTATCACAGAGATAGGAGACTCCCTTGAGGAAATACCTCCATGAGATCTAACTATAAGGTGTGATTTTTCAATTAGTGATCAAGGGTAGGAGGGCCCACTGTGTGTGGTGCCATCCCTGGGCTGGTAGTCCTGGGTTCTATTTTAAAAAAGCAAGCTGAGCCAGCAAAGCGAAGCAATCCAGTAAGCAACATCCCTCCATGGCTTCTGAGTCACCTCTTGTCTCTAGGTTCCTACCCTGTATGAGTTCTAGTCCTGATATCTTTTGGTGATGAACAGCAATGTGGAAGTATAAGCTAAACAAAGCGTTTCTTCCTCCTTAACTTGCTTCTTGGTCATGATGGTATTTTTGTTTGTTTGTTTGTTTGTTAGTTTGTTTGTTTTTTCAGTAATAGAAACTCTGACTAAGACAAAGGATACAAAAAATATGGTTCCTTTTTACAATGGAATACTAATCACCTATTAAAAATAAGGGCATCATGAGATTTACAGGCAAATTGTGGACCTAGAAAATATCATCCTGAGAGAAGTAACTCAGACTGAAAAGGATATGCATAGTATGTACTCAGTAATAAGTGGATATTAGCTAAAAAAGTATAGAACACCTGGAATACAACCCACAGAACTCAAGAAGGTTAACAAGCAGAAGAGCCCGATGAAGATGCGTCAGTAGCACTTGGGAGATAGAAGAAAACAGTCAGAAAAGGTTTCTGGAAGAAGGATATTAGAAGGGAGATGGTATGGGCAAGGGAAAGGGGGAATATGACCAGGAATCTGTGGGAGACAGGAGAGAAGGCCTAGAGGGGCAGAAGAATGAAAGAAAATATGAAACCTCCAGAGGTGGGAGGTAGGGGAACATTCTAGATAGTACCAGAGACCTGGGAGATGAGAGATTCTCAAGACTCAAAGAGAGGGGCCTTAGATGGAATGCCCAACAGTGGGGATAGGGAAATCAAAATGTCCACCTCAAGTAGAAAGACAAAGCATCAAGTGGAGAGATGGGGTTGCCAACCCACATCTAAACCCAACAGTCTAAAACTCTGACCCAGAATTGTTCCTATCTAAAAGAACTGCAGGGACAGATATGGAGAACAAACTGAAGAAAAGGTGGTTGGTCCAGTGATCAGCCCAACTCTGAATCCATCTCAAGGGTTAGCTCCAGTGTCTCATACTATTTCTGAAACTGTGGTGTGCTTAGAAACAGAAGCCTAGCATGGTTGTTCTCTGAAATTCCCAAACAGGAGCTGACTGAGACAGATGCAAATACTTACACTCAACCATTGGAGTGAAGTTGGGGACCCCTGTGGTTGAATTAGCGAAAAGCTGGAAGAAGCTGACGAGTAGAGAAACAGCATAGGAAGACCAACAGTCTCAACTAAACCAGACTCCTGAGATCCCTCAGAAACTGAGCCACCAAACAGGCAGCATACGTGAACTGATATGAGGCCCCTGACGCATATATAGCACAGGCCTGCTTGATCAGGCATGAGTGGAAAAGAAGTGCCTAAACCTTGAGAAACTTGAGGCCCCAGGGAGTTGGGAGGACTGGTAGGGTGGTATAGCAGAAGTTTCCCTGTCCAATCTATTTTCAGGGAGAGGCCTGTGGTTGGACTGGGAAAAGGGAGGTAGAGCTAAGGGTTGAGGAGATAAAGACGCAAAGAGAGGGAGAGAGGAAGCAAAAAATGGCAGCAGATGTGAACTCGCATGGTGTTAAGTAGCATAAGTAGATATGAAATCTAAATGCTAGGAAAATTGGGATAAGTTGTCTAAATTATGTGGGCATTTTGTGTATTGAGATTGTATTAATATATATTGAGATTGTATCCATTAGTTTACATTAAGCATTAAAAGTTGTGATTTTGCCAGGTGATGGGTAATGTGGCTGATCGAGGGGTGGGAGGGGCGGGGTTGTAAATGGTTATTACATGGGACTGGAATGGCCTCGAAGGGAGCTCGGGAGTTCTAGCCTCTCTGGAGAGCCTGCTGAGGACACCAAGCTGGGGCCAGGCGGCCTACCAGCACTACCATTAGTGCTGGAACATGGCAGCTATGCTGGGAGCCAAGCTGGACACATCTTTTCTAATACCTCCAGCTATAGGGTATGGGTAAACTCTTGGGGACAGGACAGAGGAGGAACAAGATTAGGAATTGTGGGAAAGGGGGGCAGAAGAGGAGAAATGGCTTCATTGTAAAAAATTAAAAGTAATAATAATAATAAAATAAAAATAAAAATATGTTATTTTGAAAAAAAGAATTACCATGGAAAAGGACACACATGGGCATACATATTACATACTGAATCATACAGACAGACACATAAATCCCACAAAGCACACACATGTGGCCATACATACATACATACACATAACACACAAACACATATACCATTTACTTGGTAACCCATTAAACACAGAAACATACAGCACATAATTTTGTGCAGACACACACATACACATATAGTACACTTATATTAGCATTCACTCTCACAAACCCTCCAAAAAGAAATTCAAATTTTTAGTCTTTCTTTTAGCAAAGACAAATAGTATTGAAGTCTCTCCAGACAGTGTTAGAGAAAACAAGTTTGGTCAGTTGATTATTTCTGTTTCTAGACTAAAGTGATAGGACCAGGTTATATCTTCTCAAGGACAATAGAACATTGTTCATTTTAAGTCATTCAACATGTAATCAGGTTAACATGTCCTCTAATTAAACTTGTAGATGTGAAATAGAATTGTGAATGTTTTTCCATCTAAATACTCAAAATTCATTTATCTATTTTTATAAAAAATTATAAGCCCAAAAGCAAACAAAAAATAAAGAAGAAAACTACAGAATCAATATTAGATAGACAAATTATGAGAATTAGTGAATTTCATAATACACACATTATTTCCCCATTTAAATGTTTTCTGGAATCCAGCTATATTACACAATATAACAGAAGTATCCCAAGTCATCTTACTAGAGAGATAATTGCTGGTCAAAGAAAAGGTGACATATACAGAGTGGGAATTACTTTAGTAACTAAAGAAGAATAAGGAATATTACTGCAACCAGAGAGTGAGGTATTAGCTTGTGTATATGAGCTCTGGACACTCATAGTTCTCATTTGACAATGAGTTGCAAATATCATCTGTATTTGTTCTGCAAATATTTCATACTTTGTTCATGGTCATCAAGTAAAAAAAGACCTTAATCTTGAAGGACTCATATCACTTATTTTATGGTTTACATATTGTGGACTGGCTAATGAATTAACCCATTAAACCAAATACCATATCTACCATTATGTATATTTCCGCTGTAATAATTTGCCATTAGTATAAATGTACACAACTTCTCCTTCAGTTTCTGCTTTCTGGTCCCTGCCTTTACCTTCCTGATGGACTACAAAGATTTAAAATGAAATAATTATCTGTCTCCACACAGTGCTTTTGGTCTCAGTCTTACAGCAATGTGAAGAAAACTTGAATTGACATTACAAGGAGAAATTCTGCTTTCTGGTTTGCTCTTCACAATTGGCACAAGTCCGTTCTTACATCACACAAGACAACCTGCTTGAGGTGATACCACTGTCAGTTGGCCCTCACACGTCAATTATTAATCAAGAAAATGCTGCATAAGTATGCTTACAGGGAATCTGATGGAAGCATATTTTAATTTCTAGTTCATTCTTCCTAGATGACTTATACCAGCTCAAATACCTCACCTTCTTTTCCATACTGTAATCCTGAAAACATACCTTTTATGCATAATTGACTCAATCAAGCTGTGGGGATTTGCACATTACCTCTTTTTTAAAAACTAAATACTATTTTTAAAATTATTTTTGGATATTTATTTATTTATATTTCATTTTTTTTTAAATTTTTATTTTCAGCAAATCAAAAAAATTTAAAAAGCATTCAAACAGAATAAAATGAAAAGAAACAAACAAGCAAAATACCAAGGGTCAGATATACTTATACAAGAATTCTATAGAGCCTTCAAACAAGCAATACTTTTGAGTTATGTTTAAAAAAATTCAGAACCACAATAAGCTCCTTCACAAAGCAAATAATATTGAAATAGTGACATCAAGTGTAAACCCAACAAAAATATATAAATTATAGTCCAGTATCCCTCATGAATATACATACAAAAATTCTCAATGAAGTAGTTGCAAACTGAATACAAGAGATATAAAAAAATAAAAATCCATGAGTAACTGAAAAACTGTTTTGTTTTTTTGTTTTGTTTTTTGTTTTTTTGTTTTTTTTTTTTTTTTTTTTTTTTTTTTTTTTTTTTTTTTTTTTTTTTTTTTTAGAAGACCGTACTCCATATACAGGCTGCATGTTTTGGGATAGCCCCCACTCCAGATGTTTGAGACCTACATGAAAACCAAGCTGCACATTTACAACATATGTGCAGGGAGGCCTAGGTTCAGCCCATGGAGGTAGATCTGTGTAGACTAGGTATGCTCCACGGTTGGTGATTCAGTCTCTGAGAGCTCCAAGGGTTCAGGTTGGTTTACTCTGTTGATCTTCCTGTGCAGTTCCTATCTCCTTAGGACCCACAATCCTTCCACCTATTCATCTATAAGAGTCCTCAAGCTCCATCCACTGTTTGGCTCTGGATGTCTGTATCTGTCTGAGTCAGCTGCTGGTTAGAGCCTCTCAGAGGACAGCTTGCCCCTGTCTGTTCTCAGGCTGGAGGTTTAGATTCTGGGGGCTCTGGTTGAATCTTTTGATACTCATTCTAAAAAGGACAAAAGCACCCTCACTTTGGTCTTCCTCCTTCTTCTTGAGTTTCATGGGGTTTATGCGTTGCATCTTAGGTATTGTGTGTTTTGGGGCTAATATCCACTTATCAGTGAGTGCATACCATGTGTGTTCTTTTGTGATTGGGTCATCTCACTCAGGATGATATTTTCTAGCTCCATCCATTTGTCTAAGAATTTCATGAGCTCATTATTTTTAATGGCTGAGTAGTACTCCATTGTGTAAATGTACCACATTTTCTGTATCCATTCTTCTGTTGAAGGACATCTGGGTTCTTTCCAGCTTCTGGCTATTATAAATAAGGCCGCTATAAACATAGTGGAGCATGTGGCCCTGTTGCATGTTGAAATATCTTCTGGGTATATACCCAGGAGGGGTATAGCTGGGTCCTCAGGTAACACCATGTTCAATTTTCTGAGGTATCACCAGACTGCTTTCCATAGTGGTTGTACCAGCTTGCAATCCCACCAACAATGGAGGAGTGTTCCTCTTTCTCCACATCCTCGCCAACATCTGCTGTCACCTGTGTTTTGGATCTTAGCCAATCTGACTGGTGTGAGGTGGAATCTCAGTGTTGTTTTCATTTGCATTTCCCTGATGACTAGGGATGCTGAGCACTTCTTTAGATGTTTCTCAATCATTCGAGTTTCCTCAGTTGAGAGTTCTTTGTTCAACTCTCTACCCCATTTTTTAATAGGGTTATTTGAAGGTCTGGAATCTAGTTTCTTCAGTTCTTTGTATACCTTGGATATTAGCCCTCTATCAGATGTAAGGTTGGTGAAGATCTTTTCCCAGTCTGTTGGTTCCCGCTTTGTCCTGTTGACCGTATCCTTTGCTTTACAGAAGCTTTGCAGTTTTATGAGATCCCATTTGTCAATTCTTGATCTAACAGATATCTATAGAACATTTCACCCAAAAACAAAAGAATATACCTTTTTCTCTGCACCTCATGGTACCTTCTCCAAAATAGACCATATTATTGGTCACAAGACAGGCATCAACAGATATAAAAAAATCGAAATAATCCCATGCATCCTATCAGATCACCATGGTCTAAAGCTGGTCTTCAATAACAACAAAGACAATGGAAAGCCCACACTCACATGGAAACTGAACAATACTCTACTCGTTGATAATGGGGTCAGGGAAAAAATAAAGAAAGAAATTAAAGACTTTTTAGAATTTAATGAAAATGAAGACACATCATACCAAAACCTATGGGACACACTGAAGGCAGTGCTAAGAGGAAAGCTCATAGCTCTAAGTGCATACAAAAAGAAACTGGAGAGAGAACACACTAGCAGCTTGACAACACACCTGAAAGCTCTAGAACAAAAAGAAGCAAAAACACCCAAGAGGAGTAGACGGCAGGAAATAATTAAACTCAGGGCTGAAATCAACCAAATAGAAACAAAGAGAACTATACAAAGAATCAATAAAACCAGGAGCTGGTTCTTTGAGAAAATCAACAAAATAGATAAACCCTTAGCCAGACTAATCAGAGGGCAGAGAGACAGTATCCAAATCAATAAAATCCAAACTGAAAAGGGTGACATAACAACAGAAACCGAGGAAATTCAACAAATCATCAGATCCTACTACAAAAGCCTATACTCAACAAAATTGGAAAATCTGGATGAAATGGACAATTTTCTAGACAAGTATCAGTTACCAATGTTAAATCAGGATCAGATAAACCATCTTAACAGTCCCATAACTGCGAAAGAAATAGAAGCAGTCATTAAAAGTCTCCCCACCAAAAAAAGTCCAGGTCCAGATGGTTTTAGTGCAGAATTCTATCAAACCTTCAAGGAAGATCTAATACCAATTCTCTTCAAACTATTCCACAAAATAGAAACGGAAGGAACACTACCTAATTCATTCTATGAAGCCACAATTACGCTCATACCTAAACCACACAGAGATCCAACAAGAAAAGAGAACTTCAGACCAATCTCCCTTATGAATATCGATGCAAAAATACTGAAATAAAATTCTCTCGAACCGAATCCAAGAACACATCAAAACACTTATCCACCATGATCAAGTAGGCTTTATCCCAGGAATGCAGGGTTGGTTCAATATACGGAAATCCATCAACATAATCCACTACATAAATAAACTCAAAGAAAAAAACCACATGATCATATCTCTTGACGCTGAGAAAGCATTTGACAAAATTCAACACCCCTTCATGATAAAAGTCTTGGAAAGATCAGGAATTCAAGGTCCATACCAAAACATAGTAAAAGCAATATACAGCAAGCCAGTAGCCAACATCAAACTAAATGGAGAGAAACTTGAAGCAATCCCATTAAAATCAGGGACTAGACAAGGCTGCCCACTCTCCCCCTACCTGTTCAATATAGTTTATTTATATTTCAAATGTTATCCCCTTTCCTGGTTTCCCCTCTGGACACCCCATATCCCATCCTCCCTTCCCCTGCTTCTATGAGGGTTCTTCCTCACCTACCCACTCCTACCTCCCCACCCTAGCATTTCTCTACACTGGGGCACTGACCTTCCCAGGACCAAGGGTCTTTCCTCCCATTGATGTCCAACAAGCCATCCTCTACTACATATATGTATGGAGCCATAGTCGCCCCATGTGTACTCTTAGGTTGTTGCTTTAGTTCCTGGGAGCTATGATGGTGTCTTTTTGGTTGATATTGTTATTCTTCCTATGGTTTGCAAACCCCTTCAGCTCCTTCAGTCCTTTCTCTAACTCCTCCATTGGGGACCCCATGCTCAGTCCAATGAGTGTCTTTGAGCATTCACATTTGTATTTGTCAGGCTATGGTAGAGCCTCTCAGGAGAGAACTATGTCAGGCTCCTGGTATAGCACATTACCTCTTTATGACCACAGTGTCTACATAAAAATGTTGGGATTCTTTGACATGAGAATTTTAAAACTTTCTCTCTTTTGTTTATTTCTACTAATTAATACTTAAGATATTTATTTTGTATATCTGATTACAATTTTATATCATTTGTCATGCCTTGTTTAGTTTTGCCCTTCAAATGTCTGTCTATTGGTTCTTGCTTCATATCAACATTTGCTCAAGACTGGTTTTGGTTTCATGTTCTTGTGACTATTTTATTCAGCTCTGGAGTACAACGTAGTATTTTGTACTTGCTATGCAAATGCTCTACCAGTGAAGCTCTGAGTATTATTCTAATTGTTCTATGAAGTTATAACCAAAATGTAAAAGTTAAGAAAGATAAGCTCAAAACTAATTAACTTGTGGCATAGGAATGAAGCAGCAAGCAAAGGCATTGGTGGCAAGCTTGCTAACCTACTTGTTAATTCCAGGAATCCACAGATAGAAGAAGGAAAACATCTCCCAAGGCTGATCCTCAGACCTACTCATGTGTACAATTGGACACAAAAGCAAACACAATAACAAAACAATAAACTTTAAAATTTGGATTAATTGGAATATCAAGTCGTTCCAGTGTACTGTTTTAAAAATGTTATCATGTCTCTTATTTCATTATCTTGACATTATTGATGAAAGTAAACTTACCAATCACATGAGATATGACTTCTGGGTTTTCACTCTTTACCACTGATTTACAGGTTGGCTGACAACATTAAATCACATTATGTTTCTTTATTGACTATGCCTTGAATGCAAAATTGTACTTTTTATATTTGTTCAAATGATCCTCAGTTTTTAACATTACTTTAATGTTATTCTCACTCAATTTCTTATAAAAAACATATAGATAAATTTTACTCATTGATCAACTTGATATATATATATATATTATATATATATATATATATATATATGACAAATATATATATAAGTTCTAGTGTTCGTGGTATACATGTATACCGACCTCATGTAAAAGCAGTGCAAATCTGAGACTTGACCTTTTCCCTACAACATTTTTTTGGATGCATTATCTCTTTTATTTGTTATCTTTTCATTTATTTTCTTCCTCATATATTACATTTGCTGACTTGAGAGCTTCCAGATCATTCTCCAGCCTCTGGTCTTGTTTTATATTGATGTGCTGAGTTTACAAATGTACTACCGCACAGACTTTGTATGGAAATTACAAGGATCAAATGTAGGTCATCAAGGTTCTACACAGTGAGGTGTGTGTGTGTGTGTGTGTGTGTGTGTGCACAGTAAGTATCCAGTCTGCTCTCTTATTATATGTATGTGTTATTTTGTGGCAGGTGATAGATGTTTCTCACAGAATTTCAGCCTTCATCACAGCTGAATAAAAACCAAATGTTCATAAAATTGTTGATATTCATATTTATCGAATGTGGCAGACACATTTGTCCTTATTCTTGTTTTTAAAGTTTCTTCAGCATGTCATCTATTTGTATTTTACTGGTAGTTATTCTTGTCTTAAGTATTTGTCTTAATTTACACTTGTTAATTCAGAAATTATGTGTTTCCCCAAATATATGTATATATATATATATATATATGTATATATATACACACACACACACACACCCAGGTCATGTATGAAAACTATATAGTATTAGGGGTGTAACCATTATTCCTACTCTCTCTTATATACCTTATTATACCTTTTGTCAAATTCTTCATTTCAGAGACAGCCTCAGGCACATAAGACAGTGTATGGACTTTCATCTCCCTCCTGGCTCTTCTGAACTTTCTGGGACTTGTATATTAGTACTCTTTTGAATAATTTTCTCAGTAGAGTTATTTCAATTAGATTCTCTAATTTACTTGTTGGTAACCACATATATGTTTTCTTTTATCTTGATAAGAAAATAATTTCTAGCTGGGTAATGGTGGTACATGCTTTTAATTCCAGCCCTTGGGAGGGAGAGGCAGGCAGACTTCTGAGTTTGAGGCCAGTCTGATCTACAGAGTGAGTTTCAGGACAGCCAGGGCTATACAGAGAAACACTGAAACCTTGTCTAAGACAAACAAACAAAAAACCCAAACAAATAAACAAAACAGAAAATAATTTTTTTAGAGAAATGTGCTAATAGCAATCACTTCCCTTTGCTGTCTATAGATATTATAATATCTGCTTTTTTCCAGTGTTAAAATGAAAAGTGTCAAATTAGTTCTATATATTTATATATGCATATTGCATATAGTTTCTACTAGTCTGCTTTAAGCTCCAGGACAATGATGCTACCAGCAACTTCCTTGGTTCCCTTGAAACCAAGGATGAAAGACACATCAGGTTCAAAGCTTGATTGAAGTTCTGACTAGATCTATCTGAAAGAGTGAAGTGAGGTCTTCTAGAATCAGCAGCAATCCTAAAGCTGTTCTTAAGGCAAGTCTCTGGACAGCATCAGGAAGAAAGGAACTGAAACAGCAGATCAGTTCGGATCCTAGTGGATGAATCTTGTCAGAGCTGTACATTCTGTAGTATATGAATCTCACAATAAAAGTTTTAATACCATGTAGGAGGAGTTAAGGTGGGAGGAGTTAGGAGAGGAAAATGAAGAGGGGGAGTTAGGAGAGGAAGAGATAAAAGGAAGAGGAGGAGCGAGAGAGAGCAGAGATGTAGGAATGATGAAGATGGATGTTGACGTTCTGTAGCAGTCAAAGGTAGTTGGTATACCTAGGTTGGGTATTGGGTTACACTTCTGATTGTATGGGTATCTTGTTACTGATCATTGCCAAATATATAAGTTTTGATTAATCTATAAGAATTAGAGTCTCATTCTCTTACTGGGCCCACAAGGATGGTGGAATGGTCTGGGCAATGCCCTGCCTTGAGGAGACAGCGTGGAAGATTGGCAGAGCCCTTTCTCATGCTGGCATCTAGTGGGTGGCAGGGCTGGTGTTTCTGGCAGCCGGTTCTAGCTGCAGCACGCATGTGGACTCAGGCTGAGAAACATGGCGGCTGGACTAGGAAGAGCGGCCGCAGCTTAGATAGTTGGCCTGAGCCAGAGGCCGATTTAAATAATTACTACAACAGTACCATGAAGATATTGATATAGATTGTGTAGTGTACACAGATAATTTAAGGATGAAATTCTGTTCCTTGTTTGAGTAGGTGAAAGAAAGCTGTCCTTTTCATGGGTTAATTTTATCAATAACCAATGGTATAAGTCTTTTTTTATACTATGTGTAGGATGGCTCAATGAATCATTACCTGTCATGTTTGGGCTTCTCAAACTTTTATAGACCTTTAAGGGGTTTCCTCCTGTCGTATCTGATCCAAATGACTCAGGATCGTGTATATAACCCTCTTGTCTTTCCTGTCAACAGAAACACAAAGCCTTTCTCTGAATATAACATGTCCTTGGTCCAGTAACTGTAATCATTAAAAGTATACCTTGACCTCTCTCCCAGAGAAGTTTTCATATAACCACCAAATTCATACTCACACTTATTTTGATAATTAAACAATTCAAAGCAAATAAATCTATCCAAACAAATATTAACTTAAGAGACACTGCTTCTGCTGTCCCATGCCCTGACCTTCAAGAGATCAAGTCTTAAGTACTTATATAGTGTAAATTTAAATTCCCTTCATCTTACTGTATAAGCCAATTTCCAGGCATTCTCTATGTATAATTTTCAAGGCTTAAGTTCTATTGTCTGAGATAGGCTAGACTTCCTACCCGTTGCCTTTGATCCAATTTTTTAATATTGAATGTTTCAATATTTCTATTTCTCTCTATTTTACTTTAATTAATTCCCTTCTTTTCTGTGTAGCTTAATATTTGTATATTTAAGAAAATTTTAAAATTACTATTTTACTACATACTTTTCTTAAAAAGTTAAATCCAATTTTAATAATCTATCCTTTGATATTTTGCTACCTGGAGACTGACAGCTTTATTGTTTGTTTCTCACTGCCTCCCTCCAAACTTTCTGGGAACCAGTCAGTCTGTCAGCACAGCAAGAGTTCCCAGCCTCTGGCTTAAGTCTCCTTGGTAGGCAGCTGTGTTTCTTTGTTCCAGTTTTCATATTCTGGAGCTCATGACTCAGCTCAGCTCTCCAAAACCCAAATTCTACCCTTCTTCTAGACTTCTATCATTTCTGTGTGTATATACTATATGAGAATTCCTAAATTAATAGTGGATTCTTGCCTTCCACATGATGTACCATCTATAGGGTGTAGTTTTTACTCACCTACTTTTACCTCCAGGTCAAACAGTCACTATCCTTGTTCCCTTGGGTCTGCGGATGAAATACACACAAACACACACAAACACACACATATATACATACACACACATACACACACACATTAACATATTTTTAATATGCCTTTTAGATCAATAACTGGGCACATCTAAACCTCCCACAACTAGTTTGCCTTTCCCTACAGTATTCCTGGGTAAATATCACTAAATCTGCCCTCAACTTAGTTGCCCAATTACCTTCTCCTTGCTTAGAACCACAAATCTGTCCTCAGCTATAGTTGCATTTCTAATTGCCAGCCTCCTACCTCAGGCTCAGTGGAAGAAGCGACCAATGGCCCCTCCACCAAAGATCTCACATGACTGGTGATACTCTCTCCCTCTGAAGCACAACTAATCCTCGTTCCTCTCCTGCATCTCCTAACCTGCCTGCACAAACTTGGAAGTCCCATCTCTTCCACCACTAACATCTTTATTGATCAATAAAGAACCAACTGAGGAACAGGACCTTCAGAGTTCTTATGTAATTTCTGAACAAAGAATCAGAACCACTCCCTACATACATATATAGATATATATATAGATTATGAGAGAGAAAGAGAGAGAGAGGGAGAGAATGTTTTCAGCATTGGCTGGAAATTTACTAATATTTTCTTCTTCCTTAGAGTTCAGACTTATACAGGAATGACTATAGTGTTTTATCATCAATCTTCTTGAATGTTGTTGAACTGGATTCTGATAGAAACAAACTCATGTGGAAAAGAGAAATCATCTCTGTTTACATAACAGTATGCATATAAAAAACAGAGAATATTAGAATTTATTGGTGGGAAGAGGCTATCTACAGGATTCTGACTTAGGTATCAAAATATACCAGTATGTGTTTTGTAGTGCATCTGAAAGAAGATTTACTTTTTTAATCATGCAAATGATATGCATTTATTTGTTTTGTGTTTTGTTTTTTGGCCATATTTTAAAATTAACATTTACATTGTATAATTTTCTTCCCTGACTTTTTCTATTCACTTTGGCATCTGCTTTCTCTAGCAATTCTTTTGTTCTCTAATTGCCATAGGTTCCTTATATCTTCCCACTTTGGCTGCATGAAGTTGCCAAGACTTCTGCCTGTATCCACTCACCAGATTATGCAAGTAAGCCCAATATTTTTATTGGTTCTTCAGAGTAAAATTGTACTCTTAATTTTTGCTAGGATGTTACAATATGTAGGTAGACCTCAAAACTTACAAGTTAAAAAAGTATTGCAGCACACCTAGGCTTCTCTTTGTGTAGTACTAGTGTCCAGTAGATATTATAGAAAAGTTCAGGTTTAATGGGTAGACCCAGAAAAGAAAGACAAGTACAAAACTAAATACTTCTTTGAAACCCAGGATTTAATTATCAGTAAGAGTTTTGATACTTATAAGAAGAAATAGAATACATAACTGCAGTTACACTAGTAATGTGTGCCTTAAGCAGACCATACAATTTTATAGTTTTGCCAGTTGGGGCATCTAAAACAGTTTTTTTCTGATCAATATGAACATGTGTGTGGTTTGTTTCCCTGGACTCCTAGGTGAAGATTTTTTTCCTTGAATTGACATTCCTTGGTTATGGCTTTTCAATATGAGATTTTCATGCACAAATCTTGCACTAGACATCACATGGTGAATAAGTCTTGTGAAGGACATTGGAGTTTCCACTTTCTTGTGTCTTTTTAGACATTAACATTACCAAATATATATTGGGAGTTATATATTTTCATTTGCAAATACTGTTTTCTATGGCTGATATTTTGAGTTGAGATCATAATTAGGTTTCCTGGTCTTCTTTTAATAAATTAAAAAAGACTTTAATTTTATGTTACATGCATCTGGGTACATATTAAATGTAAGTGTGGTACCTGCATAAGCCAGCAGAAGATGACAAGTTCCCTGAACTGTTGTTATAGGGAGCTGTTAGTCACTTGACATGGGTTCATGGAATGGAAGCTGGATCCTTTCTTAAAGCACAATAACTAAGTTCCAGCTTCCTTGGTGACTTTTAAAAATCTGCATTCATGCAAATGTTTCCTCTTCCTTTAGAGTGGTAAGAAAAGCATTGGCAATGACAGTCCAGAAGGATAGTTCCTCTTAGAAAGAATCACCACAGTTTGAATTTGTTGATTGACAGGGATCTGAAGTGTTTTTGACAAGACTCATTTACTGGTGGTTCTGCAATCACACCTGTAAAGCTGGGCCTCCTGCAAAAATCCCTCCCCATAATGAATCTTGTAAGGATAATGGTAAAAGTGATTAGATGGTGATGATCTGTTTTCATAATTTAGGATTTATGTTTTGATTATGTTTACCAATATTCCATAGACAAGTATGTAATGATGACCCTCAAATTGTAACATTTCCACCACCAGAGAGTAAACTTTCCATTGACCTATTGCCTCCTTTTTCTCTTCTTTCTGTACCCTATCCATCCTAATAGTTTCTTCCCTTTCTTTCTGAATCATTAAGAGCTTGTAAATTCTCTTTTTTTTCCAGCGTATTAATCCAAGTAGAAATTAATTATTGTCCATATTAGTATTGATGCTGGGAATTATTTGTAGATTGACTTGAGGTTGCATCCTTAGTAGATAATTTGAGTAATATATATGAAGCCTTTTATTTGATGCCATACAGTATAACTCAAAATTTATTTTCTTTCACTGGTCTTATCATGTGTCTCTCACTGCACAGAATATTCTGTTGGACTACCTGTTTTCATTATACTATGTCCTAAACAAAACTTAACATTTCAAAATAAAGAAAGTGGTAGAGACCTAGCTCTAGAGAACTTGCCCAACAAACACAAGACTTTGTGTATAAGTGCTGACACAGATGGGGAAACAAGGTAAAATATATGCCACAAAATTAAATAATAGGTTTATATTGATACTTTTATATGTTATTCCATTGTCCTCCTCAAATATTGTATTGATCATCTTCTGAAAACAATATTTCTAGTAATATCAATGAATTTATTTGTATGCTTCTCTTCCACAAGGATACCACTATAGGAACACAATAGCTCAACCTCAGAATAGTTAAATAAATGTCACTAAAGACATGTTTGATTGACTTCATGTGAGAGCTCTATATTCAATTGTAAACAAAATATTGTGATCTTATCTTGAAAAAAAGATTCCACAAACTTTTAATGATTTGGGCAGTAATGGGGAAATAAATGGAGGTTAGCTAGGGTACGGAAAAAAGAGGGAAAGCAAAGGTCAAGGGAACATTTGTTCCTTGGCAATGGTAGGAATGCTAGAATTAGAATATTGTTGTTTGGCACTTGCTTAGGCAATAGCACCAATTATGAACAACAAAACAACCTTTAAAGAATGAAAAGGGGTTGTCCAGCCAGTATCATTGATGCCTCACAATGATGGATTGTAAATCCATCAAATAATCTGTTCTTTCCTAACTTGCTTTCTGTCAGGGTTTGTTATCACAGGAACAGGTATAGAACCAGGACAGGCTCATGCTTGCGGTGAAAATATGGGCAATGTAAGAACAAGCCTGTGTAGATTTCACACTGATATGAGATTCATTATACGTATACCCTTGTGGACAAAATGATATTATTCCCCACTTGTATTTCACTTATCATTAGATGCACAAAAGATGTCCTTATCTTATATATAGTGTGTCATATACTTTTAGAATCTTCCTTCTGTACCATCTGTACTCAGTCTCTTTCTCTCTCTGTCTCTGTCTCTCTCTTCTCTCTCTGTGTGTCTCTCTCTGTTTCTCTCTCTCTGTCTCTCTCTGTTTCTCTCTCTCTGTCTCTCTCTCTCTCTTTCTCTCTCTGAAGCTATGGGTTCAAATGAGGGCTTGTATGATCTAGACATACAATAGATCATGAGCTACATTTCTAGAACAACATTTTGTCTTTCATCAAAAATAAGTATCTTGATTCTATATACATGAAATATTAAGTATTCACAAAAAATTTACTACAACTGATCAATACTGTCAGTGAAGTAGTTAGATATAAATTAACATACAGAAGTAAGTAGCATTGAATAAGTGAGATGGCTCAGTGGGTCAAGTTTCCTGCCTCACAATCTTATTTAATCCCTGAATCCCAGATAAAGCTGGAACAGATTTTATAAAGTTCTCTTATGTTTTCTAAACTTCCTTTAGACACATTTAAGTTTACTTGCACACACACACATGCACTCTCACACACTCATACTCACTCACACACACACACACAAATACAATTTTAAAACACCCTGGCAAATTCAGAGATTGCTCAGTGGTTAAAACTTATTGTTTTTGCAGAGTATTCACTTAATAGTTATCACATGATATTTTACACATATCTCTAACTCCAGTCCCAGGGATCCTGTGACTTCTACCCAAGTCTCCACCACAGGCACCAGGAACACATGTGGTACATATAAATGCAAGTAGGAAAACCATGTATACACTAAAAGTAAAAATAATAGTGTAATTTAAAATATTATGTCTCCTATAGTCCAATGACAAATACAATTTTTTACATTTTGTTTTGTGTTTGAAACAGGGTGTCATATATCCCAGGATAGTCTCTAGTTCATCATTTTGTTGAGTCTGCACTTAAATTTCTGGTACTCCTATATCTCCTACCATGTGCTATGACTACAGATTTGTACAATCTTGTCTAGCTGGGTTTAAAGGTCTGAACAACCACATCTGCCCTTCCTTATTTTTTTTTTTAAGGTTAATAGTGTGAGGGGCACCCCTTGGAGTCAGTACAGAAAACCAGACACGAGATTTCACCACAAAAGAAGATTTTTTTCCTCTCCTCTATTTATACTCTGGATCTAGCAACAACAGACAGACAGCAGGAGGCATATTTTTTGAAAACTAGATTTTTAAGGAGAAAAAAATTAGGATGAGTTGGATATTCTGATTGAGCAGGTTACCAAGTGTAGTCAAATAGTGAATTTTGATTGTGTTTTCATATCTGGGCCATAAAAATTTAGTAAGGCACAAGGAAGTGTCTAAATAAGGGAATAGACCTTGGAGACTAGCTTTAGGAATGTAGTCTAACAGTTTAGCAAGTGAGAGGAAAGAGAAAAATGGCAAGCTCTAATGATTCCATGGTTGCAATTCTTTGGCATGTTAGAAAGCCCTTCATTCTCACCTTGCAGTTTTATCATTGGATCACTCTGTGTGGGGTGTTGGTATTTCCTTTGGCTGCCTCCTGTTCTTCTTGTGGAAACAATTTTAGAGTCCAGTGGGAGCTGGAATGTTGCCAAGGCTGGAAGAGAAGGCTATGTCATTAATGCCAGACTCTATAGGACCTCCTAAGGCTAGGACAGTTAGAACAACATTCAGTTTGTGAGACTGGATCATCTGGAACTAGCCATTTTGTAGCTGTCTAAGGTGTAGATTCCTAGGGAACATCTGGAGTTGGTGAACTCTGCAGCCAAATGTATTTGATTTGAAATATGTTGGGAAACTTATAAACAAAATTTTCAGACTGTTTCACACAGAGACAGGACTGTAAAGATTTAGTAAAGAATACTTTACATGGTTTTGTGGTATGGTACAATATCTTTTGGGTAGATGCCCAGAAGCCATATAACTCAGTCTTCAGGTAAAATTATTTCTACATTTCCTAGGAATCAAAAGATTGATATCCAGAGTAGTTCAACCAGTTTGCCATTCCACAGCTATGGAAAGTATTTCTCCACATGCTCTCCAGCATGTGCTGTCACTTGAGTTTTTGATCTTAGTCATTCTAATTGGTGTAAGGTAGAATCTCAAGGTTGTTTTGATTTGCATTTTCCTATGTCTAATAATGTTGAACACTTGTTCATTTCTTAAGTCTTTCTCTGCCATGTGAGATTCCATTATTGAGAATACTCTTTAGCTCTGTACCCCATTTTTACTTGGGTTTATTGGGTTTTTCAAAGTCTAACTTCTTGAGTTCCTTATGTATTTTGGATATTAGACTTTCTATCAGATGTAGGGTTAGTGAATATATTTTCCCAATCTGTAGGTTGCTATTTTGTTTTATTGACAGTACCTTTGATTTACAGAATCTTTTCAGTTTCATTAGAAACCACTTATGAATTGTATATCTAGAGCCTGAGCTATTGATGTTTGCTTCAGTCAATTTTTTCCCTGTACCAATGATTTGAAGACATTTCCCATTTCCTCTTCAATTAGATTCAGTGTATCTGGTTTTCTATTTAGGTCCATGATCCACTTGACTTGAAGTTTGTGCAGGGTGATAAATATGAATCAATTTCTATTCTTCTCCAAACTGCCAACTAGACTAGTGCAATTTGATGATGATACTTTTTTACTATATGATTTTGGTTTCTTTGTCAAAGACCAAGTATGTGTGTGGGTTTATTTTTGGGTCTTCGATTCTATTTTACTGATCAACCTGTCTATCTAAACTAATACCATGGGATTTTTTGTCACCATTGTTCTGCATTATAGTTTAATAAGAGAGATGGAGATTACCCCAGAAATTATTTGTTGTTGAGGATTGTTTTGGCTATGGTGGATTTTTTTTTTCCATATGAAGGTTGGGTTTGCTTTTTCCATGTCTGTGAACTGTGTTGGAATTTTAATGGAATTGCATTAAATCTAGAACAGCTTTTGATAAGATGGCCATTTTCACTATGTTAATCTCATTGATCCACACACATGGGAGAGATTTCTCACTTTTGAGGTCTTCATCATTTCTTTCTTTAGGGAATTGAGGTTCTTGTCATAAAAGTCTTTCACTAGCTTAGCTAGAGTTAGACCAAGATATTTTATATTATTTGTGTCTATTGTGAAGTGTGTTCTTTCCCTAATTTCTTTCTCAGCCCATTTATTATTTGTACAAAGGAAGGCTACCTAAAGACCCAGCTATAACGCTCTTGGGCATAAACCCAAAGATGTTCCACCATACCATAAGGACATGTGCTCTAAGAACATGTTACATAAAAGCTGTATTCATAAGAGCCAGAAACTGGAAGTAACCCAGATGTCCTTCAACCATAGAATGTATTCAGAAAATATGGTTCATCTACATAATGGAATACTATCCAGTTAATAAAATGAGGATATCATGAATTTGAAGGTAAAAGAATGAAACTAGAAATTATTATCCTTTGAGTGACATAACCCAAACACAAAAGACATGCATGGTATGTACTCACTGATAAGTGGATATTAACCAAGATATTAACCTAGAAGCCTGGTATGAGTTAAAAGGTTAAGCAGGGTGATTAAATGTTGCATCTCTCATGCAAAGTTAATAGAACATCAAGTAGATTTTCTTTTTAAAAATATTTATTATTATTTATTTTGTGTATTTGAATGTATGTAAATGGGTGGATTTGTATCTGCCACCGTGCACCTGTGAAGATCAAAAGACAATATGAGGAAGGAGTCATTATTCTCCTTGCACCTCATGGATCTGGAAAGACTGAACTCAGACCATCAGGTGTGGTGGCATTTACCTTTACCCCCCAGACCATCTTGCTGTTCTCAGTTTGTTTTCTTGACATACTAATAAGAACCAGTTTTGTGTGTGTGTGTGTGTGAGTGTGATGTGTGTGTGTGTGTGTGTGTGTGTGTGTGTGTGTGTGATGTGAGTATATTGTATGCATGTGTACATATGTGTGTTGTAGCAATATGGGAGTAAAACTGCACATATGCATGTGGGCAGGAGGGACCATTGCATATGATTGTGGAGGCCAGAGAGAAACATTAGGTGTCTCCATTAGTTTCCACTTTATTCCCTCAAACAAAGTCTCTCAATGAACTTGTAATTTATGTCAGCAGCCAGGAAAGCCTCAGAGATTTCTATGTCTTTGACAGTGCTGTTGTGAAAAGCATGTACAGTCATGTATTGCTTCTTTTAAAGTGGTGATGGGGAGTAAGAACTTATGTTTCCACGTTTATGTAGCAAGTTTAACCATGGAACCATCTCTATGACTCCTTTTGGGTTTATTTGTTTTATTGTAATTTTGTTGTATTTTCTTGTTTTTATTGTAAATTATGCAATTACAGTGTGTTACATATTTGGTACAAGGTAGCATATGTCCCTAATAGTGATTTGATATTAGTCTTAGTTAGGGTTTTACAGTTTTGAACAGACACCATGACTAAAGTAACTCTCACAAGGACAACATTTAATTGAGGCTGGCTTACAGATTCAGAAGTTCAATCCATTATCATCAAGATGGAAGCATGACAGCATCTAGGCAGGCATAGTACAGGAGGAGCTGAGAGTTATACAACTTTATCTGAAGGCTACTAGGAGAAGACTAGCTTCCAGGTAACTAGGATTAAAGCCCACATGCACAGTGAAGCACCTACTCAAACAATGCCACACTTATACAAATAATGACATTCCCTGGACCAAGCATATTAAAAGCACTACAATATTTTTATTTGTATAGTTATGAGTGTTAAAATTTATATCTGTGCAACACATGTTTGCCTAATGGTCACGGAATCTGGAATTGGGGACCAGGTCAATTTTTCCTGGAGTTATAAAGAGCTATAACCTCCATGTGTTTGTTGCAACCAAACCTGCCTTTTTTTTTTTTTTTTTATAATAGCCAATGCTTCTGTTGAGCCCTTTCTTCAGCCTCTGAAATTGTTGATTTTAATGTCAACTTGCCACATATTAAAATCACCAGAGTAGCACATATCAACTGAAGTGTTCTATTGGTTGCAATAATTCATGTGGAAAAACCCAACCTGATTGTGAGCAGCAAGTTAGAGTAACTCTCAGATTTAAAAACAGTATGTTAGAAAGACAATAATTACCTTTTGCTCACTTAGCATTTTCTCTTGCTATTGTGTTGATTTATGCTGCATTTGCTGCTGATATCAGAACCAAAGTTTCCAGGTTTTCATCACAGACTAAATACTAGAGGCTTGCCAGCTAATTTGAAGATTGGGACTGCTGAGGAACCTAGCCTTTTGGGCTAATCAAATACTAGGTTTTGGCCTTTCTATTAGGAGTTTGCCCCTGGGAAGATAGTTGGACTGCTGAGGCACCAGGCTCCATGTCTGATTCTCTACTCTACTGGGTTCTTACCTTCTCAACTGTGAAACACCTGCTGTTACTCATTCAACAAAAGCTGATTACACACACACACACACACACACACACACACACACACATATATAATTATAATGTTATATACATATAATTAATATATTTTAATTATATACATTGAATATTTATTCATATTGGTTTTGTTTCTTTAGAGAACCTTAATTAATTCACCCCTATGATATCTTCCTCTCTGCACCTATTCCTTTTATTCCTCTTTCACAAGACAGTTGCCCTTCTGTTTTTAGTCATATATATATATAGTGTGTGTGTGTGTGTGTGTGTGTGTGTGTGTTTGTGTCTGTGTGTGTCTGTGTGTGTGTGTGTCTGTGTAGAGAGAGAATATCTTATGTGTTTTATGAATGTCTCACCTGTCAATAAAAACTCTGTGGCCATAAGGCCAATTAGAAAGGATAGATTAGAAGTTAGAAAATTAGGTAAGCAAAAAAGATTCTGGAATAGAGCCAAATTTGGAAAGATTCCACCCAGAGTGTAATGGAGGACAGGCGTGTAAAATCTGAGCAGAGGGAAACAGGTATGTGGCAGAACTTTCATTAGAATAAATAGGATATTAAGTTAATAGTCAAAGAATAAGTCTAAATATATGACCTAAGTATTCATAAATATATTTGAGACCAATAGTCATTATTTTGAGCAACTGATGTGTGGGTTGGAGTGCTCAATTTATATATACACATGATTTAATATTTATATATAAAATTTGGTAATGATAAAAATTGTGATTTTTGTTATAATTTTTAAATTCCATCACTGCTGTTTCTTTTCCTAGTCAACCCCAGGTGCATTTGAAGTAAACTAGCCTCCAGGAAGGCAGATAGGCAAATCAACACACTAATGAGTTTGATTCCTTCACAGGCAAGTGCTGTCCTCTCACATTTCAGATCTTTATACTACATGCTAAATCAGGTAAGTTAGTAAATGATCCCTAATTGTATGATCTTAGGACAGAGAAGAAGATATTGGGTCAAATGTGTAAAAGATGGTAAAAAAAGACAAACAAACAACAAAACAAAACTTGTGGAGAATAAACAGAAGGCAGCCATGCTGAGTCTTTTTCACAGATGTGCTTGCATATGATCAAACATTTAAAATACATTAATTATTATGTAGAGTAGAAAATTTCTCTACATCCCTGGGGACATCTTGAAGGCAAAACACAAACCACAGATCCTGAAATATTTCTACAGTCCCTTCTGGCACTTCTTCCATAATAGGATTGAAAACTGTGTACTTGCCAGTCTAAAGCTCATGGTCCACTACAAAAATCATCCTTTGTCTGGAAACTGTCTTATATTCAGAAGTCAGTGATTTAAATATAATTTAATTTCTTTTAAGCCAGTTTGCCTATTATAAGACTTATTTCCAAAATCTCAATGAGGAACTCTAAATTATCATTGAAATTATGAGGAAATATAAAAACAGCAACACAAATAAAAGAAGAAGAAGAAAACATAGATAGAGATAGAGATAGAGATAGAGATAGAGATAGAGATAGAGAGATAGAGATAGAGAGATAGAGATAGAGATAGAGACAGATAGATATAGATATGATGACTCCTGATCTTTCACACAAGGGCATCTTCATTATTTATAATGATTAACATTAATTGTCAACTGAGGGTTAAAGTCACCTGAGAGACTTCCCTCTAGACATGACTGTAGGAGATTATCTTTGATAGGTTATTATAGTCAAAGACTTCTCTCTGATCATGAGTGGTAAATATACTTTTGACTATAATTCTGGCTGCATAAAAAGGATAACCTGAGGCAAGTAGAGGCATACATTCCTTGTCCTTTATTGTGGATGGAAAGCTACCCAAAATTTTATGTTATGACTTCCTCACAAATATAGACTGTAATCTCTGACTGACTCTGAGACAGAATCATTATTATTCTCTTTGTATTACTTTTCTCACAATATTTTTTTCATGCTGAGTATTTGTCAGATTATTTCAGCAATATGAAAAGAAACTAAGTCATTCATACACATATACATACATGTATACACACACCCATACACACTCCTTATATGCATCCACCATCAGTGTATAGATATGCCTCACACATGCACATATAAACCAGATGCATGTGCATTCAAAATGTTTATACACATATACATGTTGATAGGGCCTTCATATGTGATTCACACACACACATACACACACAGCATTGTTATGCTTTTTGACATGTTCATGGCAATAGGATGTCAGAAATCTAATTAGACATTATTTTTTTTAATGTGGCTATTAAAAGATCTTTCTAAAAGACATTTTTAATCAATCTTTGCACACAGTATGCTGGTATTTCTCAGTGTCAGCCAATACTTCCACCTTGCTAAAGCCCTGAGGAGAAAATAAAGCTGAGGAGTGACAATTGACAGCCCCTGCCTAATTCTTCTAATTAGTAATAAAAATATTCTTCTGCACTATGAATGTGATATGCCCAGAGAAACTTAATTCTTTTATCCTTTAGAAAATTTGAGGTTCAGTAAATTCACAGACTTTCCTGGGTCTTACAGGAAGGAAAATTTTAAGTTTTCTCTACTTTCATGATTACCTGAGCAGATTCCTCATAATAAATCTCATTCTAATATGTTTGTTCCCTACTGGTACTTTTTTTCTGGAAAACCCTAATAAACATCATGCCTGAAATTCATTTTAGAAGATTGATATCCAAAGACCTATTCATCAAAAAACCCAGAGAGTTAGAGGTAACAGATAGCCCCTAACATGTTCATTAGCTTTGCACTGTGAAAGAAAACCCAGTCACTGTGTCTCACATCAGAAACCCCATATTCTACCTCCAATAGTATAAAGATCTGTCCTTGTTGCTTGCTATTTGGTACCCTATAATAGAATATCATATATTAGAAACTTCTAAAACAAACATTTGTTTCTCAAGATATGGAGGATAAGATATCTGAGACTATGGTGTTAGCAAATTTGTTCCCTCATGGTAATACTATGTACATAATAATGTACATACTATGCACACATAAATATTCAAGCAAAACAAAATCTAAAACAACAACAAAAACAAAACCTAAAATACCAAAACAACAACAACAAAATATTCTTCATGAAAATTTTCACAGTAGCTCATTAGCTTAAGCATCGTCTTTCTATCCACTTCTGGTTCTTTCTACCTGGGAAAGAACAGGATGCTCACTCTCGCCTTGGATGCCCTGCTATCACCTTGTAGGGATTTTTTGACCATCTGTAAGATTGTGGAGCACTGATTGCTAGAAACAACAGTGTTCTTTATAAAGTTTACAAAATCAAAATTCACAAGGAGAACTTTGGAAAATGCTGAAATTGACGAAAACCTCAGGTTTCCTTGCAACAGAAAACACTACTAACACTTAATATTTTTCTGTACACTTTTCAATATAAATGGATATCAAGAAACTCAAATTTTATTTTAAATATTTTAGTACTGCTTTATATAAACAACTGTGAATTGAGTTACTTGATGTCCATTCACTAAAACCTCAATAAAAGTTTATCCCCATAGTCACAATATCATCTTTTATTTTGTATTTATTTTATTCATATTGCATCTCAAGCACAGCCCTGCTTTTCTCCTATTCTCCCAGTCCTAGCCATACAAATCTCTTTCCTCATTGACCTTTGTCCTTCTTCTTTGAGAAGGTGAAGTCCCCCACCTCCTGTTAATACATCCTGGGACATCTAGCCCCAGAAGTAAGCACATCCCCTTCCACTGAGGCCTAACCATGCAGTCCAGGTAGATGAAGTGGATCCAACGGCAAGCAATAGAGTCAGAGACAGTCCTTGCTCCAATTGTTAGATGACCCACAAAAGGACATCTGCTACAAGTGTAGGGGAGTTCCTAGTCTAGCCGCAGAATGATCTTTGATTGGTGATTCACTCTCTGTGAGACTACATGGGCCCAGGATAGTTGAATCTGTGTGTATTCTTATAATGCCCTTGACCACTCCAGCTCCCTCAGTTCTTTCCCCCAGTCCTCTTCAAGATTCCTCTGCTCCCCATGATGTTTGACTCTGGGTCTCTGTCTTTTTCTATCCAATGCTAGATAAACCCTCTCAAGAGATAGTTGTGCAAGGTTCCTATCTATCTGCCTGCACAATTCATGATGACTTTGTTTTTAATGTATCACATTTTTTAATCTGTTCCGTAGTGGAGGGACATTGAGCTTTGGTCTACTTTGTGGCCATTACAAATAAAGCTTCTATGAATATAGCTGAACAAGTGTCCCTGTTCTATAGTGGGACACCTTTTGGGCAAGTACCAAGGAGTCGTATAGCTGGATCTTGAGGTAAAAATCTTCCCAGTTTTCTGAGAAACTTCCAAATTGAGTTCCAAATTATTTGCACAACTATGGACTCCCACCAGCAATGAGTGTTCCTCTTGCTCTCCATACTTGCCAGTATATTCTATCACTTGACTTTTTGATCCTAGTCATGTTGATGGGTTAAGATATAATCTCAGAGTCGTTTTGATTTTACTTCCATGATAACAAAGGATGTTGACCATTTCTTAAAGTGCTTCTCAGCTATTAAAGATTCCTTTGTTGAGAATCCTGTTTATCAAATGTATCCCATTACTAATTAGCTTATTTGATTTTTAGTGTCTAATTTCTTAGTTCTTTATATCTTTTCAATATTAGTCCTCTGTCAGATGTATGGCTGGTTAAGATTTTTTACCCATCTTTATGCTGCCATTTTTAATGGTATACACAATCTCACAAAAGTTGTCAGTTTAATAGGGGCTCATTTATTACTTGTTAATTGTAGTCCATTAGTTATTAGTGTTCTGTTCAGGAATTTGTCTCCTGTGCCAATGAGTTCAAATCAGTCACCCACTTTTTCTTCTGTTAGATTTAGTGTGTCTGTTTTTATGTTGAATCTTTGACCCATTTGTTCTTGAGTTTAGTGAAGTGTACTATATATTGGTCTATTAGCATTCTTCTCTGTGTAAACTGCTTACTCCAGCACACTTTGTTGAAGATCCGTTCACTTTTTCACTGTGTGTTTTTGGCTTGTTTCTTAATTAGCAAGTGATCATTGGTATATGGTTTATTTTTAAGTCTTCAGTTCTATTCTGTTGAATGTCATATGTGATTTTTTTTTTGCCAATAACATGCTAATTTTAATACTAATGTTCTGTAGTATATCTTGAAATCAGGAATGGTGATACCTGTAGATGTTCTTATATTGTACCAAATTGTTATAGCTATTTTTTTCACTTTTTCATATGAAGTTGACAATAGATCTTTCAAGATCTGTAAAGAATTTTGTTGCAATCTTGATAATTACATTGAATCTGTTGATTACTTTTGGCATGTTGGTCATTTTTCCTATGTTAATCCTATTGATCCATGAGCATAGGAAGTCATTCCATCTTCTGATATCTTCCTAAATTTTGTTCTTCAGAGACTTGAAGATTTTCTCATACAGGATGGTCACTTGCTTTGTTTATACAAAGATCTTGAATATTATATGTGGCTATTGTTAAATCTGTTGCTTCTCTAATTTCTTTCTCAGTTGTATATCATTTATATCAAGAAGGGCTACTGATATATTTGAGTTGATTTTGTATACAGACACTGTACTGTATGTATTTATCAACTGTAGAATTCTTCTAGTAGAATTGTTGGGATCACTTATGTATACTGTCACATCATCTCTTTATACAGATAATTTCAATTCCTTTCCAATTTCCTTTAGTTATATGATTTCTCTAGCTAGAATATTCAGTACTATGTTGCAAAACTAGAGAGAAATTTGGTAGCCTTTTCAGGTCCCTGATTTTAATAATATTTTCTTTGACTGTTTTTTATCAATTTTTTCTAACGTATAGTATCTTTTACTCCTGAGACTCTGTCTTCCATCTCTTGTATTTTGTTTGTGATATTTATCTGTTGTTCTTATTCTCTTTCTTAGGTTTTTGATCTCTAGGATACCCTGTGGCTCTCTGTTTAAATGCCTTCTTTCAGATTTCTGGATATTAATAGTTACGTTATGGGTCCTGAGAAATATTAACAATATGTTGCATAGCCTCTCTGTGTGTATCTGTGTGTGTGTGTGTCTATGTGTATTTATACTAATGGTTGCACATACATGTGTATCCCAGAGGCCAAGTGTATGAGTTATTTCTCAGAAAGTACCTCTTTCATTTTTGCTTAACATTCGAGATAGAGTCTTGCATTGGCCTGGATATCCTCAGTCCTGTTGGCCAGAAAGCTAAGAGATATTTTTCTTCCACTAGAGCTGGGATTAGAGAGGCAGGAAACCATGCTGGCCTTGTACATGAGCACTAGGGGTGGAATCTAGTCCTTATGCTGGCAACAGAAGCATGTCAATGAGAAAGTTAACTCTTTTCATGTCCTAGAACTTATTTTCTCGTACTTTAATATAAAGTAAAAAGCTAGGCACAGAAAAGATTTTAGCTAAATTACTTCGAGTTACTAAAATTTAATTGAAATGGAATCATGAACAATCATATATTTTTCAGAAATTTCTATCCTGATAAAATTGTAAAATCAATCATTTGGATTTTTCCAAATTATTTTATACACAAGAAAATAGTTTATAATAATTATAAATAAATTAATAATTAAACAGTCAAATGCAGATTTGGGAAATTATATTGTGATACATATCATGCACACACATTTAAGGTTTCATGATAATCTAGTTTCAAGTATCAATCGAGTAATAATACAAATGGAATACTCAGAGAAATAACAATCATTATAAGAATAATTTTCAATTCTCTAATAATTAGACAGAACAAAGTCAAAGCAATTAACTAAAATTATTTCATCTGGAATTATTAGCTATTTACTGCTTTTACACATCATTAGAACAATTGGCTGTTTACACACACATACACCATATACATATACATATACATAAAAACATATACATATACATATACATATACATATACATATACATACATATACATACACACACATATACATGCACATGCACATACACATACATATACATATACATATATTTTTTTTTCCTAAAGAAATATATCCCTCCATAAGAAGGCAACTAACTTAGTATACTTGGTAGGGAAGCTTAGAGTCTGTGTTCCTGTTTGCAGTTCTCCTACCTTAAAAGTATCTCCACCTTTTCCTTCCTCTGCTGATATTTTATAACAAGGAGTAAAACTAAATACCATAAATTAAATATTTTTAGCAATGGATTTAATTTTCCTGAAAAAGTAAGAAAAACTTAATCTATATAAAACCTGTGGTAATGAAAAACATTTAATTTATAAAGCATTGTCAGGGTGTAATTTAGCTCCCATGTACTAGGGAGAGTACTTGGCTAGCATACACAAAACAGGGGGTTTGATCCAGCCCTCTATAAGCTAGGCTTGGTAGCTCAAGCAAATAATCCTACCAATTGTATGGTGGATACAGAACGATGGGGAATTCAAGGTTTTTGGACTAAATAAGACCCATTATGAAATAGAGGAGGAAGAAACAAGGAGAAAGAAGGAGAAGGAAAAGAGAGAGGAGGGTAAAAAGAGAAAGAGAGACAGAGACAGAGAGAGAAGAGGAAAGTTCATTGTCATATGTATCTGGAAATGTTTTTCCCATGATTTGCATGTAGCGACTCACCTTGTGAGCACCCAAGTGTAGTCTTAGCCTATCTTAGTAGATCCAGGAAGATAATCTTTAAGTATTTTTGATCTACAAATAGAAGTGAAAATTTATCTTAGTGAAGTAGTTTGCTGACATGCTATTTTGTCTTCTTCCTTGGAAAATAGTCACCCAGAAAATATAGAGAAGAATGATTGAATTAGCTACAAAGATCATGCCCCACAGTGAAGTAGACAGAGGAACTAATCTAGCTAACATCCATGGTCAATGTCCAGTAGTAAAACTATCTATTTTCATTTATTTATCTTGTCTACCTAAATATTATATGCAGAAAATATACAGGTTAAAAATAGCCTTATGAATATCTTAATAAAAGTATATATTATTAATCTGGTATCAGTGCTTCTTATCTGCTCATATGAAATCTAGAGTGATTTCATAAAACTCAGTGCAGCCTCTAGGGATTGGCCATGCTAAGGATCAAGAATGTTTGGATTGATACAGGGGATGGTCATATCTGATGAATGTCAGTCTTTTATCTAACTGATGGAAATAAATATTTAGAAGGTTTGTTTTGATCCCCAGCATTTCCAGAACAGTTAATGTATTTTTAGCCAGCATCCTCTAAGAAACACTAATCCATCAATGAAACTGATCCTTAGAACTTATAAATTATAATATGGCAAAATTTCAATCTCTATAAGTTAAATTTCAAGGCTGCCATCCTATAAAATTTCAGTAAAAAAAAATCTCTGAAATTATCTGACTTTACCATCTAAGTTTTCTTCCTGAAAAATTGGTTGTCTCTATTTATTATGATGACTAGAAAATTCTGCTGATTTTTTATATGTGTGTTAAATACTTATTGTATGTATGTTTGAAGTTGGAGGAGGGGTTCAGGTATGGAAGTCAGATCTCTCCTGCGATTTGAATCCCTGTATGTGAACTAGTTATGTTCACTTAACTCCCTAGGCATCTCAGTAGCATTAATTTATTTTTCTTTTGTTTTGATTATTTTATTTCTAACACAACACAGGTTCACAGATGTTGATGAGGTGAAAACGACAGTGAAGACCATCTGAACAAATGTTCAATATTCTGCATATATTTACTTATTCAAATTGAGAACCCATTTGGTGAACATATAATCAAATTTCTTAAAATACATAGACTTAAAAACACATATCTATAGTTCTCCCTGTATATCAGCACTGCAAAATCAGTAGCTCCTGCACTAAATATGATTTGAAATAACTCTTAGCAGCAATATCTTCATGATTTCAGTTTTTTACAGAATCATAACATAAGAAGTATGTATTCTCAAAAATAAATATCACTGGTAGACATTTTTCTTAATGTGTAACTCGTATGTGAATGGCTTATATTTTAAAATATTTATAATTTTACTGATTATTTTAATTTAGTATATGTGAGGTGAGTGATGAGGCTAGAGGACAGCTTTTTGAGATTTGATCTTTCCTTGAATCTTGAATCCAGAGTCAAATTCAGGTAGCTGGCTTTTAACCACTGAGCCAATTTTTAGCCTCCTAATCAGTATTTCAAATATAAATTTATATGACAAGACATGGCATACCATTAAAGATCCTGGAATATGGCCAAGAGACATAGTTATGTATCTCCTTATACTACTCAGTGAGGAAGAGAGGAAATAACTAGCTTGGAAAAGAAGAAATAGAACAACCCTTTTGACTAACAGGTATGAGATGTGCTTTACTGAGGAGACATAACTTGAGGTGAATCCTTATAATTCCTTACGATTAAAGAAGCTAATACAAATGAAGGAAAATAAACACAAGCATCCCATAAGACTCAAATCATATTTCAAACATATGTCTTTATGCCTTTTCTTTCTAAATAACTCTATGATCACTGGTGACCCACAACAATCTTCTCACAGCTGTCTGTATATTGCATACATGGGACACCAATGTGCAATGTCACAGCATCATTTACAAGGTGCTCCTCACTTAAAATTGCAGTCAGAAAAATAAGGAAATTTTGTCTGTCTAATCTAAATATATAAAATATATGTGGCCAATTCCTGTTTGTTTCTAACTGTTCTTAATTGTATAATTATGTTCTACATGTCTGGGTTATAGATTATTGGCTTATAAGTTACTGGGTGTGGCTAAAAGTTTGTAACGTTGGTAACAGAAAATTGACTTAAAACTGATAACTCAGGGTTGCAGTCATTCTGCGCAACAACATATGGGATGGCCCAACTGATGGAATCAGATCTCAAAAGATATCTCTAAATTGGGACAACATTTAACGTAATTCCTATTGTAGAAATAAAGCTTATGAATGATAGGATTTAAAAGAATGTTTCTTTAATGAGGTATTAAAAGCTGTAGCATCATGCTAATGGAACATTGGCAGTTTACAATTCAATTACAGGAGCCTGCTGATATTTATTTCTAATTACAAATAACAATTAAATTGGCTATTGCAGAATACTGATATTTGGCCTATTGCATGTGCAACATTTTAAGGCAAAATTGGTTATCCAAAAGACAAGTTGAACTTGCCTCTATGCATGCTTTAGTATTTCCTGCAAATTTACCCATGCAGTCCATAGAAAATGTACTTACCATATTTACAGATGACTCATTTAATTATATATAACTTCATCACAGGTTTATTCTTCTGAGTTTATCCCCAAACACTTCAGCACAGATAATTAAGTTATATGATGTAGCTCATGATTTTGAAATGTTGAAAAATCAATCAAGTTTCCAATTTTTATGCTGATAGCCAAAATATAACTCATGGTTTGCAATTGCTTGAAACTGTTTCATTTTAAGATACATCTACTTCTCAAATTTTGCAATTATTTATGAAAATTAAACTTAATTCAAATAGAACATACTGTTCCTTAATTTGTAGGACATTTAAGAGTTCATACTGGATTGCCCAGAACCCTTAGTGTTGGCAATGCCACAGCATATTTGTATATCAAGCAGATTATATGCCTTGCACAGGAACAATTAGCTAGTCTCATTCTTTACATCATAAAATAGCTTGAGACAACAATTTGTTATTGATAGAGAATGTGCATGTTAAAATGTAAAGACTTGTCCTAAATGTCCTCAATTTCTTTCTGCACCACATAATGATGTTAATTCTCAAAGACTCATCCCTAATCAATTAAAACAAATGGATGTTATTCTGATTTGGGAAAATTAAAATATGTACATGTGACTATTGACACCTTCTTTGGCTTTCTGTTGCAACTGCTTTAACAGAAGAAGCAAATAAAACTGTAATTATTCATTGTCTACATTGTTTTTCTCTGCTTGGTGTTCCAAATCTAATTAAAACAGATAATGGAACTGGCTACTACAGTCATACATTTGAGACATTCTGTAGACAATTTAATATTACCCATATTATAGGGACTCCTTAAAATCCTCAAAGATAGGGTATTGTGGAATGAACCCAGGGAACTCTAAAACAATAGTCGCATGAAACAACAAAGGGCAATTATATCCTCATACTTCACAATACTATTTACAACACGTTCTTTTTTTATTTTTTATTTTTTAAAATTTTGATACAAAGTAACTCTATCCTGAGTGTCCATGGCACCCTAGAACTAGGCATACTTATCCCTAGTTGAAATGGAAGGATCCACTTACTGGCATAAGCCATGGTTCAGATTGGGTATTGATTGGGGAAGAGGGCATGTTTGTGGTTTTTTTTCACAGAATGCTGGAGCATGATGGCTGCCAGAGAAATTTGTGAGACATGTTGATACTAGGACAGATAATGATGATCACCATGAGCTTGCTGAGGACACTGACAATGGTGACACTGATGCTGTATTAGGCATATGATCCTGACCCATCTTTGATTGCCTATATTCAAGACTGGGCAAGCTTCATTGCCTCAAGCTTTTAGACCTTGAGGGACAGAGAACATGGAGACTGTGGAAACTGGCTTAGAAAAATTAATCAAATAGAGATGCTGTTTTAATGACTTTTCTCTTTCTTTAATGTGACCAGTAATTGTGACTCAATCATGAACTGCTCTAGAAATCATTCCAATATTGGTAAAAAAGGAAATTACAGTGAGCATTTTGAGGGCTGGTTTGGGATATTTTGAGAGACATATTTGAAAATTTTGAGCTGCCCTGAATGATTTTATGTTAGTAATAGACAAAATTAGGACAGGATTTGAAATTTGAACAAATGTTAGTACATTTGTTAAGATGGCTAATCTTTTTTTAATTGGCCACATTAAAACTACTTTTGATTCTTCTACATTATTTAATGTAAGTGGTACTGATTGTACACTACTAACTATATTATTGTATCAAAATCTGGAATGTCTGTTATGCTGATCTATCATCCAGCTTTTCTTTTATTGCCCATGAGTATGACAAGACCTTGGTATTTAGTGAAAGAACTGGGTCAAGCTTTTAGCAGAAGCAAGACTGTAGTGGGCTTAATTATTGCCAGTACTGCAGTTTTTATTACATTAATAGCTAGTACCACTGCTTCTGGAAAAATTGCTTTGATACAAGAAATTAAGACAGCTACTTCTGTTAATCATTTAGCAAAAAATGTTACCAATACGCTGAGTATTCAAGAATATTTCGATAGACCAATGAATTGACTCTCCTTATGATACTATTCAAATTATTACAGAGGAGAGTAAGAATCTATCTTGAGTGTCACACTAAAGACCAATGGATTTGCACCAAATTTAAAATATTTAATGGAAATCATTATAATTGTGAGTGAATTCAAAGACATTTTCAAGGTATTTAACATAATTCTCAAAATTCTCTGGATATTTAACATTGTATAACAAGATTATGAATTTAAAGCATACTGCTCAGAATATAGCAAATATTTCTAATAAAATTATTCATGGCTTAAGTTTAGTATTTCCATCTTGGTCAAACTTCAAGAATAGAATATATAATTTGATGATGTTTCACCAGGAATACTTTTATTTCTGACCATTTTGATAAAACTTACCTTTTACAACAACAACATGTTGACAGCTAAAATTCATGGCTTGAAATTAAAAATGAATCCCCAGCCAGAGTCATTAATTTTGCCGGCTAGAAGTCAGTGATAGGTAATATTCTTCACAGAGCCTTACCAACCTAAAAAAGAAATGCATTGCTTTTGATAGTGCATATTTCATGTTGGGTAAGAAAGGCATTCTTTTCATAGTAACCTAAGACAGACTTAGTCTTGTTTATGAAATAAAAGAGGGGAAGATGTTGAGAGCTCTTGGTACTACCTTCTAGGAATTTGGCAATAATTTCACATTCCTCTGACAAGGAAGTAGGCTCAAGATGAATACAACTTAGGAATGTGTTCTTTGCATCTTGTTTGTTCATGTTCAGATCCTGACTACAGTAAACATGAGACCTTTGTTTATGCTCTGTTTGCTTCTTGACTATTTTCTTTATGCCAAGACCTGACCATATTCTTTGAAAGTACTTAGAATGATATAAAAGCACACTGGAAAAATAAAATAAAACCGTTTTCAGCTTCAACACTGACTGAAATCGTGTTATAATGTCTAACTGTCTTTTTTTTGTTGTTGTTAATTCTCACTCCCTCTCTAAGACCCCGTTGACTGACTGAGCTAACTTGGTCATTTGTGCTTATGAAGAAATTGAGAACTTTAGCGTATGTAGACATATCTTTTATTACTCTATATTTCTGCCTGCACTTGCCACCTATTATTGTATATAGTATTTGAATACATTATTCAAATAAAATGGTACTTGTCATAACACTCCAGCATACTTTTAATATACTACATATAGATATACACATGTATGTGTCTAACATTATCAAATACTGACTGAAAATTTCTTCTCCATTTTATCCTGGCTCTTGTCTTGCTATCATGTATTACTGGATTTAGAACAACTGAATAGTGTATGTTTTTATAAAGTACACTCTTCATTAAGTCTTCTGACTTTCGCATACCCTCTGTTTTCTAGAAGCATCACAAATTATTTTTGATTCACCATTATGGACTATTTCTTTTCTTCTTGGATAACAGCTGCTCAATGCTAAGATTGAGTAAAAAATTAAGCTTAGAAACATATTTGCTCAAAATATTATGCTCAGTCAGAGGTAAATGAATTTCCTTAAGAGAGTGTATGTATGTTTGAGTGTTTGTGTGTATCCACACATGTATAAGCATAATTGGACCTCTTGAAATCAGAGGTTGATGTCAATTGTCTTCCTCAATTGCTTCTTCACATTATTATTATTATTTAAATTTTTGATGTGATGCCTTTCATTAAACCTGGAGCTCACCAGTGTTCTAGAGTAGTTGGCTGGTGATGACTAGGAATTCTCTTGACATTATCTTGAGTTCTGGAATCACATACATATCACAACACTTTTGATTCTCAAATGGCACATGGGCACATGAGAATATGGGACCTTGGGCCCATGGGCAATCTAAACACATTCTTGAACACAAACTATTTACAGACTGAAGATTTTCCCCAGGTCATTTCATTTATGTTCTGCTTAGACTAAACTGTTAACTTGACATAGCTAGAGTTATTTCACAGAAGAAAACACAAGAAATCGTCTAATAAAACAGATATCTGTGAATACAGCAGAATAACATTAGATGATCTTTTTTTTTTTTTTTTCAATAGTATATGGTTTTGTTCTAGGATTCAGAATTATCTTGTCATGGGTTCTTGGTTATACAAACAATGTCAGGTATGGTTCAATCTCATGGAGTAGGTCTATTATTAAGTCAGAAATTGATTGGATACTCTATAAATCATTGTGCAATAGCATAATTTGAATATAGGACAGATTGTAGATCAAAGGTTTTGTGTTCGGGTTGATTTGGGTGGTTTCAGTATGACTAGACTGCATAGACTCATGTTTTCGAATATTTGGCTCATTAAGAATGGGAAAATTATGAGGTGTGTGGCATGTTGTGTGAAATATATCACTATGGGGTCAGGCTTTGAAGTCTCATATGTTCAAGCTTTCCTGAGTTTGAACACAGGTCTTTCAAGATGTATATTCAGTTCTTTCTCCGCACCATGACTGCCTGAATGTTATCCGTTTTCTTCCATGATGATAATTGACTGCAACTTCTGAAACTCTGAAATGTAAGTCAGCTGTGACCCTGCAATCGTCTTGCCAGCAAGAACGCACGTGGCACCAGGACCTTCTGCAGCAAGCTTTATTATCATGAAATGAGGAAGACCCTGAACCCAAAAATGGCATGGTTATATAGGCCTCACGGTGGAGTGTCTAACCCTGGTTGGCTGCTTGCTCATTTTCCCAATGACGCCAGAGATAGGCAGTGACTTGGCGCGCACTTTACCTCAGCGACTGCGCACACTATGACAGTTGTTTACAAAGTAGGGGCACAGGATGTCAGCGCCATCTTTAATGGCGAGCGCTGCAATTGTGCTTTCGGCCCTCTACAGTCACCCCAATTAAATATTTTCCATTACAAACATTTTTATGGTCATTCTATTCTCTTCACATACCCATTAGAAACCCTATCAAAGACAGTTCTATATTCTTTCTTGGCACAGAGAGGCCTTTCCTGCAAGAGATAAAACAAATACAGAGATACACAGCCAGACATTATACACACACAGACATACAGAGAGAGAGAGAGAGAGAGAGAGAGAGAGAGAGAGAGAGAGAGAGAGAGAGAGAGAGAGAAAACAGCTATAAACAAGATGACCCAAATGTCTCCACCCAGAAGTTAAGGAAAACCATTTATGAGGAGGCAGAAGCAGTTGCAAGGCACCAGAATAACAAGATTCTTAAAAGCCACAGAGCAAAGCTTGCATGAACTCTCAGATATAGAAGTAGCAGTCACAGTAATCACACGGTCTGCTCAGGTTTATCTGCTTTTATACTATAGGTTTCAATTTAGTACTTTTATGAGACTCTGGAATGTGTGAACTTGGCTTCTGTGGTTCTTGTGCCATCTCTTTGGGCTCTTTTAGTTTTTTAATGGTTTGTCCAGCTTCAATATGATGATTTTTGATAATCCTGTTATACTTTATTTTATTATGTTTTTGTTATTTCTTTGAGGTCAGTTGTATTCTAATGAGAGACAAAGAGAAAATCTGGAAAGAAAAAAGGTAGGGAAGATCTGGGAGGAATACATGAAGGGGAAAATGTTTTCAGATTTTATTGTATGAGTAAAGAATCTATGTGTAATAAAAGGGGAAAAAATTCTTACTATGATTGAATGTTGTCAAGTCTGTTATATTGGTACTTTCAATGAGAAATATCCATAATAGGCTCATTTATTTGAACATTTTGTTCCTTATTAATGACACTCTTTATGGATGCTATGTAATATTTAGGAGATGTAATATTGCTGAAGAAAGTATTTCACTGGGGTCTTTGATTGCACTTCCAGTTAAATCATTTTTCCTGGCATTTGAAGTAGAAGATGGGTTCTTTTAGCTTACTTATCTGTTGCCATTGTAGATTATCTCTTTGGAATCATAAGCTAAAATAACTTGTCTTCCTTGAGCTACTCTTTATTTGGCATTCTATCATAAAAAAAAATCAAGAAGCAAATAATATAGTAAAGGATTGTTTTGACTATTAGTTGATGTAGAAAAGCCTATCACACGTGGGTGGAACCATTCGTAGAGAGGTGGTCTTGAACAGTGTAATAAAACTGGCTACGTATGAAGCTGTGTATAGGCAGTAAGGAAGTATTACTTGGCAGTTTTTTTTTTCTTTTTTTAGCTATGTCAAGTCCTGCTTGAGTTCTTTCATTGATAGTTTATGACCCTGAAGTGTACAATAAATAAACTGTTTTCTTCCTGCCAGTGACTTTTGCATCATGGTATGTAGCATAGAAACTAACAAACAAATAAAAGAAAAATAGAACAAAAAGTTAGAAAAGAAAGTTCCTTCCAGGATCCATTTTCATTTCATTTAAAAACTGACACAAATATTCTTCACTGGAAGGTTGACACCTTGCTTTCAATTAAGCTTTAAAACCTGAGTTGGACATTCTGCTCTAGAAGAACTTCACTAGAAGCATTGGGTGACATTAAGACACAGTGATATTGACCTAACAAGATAACTGACTCACTTAGTAAATGTACTTTCTGTACAAAAATAATGATCTGAGTTCAATTTTCAGGCTCTGTAGGGGTGAAAGGAAATAGATGACTCCACAGATCTATTCCCATGCTATGGCATCTAGTCACTTTCAGGATACACAGATTTAATAAAGTGTAAATATGATGATGTGCCTACATTCTCCTCACTAATTTGTTTTAGTGTGGGACAATGTGGTTGTGCTGTAGATAATTCATGATCAGAATAGTGGCTGTAGTTGTATGAATAAGAATTGGCTCCATAATCTCATAACTTTGAACAAGGAAATAGAAAGGTTCGACTGGATTGTGAGGATTGTGTGACTTTGTTGAAATAGGTGTGGCTTTGTTGTAAAAAGTGTGTTGGATGGGTTTTGAAGTTTTAAAAGCTCATGCAAGGTCCAGTCTTTCTACCTCTCCCTCTCTCTGCTGCCTGCAAATGTCTATATAAAACTTTTAGCTCTAGAGCTATGTCAGTCTGAGATCCACCATGATCCCCACTATAATGGTAATTGACTAAACCTCTAAAACTGTAAGTAAGCTCACAATTTAATTACTTCTTTTATACAAATTGCCTTGGTGATGGTGTCTCTTCATAACAATAAAACAGTACCTAAGCTAAAAGTCTTTACCGAGAATTGGGTCTTGCTGCTTGTTGGTGTTATGAGGACTTCAGAACTTTGGATTAGGATAGGAGTTGAACATATCAAGTGGGACATAGTGAGCAATAAAAGTAGGAGAATGAAATAGTATTAAGGGTGATATGAAGTGTGGTTGCCCAGTTCAGAAAGTTTCCAAGATGGAGAATTTTAATAAATGTCCTAGGAACATTTTTTGTGATATTGTAGTTAAGAATTTAGCTGCTTTCTGTCTTGTTCCTACCCCTGCCCTCAAATCTATGTGAGGCTAAATAGAAGTGTTTGAGCTCAATGGAATTGGCCAAAGAAATTTCAAGACGGCTTAGTATTGATTGTGTCATGTAATTACTCTTATGCGGCTGTATAAAGAAATGGAATAAACTGAACATAGGTAAATATAATCTGTACACTTTGAGGACAAAGGGATATTCAAGTAGTATAATAGAGGTAAATTCAAGGGGATGGGGCTCAAGGAAATAAACAGTTTATAGAAAACCATGATGTTAAATGGGATAAAGAGAAAGGTGAACTCAGGCCTGTATCTCACCTAGCTGAACATTTAATTTCTGAACAGGATTAAAAATAAAAAAGCCTAAACAGTGATAGAAAATATCAACAACAGAAAGCTTATGCAAATATAATTTACAAGGGGTTCACGTTCTAGCCTCATAAAGGAGCAGACTTGGCAGCTTTGGCTAAGTGATTATGGCTTTTAAGTCAACAACAAAAGAAAAGGATGATAGAATCTGCCACCATTGCTGAGACCAAGGTTGTGTTCAGGGTGCTCTTGGTGGACATTCAGAAAGGCTATTGCATGATTATGTGAGGGTTAAGCCTGATTATGATAGAGACCAAGATGTTGAAGAGTGGGATTCTTTGGAATTTGGACTTTGAAACTGTGATAAACTATGATAAATTTTGAAGTTGGGCTAAATACACTTGAAGTATAATATAGGTACAAACCTATGGGAGTCAGGGACTGAAGTACATTGGTTTGAATAAGTCTGCTCATTTCAGCTTTCATGTTTGAATGCTGGTTCAACAGGGAGTAAAAATATTTGAAAGGATTACAAGGATAAGGAGATATGGCCTTGTTGGAAGAAGTGTCACTTGTCTACCTTTTTGAGACAAGATTTCTCATTGAATCTGCAATGGGCTACGTTAGTTTTTCAATGAGCATCAGAGATCCTCCAGCCTCTTTGCCGTGATTCTCCCTGTCACATCCATCAAAGTTTCAGTAGTGGCTTAAAAAAAAACTGATCCACATAGGCCTTAAGGAGCGTCACTATTAGAAGGTGTGGCCTTGTTTGACAAAATGTGTCACTGGGTGTGGGCTTAAGGGTTTCAGATGCTCATCCCTAATGGTTCATTGTCTCTTCCTTCTGCCTGCATATCCAGAACTCTCAGCTACTTCTATAGAACAATATCTACCCACATGCAGCAATGATTCCTACTGTGATTATAATAGACTAAACTTCTGAATTGTAAGCCAGGCCCAGTTAAATGTTTTAATTTTAAGAGTTGACATGGCCATAGTTTCTCTTTACAGAAATAGAAACCTTAACTAGGACAGTTGGGGTTACAGCACATGATACACATCATGGAACTTGGCTTTTTACTTGAGTGCTGGGGAGTAACTACTGAAGTCCTTAATTTCACACAGCAGCTGCTTTACTGCCTGCATCATTTTTCCACCCATCAATGCCGACTTATGTAACATTTTAAAAATGGTTTTATGTTTAAGTAGTTTCTTTTTCTTTGATTATTTTATGTTAAATGATATTAATATATTCTGTTATCCAACACAGAAAAGAAACAATTTAAATTCTTAAAGAACTTAAGTGAATTATCTCTTCTGTCTTCTACTTTTCTTTCGGGCTATGTTTTAACATTGATGTAACAAGCACATTGTTATTCTTAAAATCCATGAGGTGGGAAGTGAATGTAACAGAGTCTACATGTTCATTTGTAAGGAAAATAAAATGATTTATACTTTAAGTACCATTTTAATGATTTAAGGACGAGATGAATGAGAGTCATAAAGAAGTATTTAACATGAAAGTAATCATAAATTCTAACTATGTTCTTAAAAACAGAATGTGAAAAGGAAGTTGGAGAAAGGCAAAAAGTAAAAAGAGTAGGAAATACATCATAATCTAGCAAAATAGTAGATATTGAGGGCATAGCTCACTGTCAAGAGTATGCTTAGTAAGTATAATGTAAAAGATTCAATACTTACCTAGCACTGTAAAAAAGTTTCATGTTCTCAGACAGAGACAAATTCAACCCCAGAGAAAAATCTTTCATGATCATGCAATTGTATCTTAGCCTATATTTAATCAACTGGAAAAAAAATAAATTTATTCCTAAACACTTTCTATTCTGTGTATTTCACTCAGGCAATTGAGACTTTGTTAAATAACACTACTATGTTCTTAGCATTGATCTGTAAACAGAGAATACATGAAGAGATGAAATTCAGTCTATATGAATCCTTTAGTCATGCTCTAAAGGCAGAAACAAAAGATAGCGAATTATAAGTTATTGGAGTAAACAAAATATTAAGAATACACAGTGTGTTAAAGGGACACAAGAATATTGTTGATTCTAGGTTAAAAATGTAGAGAATATTGGCATAGAAAAATAAGTGCAGTAAGTGGCAAGGAGGCTGGATGATCAGTCAGAAAGGGCACTCTATCACATCTATTAGACACCCTTGCAACAGAGAGTATGTATAAGTATTTTCTCATAAGAATGTGTGTAGTGTGTGTTTTGTGGGTTTTAGACTGGATAATTGTCCAAATAAATCAGCATTTACATCAAATTACTTTTTTATTTTTATGTTAGTGTTTGTCAGTTTTGAGAATGATGCACATCTTGTGGTGACCTATACAGTAAATATTTATATCAAATAAATGCATGCTTTTTCATGGATACCTCATGATTATTTCTTTCTCATAGATGTTTAAAGTTATAGTTCACTTCATGATAATCCATCATCAACACTAAATACTGGTGTATAGTATAGGAAATAATTTTAGTTAATTATGAACTAGTGTTCGTAAGGCGTCAGGAGGTAAACTAATTAAGAAGGTGATAAAACAAAAACAAACCTAAAAAACAAAATCCTCCCATCAAGGACTCAAGGATCTGTGCAGAAGAGCAGGCAGAAAATTTGTAAGAGCCAGAGATGGCATATGCTTACAAGGAATGAGCATCTTCCTAACACGACAGGACTGGAACACACATGAACTCAGAAAGATTATGGCAGCATACATAAACCATGAACAGTTTCAAAACCAGACAAAATCTCATCATGAAGGGAAAGTTAACACAAAGTTCCACTTCAAATAAAAATGTATTTATAATTGATTCTAATTTTTTTATTAATTTAATATTTCTTTTCCCTATTCATTCATGAAGTAGTACTTTCTTGATCACTGAGTGCGTTCCTGTATTACAGTAAACAATGTGGGTTCCTGTTTAATATCAGCTCTATGTTTTATTATTGATTGTTTATCCAGATGTAAAGAGATGGATTAAGAATAGTGATTGTGAGTACACTGTAAATTTTGTTGTGAGGGGAATTATATTATGTGGCTAAATACTTCTTTGGAAATTTGTTAGACTGAATATTTCTGTTTTTCTATATGTAGTTACCCTGGAAACTTGAGTAGAGTATTTCAATATTATATTTGTAGAAGCTGAGACATTGTGAAACAAATATTGTAGTAAATTGTTTTACATGAATACTTGTTCCATCTATTAATGAAGAATTTGACTTGTTATTAGTAGCTTTAGGATGACATTTTTGTTTTATTTGGTCTAGAAAGACATCTGCTCAGATTTTTGTTTTTAGATACTCATGAATTGAGAGTGCTAACTGCGTAATGATCTGATAGGTTGTCTTTATATTTTTGAACCTTTATATCTTAATTGTTTCATAGCGTCTTTCAAGTTTCTTGGAATAATGGGATTTATGAATTATTATTGATGAGTGAGATTTTATTCTGGTGGATCTTTAAATTTATAATAAGAGTTGAGGGAAGAAATTCTGACAATGCAATCTGTCAAGAGAAAATTCTCAGACATACCAGTTGTGTATAAGTCTTACCAAGAACTTGAGGGCTGCAGCTTTTACACATCATCACCTATGCTGATACACATATATTAAGGTTGTACAGCTGTGGGTGAATCACTGCAGATCATAAAGATCCATACTCCCATATGTCACTCCAGTAAATTTATTGTGTGAAGTTTGGTGCGATTGCTACTTTTGATTAGTACTTTGGCGTAAGTAGATATTCTGTCCTGTGACTCAACAGAGAATATTTAATAGAATGGATTGAATGTAAATAGAAAATAGAATTATGGGTTTAAATGACAATATTCTATGTGACATTTATAAAAACCTATTTTCCTGTATGCAGCAAAATGCTGGTCCCTGTTTTCATATCCAGTCTGTTAGTCTATGTCTTTTTATGGGGATTTGAGCCCATTGATGTTAAGAGATATTAAGAAATAGTGATTGTTGCTTCCTGTTATTTGTTGTTTAGAGGGTGGAATTATGTTTGTGTGGCTATCTTCTTTTGGATTTGTTGACTGAAGATTATTTTCTTGCTTTTTCTATTGTGTAGTTTCCCTCCTTGTGTTGGAGTTTTCCATATATTATATTTTGTAGGGCTGGATTGTGAAAAATATTGTGTAAATTTGTTTTTATCATGGAATATCTTGGTTTCTCCATCTATGTTAATTGAGATTTTGCTTGGTATAGTAGCTTGGACTGACATTTTTGTTCTCTTAGGGTCTGTATGACATCTGCTCAGGATCTTTTGTTTTTAGAGTCTCTGTTGAGAGGTCTGGTGTAATTCTGATAGGTGTGTCTTTATATGTTTCTTGAACTTTTTCCTTATTGCTTTTAACGTTCATTCTTTCTTTTGTGCATTTGGTGATTTGATTATTATATGATGGGAGGATTTTTTTTTTCTGGTTCATTTTATTTTATTTCGATGGCTTCTTGTATGTTCATAGGCATCTTTTTTTTTTTTTTTTATTTTTTTTTTTTTAGGTTAGGGAAGTTTTAGTCTATAATTTTGTTGAATATACTTACTGGCCCTTTGAGTTGGGAATCTTTGTTCTCTTCTATTCCTATTATCTTTAGGTTTCATCTGCTCAATCTGTCCTGGATTTCCTGGATATTTTTGTTTAGGAGCTTTTTGCATTTTGCATTTTCTTTGGCGTTGTGTCAATGTATTCTATGGTATCTTCTGCCCTGAGATTCTCTCTTCTATAGTTATATTCTGTTGATGATACTTGGGTCTATGAACCCTGATATCGTTCCTAGGTTTTCTATCTCAAGAGTTTTATCCCTTTGTGATTTCTTTATTGTTTATATATCCATTTTTTTAGATTCTGGATGGTTTTGTTCAATTCCTTCACTTGTTTTTGTTATCCTGCAATTCTTTAATATATTTTTTGTGTTTCCTCTTTAAGTGCTTCTACCTCTTTACCTGTGTTCCCCTGTATTTCCTTTAGGGAGTTATTTATGTCCTTCTTAAAGTCCTATATCATCATCATGAGGCATGATTTTAAAACCAAATCTTGCTTTTCTGATGTGTTGGTATATCCAGGACTTGCTGTGGTGGGATGTTGGGAAATACACTGGGGGCTGCATGCTAATCAGGGCCCCAGGGCCACACACAGCAGCGGACCCCGGAGATTTCATTGCCCTGTGGTGGAGGGCTGCCTGGAGGCCTCCAAGGCAGCCTGTTATACTCGTTATGGAGGAAGGTCCAGGTTCCAGTGGCTGGAGGTTTCGGGCGGCAGGCCCGGCAGGCCCCAATGATACAAGGAAGTCCTTGGTTCCAAAAGGGTTTATTGTCATGGCGGATGGTAGATGGATCTGGATGTACCCCCCCAAACTCAGGGCAGACCTGAGTTAAGTAGGGAGGGAGAAAGGGGGGGAGGTTCTGGGGGCAATGCTTAATTGGCTCTGCCCTCTGACCTTCATTAGTATGTAAATCTCTAGGGCCTGAGGCCTGTAGTTACACCCTCTACCTGTGCACTTTGGGAGGGGCTGTAATGGCCTTCGTGACTGAACAATGATAGGTCCATGGAGATTAGACTGCTTTTCAGGACCCTGAGTTCTGGGGGCGTGGCGAATTCCTGCCGTTTCTCCCTTGGAGTCTCAGGGTTCTAGGCCCATGCCCAGCCAAGAACCAGTTACCCTTACCAGTCCCACAGTGGAGACTGGGTTCTGTTGTGTCAATAGCCTTAGTTTCTGTTGGTAAGCTTCTTGCACTTGCCTCTAGCCATCTGGTTATCTTTGGTGCTAGTTAGTCTTGCTGTCTCTGGTTGGAGCCTACTCTCCTGTGAGCCTCTGAGCCTGTGGTCTTAGGTTTCTCAGCACTCCTGGAAGACCAGCTCTCTCTGTATGAGATATTGGTCCAGAGAACTTTGCCATACCATTGAGGGTGCAGATGGAGACTTGTAGGATCCTGTCCCCAGTTGCTCTTATGTTCCTAAGCCCTTTGATCTCCTGGCAGTTCCTTCTTTGGCCAATTCTTAAAGCGACAGTGTTAGTCTCATCTTTGAACTTATAGTGACAGCACTCCTGGGAGACCAGCTCTCTCCAGGAGGCATTTGGGTCTGGAGAGGATTGCCACAGGGTTAACCCTGGGTTCCAGATGTTGTTGATCAGGATTTTATAAAAGCTTCTGTGTCAAAACTTGTTATTGGAGAACCACTAGGGGAACTCACTTATTTTATACAACAAAGAATTCTCAACTGAGGAAACTCGAATGGTGGAGAAGCACCTTAAGAAATGTTCAACATCCTTAGTCATCAGGGAAATGCAAATCATAACAACCCTGAGATTCCACCTCACACCATTCAGAATGGCCAAGATAAGGTGATAGCAGATGTTGCAAGGTTGTGAATAAAGTGACACTCCTCATTTTTGGTGGGATTTGCAAGCTGCTACAACCACTCTGGAAATCAGTCTGACTCTTCCTCAGAAAACTGGACATAGCATAAACCTGAGGACCTAGCTATTCCACTCCTGGGCATATACCCAGAAGATGCTCCAACATATAACAAGGACACATGCACCACTATGTTCATAGCACCCTTTATTTATAATAGCCAGAAGCTGGAAAGAACCCAGATGTCCTTCAACAGAGTAATGGATACAGAAAATGTGGTACATTTATACAATGGAATATTACTCAGCTATTAAAAATGAATTTGAGAAATTTTAGGTAAATGGATAGAACTAGAAATATCATTCTGAGAGAGGTAACCCAATTACAAAAGAACACACATGGTTATGTATTCACTGATATTTGGATATTAGCTCAAAAAGCTCACAATATCCAAGATACATCTCACAGACCACATGAAGCTCATGAAATGGAGAGCCAAAGTGTGGGTGCTTTGTCCCTTCTTATGGTAACAAAATACTCATGGGAGCAAATATGGAGACAAAGAGTGGACAGAAACTAGAGGAGGGGCTGTCCAGAGACTGCTCCACCTGGGTATCCATCCCTTGTGCAGTACACACTGATGTGGATGCCAGGAAGTGCATGCTGACAGTAGCCTAATTTTAAACTGTCTCCTTAGAGGTCTGCCAGACCTGAAGTATGCACAGGTGGATGTTCACAAGCTAACCATTTAGCTGATCATGGGTTCCTGAAGGAGGAGTGAGAGAGAGAAGACTGAAGGAGCTGAAAGGTTTGTGACCCCATAAAGAGAGCAACACTACCAACCAACCAGAGCTCCAGGGTCTAAGCCACCAGCCTGGGAGCAAATAGGGAGGGACCCATGACTCCAGCTATATGTATGGGAGATAACATTGTCAGGCATAGGTGGGTGAGGAAGTCCTTGGTCCAGTGAAGGCTGGACACCCAGTGTGGGGGAAATAGTGGGTAGGGAGGTGGGATGTGAGGTGGGTGGGGGCATATTCTCATAGAAGCAGGAAGAAGGGGGATGGAATAGGGGCTTCCTGGGTGTGGGGGGGAAGGGATTACATTTGAAATATAAATAAAATATCCAATAAAAAAACTAAAAAAAAAAAAAAGAGAAAAGAAAAGTCTAAAGACTAATTTGGAAGAATTTCCAGAACGTTCTGTAAGGCACAAACAGTAACTATCATTAAGAAAGTTACATTAAGAATTTCCTAGCAGATGATGACTTCAAAAATACTAAACATAGATTATGAACTCAGCCCATGTTTGGCATATTGAAATATCAAGAAATCACAGAAAGAGAAAGAATATAATGTCTGGAGTGAGTCAAATAAACTCTACATAACTTACTGGTAAACCAAATATAAAGACAAAGATACTTAGTATACAGAATTAAAATTTTCACAAATATGAGCACAGATATTTATGCATGATAAAGGAAGTATATAATAATAATTCTGCACTATTTATCATATGCCTTCAATTAAGGTAGATAATTACTTGTCACTGTAGCACACACCTATAATAAAAGAATTTAAAAGACTTAGGCAGAAGAATCATGGTATCCCAAAACTGTGCTCTACAGAAAGACACTGCCTCATAAAACCAAAATGAGTAAGACAATTATCAACAAAACAAATCTGTACAACTTTGCATGGTAGGTCATTCTCTAATGAATTTTACATACTTTCTGCAAACTGTTGTATAATGTTTAATTTATAAACTTTTCTTTAAAATGATTTTATAAGGTGCCATTAAAGTTGATGGTTCATAAAATGTTATCTTTATATTTACACAGAGTGTTTTTGCTGTTTATTCCAGTTACCATTAGGTTGCTGTTATAAAATTCTGTGACAAACAGCAACTTAGGAAAGAAAAGGTTAATTTAGCATACAAGTTCATGTTACACTTCATTAGAGCAGAGCCATCAAGAAAGCAGGAACATAAAACAGCTAGATACTCATAGCCACAATCATGGGAATAAAACAAATGCATGCATGCTTTCAGTAATCAGTTTCCTCTATCCACTCAGTTGCACTTCAAGTCCAAACTCAGGGAATTTTGCTATCCACAAAAGGATTGGTATGACTGCAAACTAATGTAGCCAAGATGGCCTTTCTTTACATACCAATTGGTCATTATGGGAGAAAGCTTATAATTAGCTAGATTCAGAATGAAAATTTTTAGACATAAAAAGTCTTCAGTCATGAAATGGCTCATTTTTAACAGTATTTGCCATGAGAACACAAGTTTTTGAGTTTAACAATAATCTACCTAAAATACCCATATATTTTGGTTAAGAATTGCATTTGATTACTTGATAGACAAGTGCATCTCTTGGGCTTGCTGTCCAACAAGTACTTGCCTATTTTCAGATCCACAGATCAATAAAAGGACCTGTTTCCAAAACATTAGGTAAATGGTGCCTGACTAACAGTGTACAAGATTGTCCCAGGTTTCCCTGAATATGCAATAATATGCCAATACTTCCTGCCCACAACTCTTAATCAAATAAGTCACTGTTTGTATGAGCAATGAAGTCTTTTCTTCTCTGCCCATTCCTTTGAGTTCTATTTTTTTCCTAGTATGATTCAAAAGAATTTCCATACTCTGAATACCACTGTCTCATAAGTGATCATCACCAACTATATGGAGAAATGGCGACTGGGACTAGGTCACTCATTTTCTTGCCTAAAAGCTAAGCAAAAGAAAAGAAAGAAAAGAAATATGAGTCTCTCACTCTTCTATTAACACTAACTCTGTAGTGTAATAAATAAGTTCAATTTATGTACCTGTTAATTGACCTAGGAAGATTGAACAGTTCTTACTTCGGGCGCTTACTTAGTCAAAAATGTAAATATTTAAGCAAGACTATAATCAATGTATCATCCATCTTAGCTACCTGACTGCACACAAAGGTTCATTATTAAATAGATTCTGCAGGGCTTACTGCATATTGCACTCTCAAATGTAGTTACTGGTACCTGAAAGCAATTTTCAAGCTGTCTATGAAGAGAACTAAGGAATAGAAGTAATTTTAAGAATCAACTGAGCGGCGTGTGGGACCTTATCAGATTGGGAATAGTGATTCTGAGTCGAGTCAGTGTCTAAGAGTGATTTCGACAGCGGACTACACGGAAACCTTCTAAAACAAAAAAAAAAAAAAAAAAAATCATTGAGCTAGTCACACATTATAAAAAAATAGACAATAGTTTTTAAACCAATTTCAAAAAAAGATATAAAAACAAAAGATAAGAAAAGACATTTCATACTCATCAAAGGAAAAATCTACTAAGAGTTACCAAATAACACTTAATTCAGAGCATATATTCTCCAAATCAAGGGCACCCACAATCATAAAAGAAACTCTATTTAGGCTCAAAGCCCATACCACACCTCACACAATAATAGTGGGAAACTTCAACATCCCACTTTTATCAATGGACAGATCATGGAAACAGAAACATAATAGAGATACAGTGAAGCTAACAGAAGTATGGACCAAATGGGATTTAACAAATAGCTATAGAACTTTAATCCTAAACAAAGAATATACCTTCTCAGCACATCGTGATACCTTCTCCAAAACAGATCATATAATTGGTCACAAAACAGGCCTCTACAGATAACAAAAGATTGAAATAATCCCATGTATCTTATCAGATCACCACAGAATAAGGCTGGTCTTCAATAACAACAATAATAACAGAAATCCCACATACGAAGTGACACCCACCCAATGATAACTTGGTCAAGGAAAAATGAAGAAATTAATGACATTTTAGAATGTAAGGTAAATAAACTCACAACATACCCAAACTTATGGGACACAATGAAAGAAATGCTAAGAAGAAAACTCATTGTTTGAGTGCCTCAAAAAGAAACTAGAGAGAGCATACATTAGCATCTTGGCAGCACAATTGAAAGCTCTAGAACAAAAAGAACCAAATACATTCAAGAGGAGTAGACAGCAGAATGTATTCAAACTCAGGGTTGAAATCAACTAAATATAAATAAAAAGAACTACACAAAGAATCAGCAAAACCAGGAGCTGGCTCTTTGAGAAAAGAAACAAGATAGATAAACCCTTAGCCAGACTAATCTGAGGGCACAGAGATATTATATAAATAACAAAATCAGAAATGCAAAGGGAGAATAATGACAAAAAATGAAAAAATTCAAAAAATCATCACATCTACTACAAAAGGCTATACTAAATAAAATTATAAAATCTGGATGAAATGGACAACTTTCTAGATAGTTACCAGATACCAAAGTTAAATAAGAAACAGATAAACCCTGTAAACAGTCCCATAATCCATAAAGAAATATAAACAGTCATGAAAAGTCTCCAATCAAAAAAAAAAAAAAAAAAAAAAAAAGGCCCAGGACCAGATGGGTTTACTGCAGAATAATATCAGACCTTCAAAGAAGACCTACTAACAATACTCTTCAAACAGTTCAACAAAATATAAACAGAAGAAACAATTCCCAATTCGATTTTGTAGCCACAAATATGGCTAACAAGATATGTAAACCACACAAGACCTAAGAAAGAAAGAAATCTTAAGCCATTTCACCTCTGAATAGTGAGCAAAAATCCTCTTAAAATTCTCGCAAACAGAATCAAAAAACACATCAAAACTATCATTTACCACAATCAAGTAGGCTTCATTCCAGGGATGCAGGAACTGTTAATATGTGGAAATCCATCAATGTAATACACAATATAAAATTACTCAAAGGAAAAAAACCACATGGTCATTTCATTAGATGCTTTAAAAGCATTTGAAAAAAATTCAACATCCCTTCATGGTAAAAGTCTTGGAAATATCAGAATTCAATTCCCATACCTAAACATAGTAACGGCAATATACAGCAAACCAGAAGCCAACAGCAAACTAAATGGAGAGAAACTTAAGCAATTCCACTAAAATCAGGACTAGACAAGGCTGCCCACATTCTCCCTACTTATTCAATATAGTACTCTAAGTCCTATCTAGAGAAATTAGACAGGAAAAGGAGGTCAAAGGAAAGAAGTATCAAAATATCATATTTACAGATGATATGATAGTTTAATTAAGTGACCCAAAAAATTCCACCAGAGGACTCTTAAACCTGACAAACAACTTTAGTTAAGTGACTGGATAAAAAATTACCTCAAACAAATTAGTAGCCTTTCAATACTCAAAGGATAAATGGGCTGAGAAAGAAATTAGGGAAATGACACCTATCACAATAGTCACAAACCATATAAAATATCTTGGTGTGACTCTAACCAACCAAGTGAAAGATCTGTATGACAAGAAGTCAAGTCTCTGAAGAAAAAAAAAAAATGAAGAGAATCTTATAAGGCGGAAAGATCTCCCATGCTCACGATTTGGCATGGTTCAAATACTAAAAATGTCCATCTTGCTGAAAGCAATCAAAGATTCAATGCAATTCCCCATCAAAATTCCAACTCAATGCTTCATAGAGTTAGAAAGAGTAATTTGCACCATCCTTGACCTCAAGCAGTATATAGAGAAATAGTGATAAAAAAAAAAAAGTGCCTGGTATTTGCACAGTGACAGGCAGGTATATAAATGGAATAGAATTGAAGTCCTGTTCTGAAAGGAATCTGTACTCCCCCTGAACACCTATCTCGTGCCATTCCCTTCCCCACATCCTGCATTTTTGTGTTTATAACCTCTGTGTAAATAAGTAAATTATGATGTGATTTAAATAAAAAAAAAAAGAATTGAAGACCAAGAAATGAAACAACACACCTATGGACACTCGATCCTTGACAAAGGAGCTAAACCCATCCAGTGGAAAATAAACCATATTTTCAACAATGGTGTGTGTTCAACTGAAGGTCAGCATGTAGAAGAATACAAATTGATCCATTCTTATCTCTTTGTACAAAGCTCAAGTCCAAGTGGATCAAGGACTTCCACATACAACCAGATACACTGAAACTAATAGAAGAGAGTGGAGGCCTTACACATGGATAGGAAAAATTACGACAGAACAATAGCTTGCCTAAGACACATGCACTGGCCTCAAAATGAAACTTCTGAAGGCAAGGACACTATCAATGGCAATGGCACCAAGAGATTGGGAAAAGATCTTTACCAATCCTACATCTGATAGAGGGCTAATATCCAATATATATAAAGAGCTCAAGAAGTTAGACTCCACAGAACCAAATAACTCTATTAAAATGGAGGTGCAGAGTTAAACAGTGAATTCTTACCTGAGAAATACTGAATGGCGAGAAGCACCTATAGGCAGAGTCATAGTGACATGTCCCCTTAACCTTCACCCAGCTGATACCCTGTTCTGAAAGTTATCTGTACTCCCCATCCCCTGAACACCTATGCTCTGGTGTCATCCCCTTCCCCACATCCTGCCTTTTTGTGTTTATAACCCCTGTGTGAATAAGTAAATTATGATTTGATTTAAATAATTAATAAATTTTAAAAAAAAAAAACTGAAAAATAAAATGCTTTGTAAAACTCAGTTTGCCCCTGCTTTCCTTAGGATAGGCACCTGTAGTAGAAATTATTTAACCCCTCAAATTAGCCACAGTAAATCTCCTACCCGAATGAGACCACTAAAGAAGACACAACTCAATAATTATGTATAAATAGACACCTAGATTGCGCAGGTTTACCGCTACACTACTCTAATCCCCAGCTATGATATCCCTTATAACTTGTGGTTATCTCAGGCTGCGTCCTTGTCCTCAGAGCTCCAGCTCCTCCATCCTTTGCTTCCTTCTATCTCCGGCCCTTCCTTCTGCTTCTACTTCTTCTCTTCTTCCGTTCTCTGCTTCTGCTTCTGCTTCATTTTATATGGAATTCCTCTAACTCTCTCCTGCCCTAAGCCTTTTTCTCCACCTCCCCTTCTACTGCCCAATCTCTGGCTCTAGTCTTTATTTTACAGGTTTTAAATGGACAGAAGGTTTACAAGACGTCACTTGTGTACAGATTCAATCATCCTCTGCAGCCCCTCCCAGAAGGTGGAACTAGGATCAAAATACAAGGCTGGGGCTGTCCACAACATTGATTCAATCCTCCACTGCAGCCACTCCCAGGAGGGTGAAACTAGGATCAAAATACAAGCCTGGGGCTATCCACTGGGAACTAGGATCAAAATAAAAAGCTGAGGCTATCCACAACAGGCATCTTTCACTGAGTCGTGTTCTGTACATTTTACTTCACTATTTAGAATTTTTTCTCTGAAGTTATATCAGAACAACTGCCCATACATCTATCAACTTGTCCAGCTGCTTCTTTGAATAAAATGTTCCTTTTTAATATGTTAAAAAAAGAAATGTTCAACATTCTTAGTCATCACGGAAATGCAAATCAAAACAATGTTGAGATTCCATATCACAGGAGTCAGAATGGCTAAGATCAAAACCTCAGGTAACAGCAGATGCTTCTGAGGATGTAGAGAAAGGGAAATACACCTCCAGTTTTGGTGGGATTGCAAGATGATGCAACCACTCTGAAAATCAGTCTTGTAGGTCCTCAGAATATTGGACATAGTACTACCTGAGGAGCCACCCCTGGGCATATACCCAAAAGATGTTCCAACATATAATAAGGACACATGCTCCACTATGTTCATAGCAGCTATATTTATAATAGCCAGAAGCTGGAAACAATGCAGATGTTCTTCAACAGAGGAATGGATACAGAAAATGTAGTACATTTACACAATGGAATACTATTAAAACCAATGACTTCATGCAATTCTTAGACAAATGAATGGAACTAAAAATATTATCCAGAGTGAGATAACCAAATCACAGAAGAACATATATGGTATGCATTCACCAATAAGTGGATATTAGCACAAAAGCTTGCAGTACCTAAGATACAATTCACAGACCATTCATGAAGCTCAAGAAGAAGGAAGACTAAAGTGTTGTTGCTTCAATCCTTAGAAAGGGGAACAAAATTCTCTAGGGAGAAAATATGGAAACAAACTGTGGAGCAGAGACTGAAGGAAAGGCCATCCAGAGACTGTCCAAACTGGGGATTCATCTCATATACAGTCACCAAACCTAGATACTATTGCAGATGGCAAGAATTGCATGCTGAAAGAAGCCTGATAAAGCTGTCTCCTGAAAGGCTCTGCCAGAGCCTGACAAATACTGAGGTAGATGCTCGAAGCCAACCAATGGACGGAACATGGGGCACCCAATAAATGAGTTAGATAAAGGACTGAAGGAGATGAAGGGGCTTGCACCCACAGGAAAAACAACAATACCAACCAACCAACCTCCCTCCAAACTTCCAGGGACTAAACCACCAACTGAAGTGTACACATGGAGGGACCCATTGCTCCAGCTGCATATGTAGCAGAGGATGGCCTTGTTGGATATCAGACCTGGGAAGACTGGATGCACCCATGTAGGGGAATGTCAGGACAAGAAGTGAGAGTTGGTAGGTGGGTTGGGGGAACAATCTTATAAAAGAAGGGAGAAGGAAGATAGGATAGGGGATTTCCAGAGTGGAAATGGGAAAGGGGATTACATTTCAAGGGTAAATAAATAAAATGTCCAGTAAAAAAAAAATGACAACTAAGTTCTTCACAAACATTGAGAACAATTTTAAAACTCATATGGGAGCACAAATGACCCTAGATAACCAAGGTAATTCTGAACAGCAACAAAAAACTTTTGAGGTCATAATATATCTGATTGTAAGTTTACTATAGGGATCCATCCCTTTTCCCCAAATAGTCTCAGCTTGGAACATTGGATTACAATGTAATACACAGAAATACAAATGCCGAGCAGTTGAAAAAGCTGGGCCCCTGCATCTCTCTCCTTGATGTCCTCCTTGTGCCTGCAAATCTATCTCCTTCCTGCAAAGTAATCCAGCAACCAGAAACACACCGTGTCTACGCTAAAATCTTAAACCTGACAAACAACTTTAGTTAAGTGACTGGATAAAAAATTACCTCAAACAAATTAGTAGCCTTTCAATACTCAAAAGGATAAATGGGCTGAGAAAGAAATTAGGGAAATCACACCTATCACAATAGTCACAAACCATATAAAATATCTTGGTGTGACTCTAACCAACCAAGTGAAAGATCTGTATGACAAGAATGTCAAGTCTCTGAAGAAAAAAAAAAAATGAAGAGAATCTTTAAGGCGGAAAGATCTCCCATGCTCACGATTTGGCATGGTTCAAATACTAAAAATGTCCATCTTGCTGAAAGCAATCAATAGATTCAATGCAATTCCCATCAAAATTCCAACTCAATGCTTCATAGAGTTAGAAAGAGTAATTTGCACCATCCTTGACCTCAAGCAGTATCATAGAGAAATAGTGATAAAAAAAAAAAAGTGCCTGGTATTTGCACAGTGACAGGCAGGTATATAAATGGAATAGAATTGAAGTCCTGTTCTGAAAGGAATCTGTACTCCCCCTGAACACCTATACTCTGGTGCCATTCCCTTCCCCACATCCTGCATTTTTGTGTTTATAACCTCTGTGTAAAATAAGTAAATTATGATGTGATTTAAATAAAAAAAAAGAATTGAAGACCAAGAAATGAAACAACACACCTATGGACACTCGATCCTTGACAAAGGAGCTAAACCCATCCAGTGGAAAATAAACCATATTTTCAACCAATGGTGTGTGTTCAACTGAAGGTCAGCATGTAGAAGAATACAAATTGATCCATTCTTATCTCTTTGTACAAAGCTCAAGTCCAAGTGGATCAAGGACTCCACATACAACCAGATACACTGAAACTAATAGAAGAGAAAGTGGGGAAGAGCCTTGAACACATGGTCATAGGGAAAAATTACTGAACAGAACACCAATAGCTTATGCTCTAAGATCAAACAATGACACATGGACCTCATAAAATTGAAAAACTTCTGAAAGGCAAAGGACACTATCAATAGGACAGATTGGCAACCAAGAGATTGGGAAAAGATCTTTACCAATCCTACATCTGATAGAGGGCTAATATCCAATATATATAAAGAGCTCAAGAAGTTAGACCCACAGAACCAAATAACTCTATTAAAATGGAGGTGCAGAGTTAAACAGTGAATTCTTAACTGAGAAATACTGAATGGACGAGAAGCACCTATAGCAGAGTCATAGTGACATGTCCCCTTAACCTTCACCCAGCTGATACCCTGTTCTGAAAGTTATCTGTACTCCCCACCCCTGAACACCTATGCTCTGGTGTCATCCCCTTCCCACATCCTGCCTTTTTGTGTTTATAACCCCTGTGTGAATAAGTAAATTATGATTTGATTTAAATAATTAAATAAATTTTAAAAAAAATAAAAACTGAAAAATAAAAGTGCTTTGTAAAACTCAGTTTGCCCCTGCTTTCCTTAGGATAGGCACCTGTAGTAGAGATTATTTAACCCTCAAATTAGCCACAGTAAATCTCCTACCCGAATGAGACCACTAAAAGAAGACACAACTCATAATTATGGTATAAATAGAACACCTAGATTGCGCAGGTTTACCGCTACACTACTCAATCCCCAGCTATGATATCCCTTATAACTTGTGGTTATCTCAGGCTGCGTCCTTGTCCTCAGAGCTCCAGCTCCTCCATCCTTTGCTTCCTTCTATCTCCGGCTTCCTTCTGCTTCTACTTCTTCTCTTCTTCCGTTCTCTGCTTCTGCTTCTGCTTCATTTTATATGGAATTCCTCTAACTCTCTCCTGCCCTAAGCCTTTTTCTCCACCTCCCCTTCTACTGCCCATCTCTGGCTCTAGTCTTTATTTTACAGGTTTTAAATGGACAGAAGGTTTACAAGACGTCACTTGTGTACAGATTCAATCATCCTCTGCAGCCCTCCCAGAAGGTGGAACTAGGATCAAAATACAAGGCTGGGGCTGTCCACAACATTGATTCAATCCTCCACTGCAGCCACCCCAGGAGGTGAAACTAGGATCAAAATACAAGCCTGGGCTATCCACTGGGAACTAGGATCAAAATAAAAAGCTGAGGCTATCCACAACAGGCATCTTTCACTGAGTCGTGTTCTGTACATTTTACTTCACTATTTAGAATTTTTTCTCTGAAGTTATATCAGAACAACTGCCCATACATCTATCAACTTGTCCAGCTGCTTCTTTGAATAAAAATGTTCCTTTTTAATATGTTAAAAAAAAGAAATGTTCAACATTCTTAGTCATCACGGAAATGCAAATCAAAACAATGTTGAGATTCCATATCACAGGAGTCAGAATGGCTAAGATCAAAACCTCAGGTAACAGCAGATGCTTCTGAGGATGTAGAGAAAGGGAAATACACCTCCAGTTTTGGTGGGATTGCAAGATGATGCAACCACTCTGAAAATCAGTCTTGTAGGTCCTCAGAATATTGGACATAGTACTACCTGAGGAGCCACCCCTGGGCATATACCCAAAAGATGTTCCAACATATAATAAGGACACATGCTCCACTATGTTCATAGCAGCTATATTTATAATAGCCAGAAGCTGGAAACAATGCAGATGTTCTTCAACAGAGGAATGGATACAGAAAATGTAGTACATTTACACAATGGAATACTAATTAAAACCAATGACTTCATGCAATTCTTAGACAAATGAATGGAACTAAAAATATTATCCAGAGTGAGATAACCAAATCACAGAAGAACATATATGGTATGCATTCACCAATAAGTGGATATTAGCACAAAAGCTTGCAGTACCTAAGATACAATTCACAGACCATTCATGAAGCTCAAGAAGAAGGAAGACTAAAGTGTTGTTGCTTCAATCCTTAGAAAGGGGAACAAAATTCTCTAGGGAGAAAAATATGGAAACAAACTGTGGAGCAGAGACTGAAGGAAAGGCCATCCAGAGACTGTCCAAACTGGGGATTCATCTCATATACAGTCACCAAACCTAGATACTATTGCAGATGGCAAGAATTGCATGCTGAAAGAAGCCTGATAAAGCTGTCTCCTGAAAGGCTCTGCCAGAGCCTGACAAATACTGAGGTAGATGCTCGAAGCCAACCAATGGACGGAACATGGGGCACCCAATAAATGAGTTAGATAAAGGACTGAAGGAGATGAAGGGGCTTGCACCCACAGGAAAAACAACAATACCAACCAACCAACCTCCCTCCAAACTTCCAGGGACTAAACCACCAACTGAAGTGTACACATGGAGGGACCCATTGCTCCAGCTGCATATGTAGCAGAGGATGGCCTTGTTGGATATCAGACCTGGGAAACTGGATGCACCCATGTAGGGGAATGTCAGGACAAGAAAGTGAGAGTTGGTAGGTGGTTGGGGGAACAATCTTATAAAAGAAGGGAGAAGGAAGATAGGATAGGGGATTTCCAGAGTGGAAATGGGAAAGGGGATTACATTTCAAGGGTAAATAAATAAAATGTCCAGTAAAAAAAAAATGACAACTAAGTTCTTCACAAACATTGAGAACAATTTTAAAACTCATATGGAGCACAAATGACCCTAGATAACCAAGGTAATTCTGAACAGCAACAAAAAACTTTTGAGGTCATAATATATCTGATTGTAAGTTTTACTATAGGGATCCATCCCTTTTCCCCAAATAGTCTCAGCTTGGAACATTGGATTACAATGTAATACACAGAAATACAAATGCCGAGCAGTTGAAAAAGCTGGGCCCCTGCATCTCTCTCCTTGATGTCCTCCTTGTGCCTGCAAATCTATCTCCTTCCTGCAAAGTAATCCAGCAACCAGAAACACACCGTGTCTACGCTGAAAATCTATGCTAGGGAGATCTTTGACAACTGTGGCAATCGTATACTGACACTGACCTTTGCACTTCACATGGTCTCTTCTGATCTACCATACTCAGTAGTGAATCATCTGGAATATATGAAGCCTTGGAACTTTGAGACAGTGATAAGATCCACTGTAGAGGGACGATTTCCCCAATGGGTATTGAGCATACGAGAAAATAATAAATGCACCTGATGAACAAGAAACTGAGTATTTAACAGGAGAAAGTTGACAGTTGAGATATCTGAAACTGGAAATAAATATAAATAAATAAATAAATAAATAAATAAATAAATAAAATTCTGATAAGCTATATCTATGCCTATGAACACATATGTGTGATTGCATGTAAAACATAGATACATATGCCCTTCTTTTAATGGGTGTGTGAGTGTGTGCAAATAACTGTCTGCAATAGCGGTAAGTACCACAAAGTATGAGTTGGTACTCAAAGAGATCAGAAGGTAGCATCAGATCTCTTGGAGTTGCAATTGTGAATGCAAGAAACTCAAATTGTGTCCTTTAATATAGTATTACATACTCTTAACTGCTGAGGATATCTTTCTGGTAATCACTATATTAAATGCTTTACACTATAAACTTTCATGTTAAGGCATCCTCATTTGATAAGAATAAATACATTTTATAGAAGGTATGCAGTTTTCTCAGTTCTCGATTATGGAACTAGGTCACTTGTCCTTATACTGTACAACAAGCACATTCCTGGCTGAGGCATTTCTCCAGACTGAAACTTATTTATTAAGCAAAAGTCTTACTGCTCAATCTCATTCAGGGAATATTTTTCTGTAGTTCCACTAGACCAATATAATCTGTCTAAATCTTCCTTGTCAAAGACAAATCTTTCAAGTTTCAGATTTCCCTTGGATTTTGTTTTTTCTGGTTCTCAACTTGCATAATTCAAAAATAGAAGTCTTTTTTCTGTATTTGTATAACTCGTTATATCTAGTAATTTCCAGTTCACTCTCAGTAGATTCATTTTAGAGCTAACTATTCTCCCCTACATCTCTCTACACTCAATCACCATACATATGCACTATCTGAAGTTTTTTATTTTTTCAAATACCTTGAGTTTAAATTTCAAATGATATTGAGCATTTTTACATTTGCACAGGAATATTTAAGATTGTCACTTTAATTGTGAATATATATAAAATGTTTCTACAAATGTATCCTAAAAGTTATTTAGATTACTCTAAACAAAGAATTATTACTTAATAATCTATACCTGCATCTTAAGTAACTAAAGTGTCAAAGCAACTTAAATGGGAAGGGATTGGTTTGTTTTACAATTCCAGGTTATAGTCCCTCAATGCAGTGCTGTCAAGACAAGAAGTTCAAGTAGGCAATGCTATCATTCTCATAGTCAAGAGAAGATTAGTGAATTAATGCATGCATGCTAGTATGAGTACTTGTTCTATTTGTACAGTCCTTGTCCTGCCAACAATTAAGATGAGTCTTCCATATTAATGAAAAAGATCCAGGCAACCCCGAAGGGTACTTCCAAATGCCCAGTTCTCAGTTGATTCTAGATTGTGTCAAGTTGACAAGTATTATCAGGAATATTTCATGACATGTTAGAGAGAGGAGGCAAGTCAAACAAATTCTACTTCTGGCAAACTAAGGTAAGCCTCATTTCAATTAAGAGCATTCTTCCAGTTCTTGGTTTGTTGTTGTTGTTTTTGTTTTTTTGTTTGTTTGTTTGTTTTTTCACTTAGGTTAATCCAGAAATCTATAACTAGTATGTAGGATAAGTAACTGTGGAGTGCTAAGTCCTAGAATGAAATTTCTATATCATATTTTCACCTCTGAAAAGCTCTTGGAACCCTGCAGAAGAGGGGACAGAATGACTTCAAGAGCCAGAGTTTGGAGAGAACTTCTGCGAAACTGTTTTCTGGGTAGGACAGGGTCATTATATAGTTGAATTCATAGTAGCCTTCAAAAAACCTCTGCCAGATCTAGCCATTTAAAACTTCACCATGAGTGGGAGAAAATCCTAAAATCTCATCTGTGTTGTCCGATCTATCCATAGTTGATGGTCAAGGTGGAAGGGAAAGTGAGTTTTCTTTAGGAAAATAGGTTTCTTATAGGTTACCTATGCTACAGCACAATGGTCCTACACCCCTGTGTAAACTGGTACCACAGAGTGAGTTTAATGGGTTAAAAAATCACAAAGGTTGTAAATATGGGAGGCCCCTGGATATATGGATGAAGGAATTGGAGTTAGATATGTTAAAGATATGTTGCAAGTATGAATGATACTTTCAAAGTACACATAGAAAACATGTATTTTATACAACTTGGAATGAAGTTCACCATATAAACTTCCAATACTCTTTTAGTTCACAAAGATAAATTAGAGATGGTCATGGGAATATAAAGTCATCTTAGTAAGTCCTGGTACTTCATAAATCCATTTCGATCAACTTCTACAGACAACATGTATGGTGTAATAAATTTCTAGTTCCCTAGTCCTCTGGTTGGTTAATAACATGAGGCCTGCAAATGTAATATTATCTAGTCTACTATGAATTTGTATTTGGAAAGCAGAGAGGTGTTTGTGAAAACCATAGTTTGAAATAATAACAATGTTTAAAAGTTGTTCCAGTAAATATTGCTATTTTAATTCTTATGGCCTCAGATTATTTATAAGAGCTCTCCAAATGTAAGTGTATAAACAATTTATTAAAATTTATCTTTCTTTTCCTGTGAAATGCATTGGCATTGTTGGCATTATTTTGTATTTTATGCATTGGAGACAACTGAGAGTGGAAGGGAATTTTAATTACTATTTGGCTACAGAAAACTGGTTTACAGGTAACAAGTGTTCTCTTTAAAATTGAGAAAATTAAAGTGAAAGAAAACCAAATTCTACTTCTGGCAAACTAAGATAAGCCTCATTTCAAATCAATAACATTCTTCCAGTTATTGGTTTTGTTGTTGTTGTTTTTATTTTTTGTTTGTTTGGTTGGCTGGTTGGTTTTTTTGTTGTTTTTCAAGTCAGGGTTTCTCTGTATAAGCCTGGCTGTCCTGGAACTCACTTTGTAGACCAAGACTCTGCTGGCCTCAAACTCAGAAATCCACCTGCCTCTGCCTCTTTAGTGCTTGGATTAAAAGAAGCATGAGCTACCACTGCCAGATCAATAGCATTCTTAAAATACCACATATTCTTTCTTAAATGTGTTACACATATTAAGGTAAAAATCTTTTGAGACTGAGAAACATGGATTCAAATCTTAACACAGCCACACGTTCCTTGGAAGTTTTGGTAAATTCGTCATTCTTCTTGAGTATCCAGTGTTAAAGTGTTAAGTAGTAATCATATGCTCTTTTTTATTTGATATTTTATTAATTTACATTTCAACTGTTATCCCCTTTTGTCAGGAGACATAATGGGACAAGCTAATAATTAGCAGGTCATCATCCTGAAATTCTTGCCTCGGATTATAATATAATCTGTGACAAGTGTACCCCATTCAGTAAGGCTGTGGCGGATGTATTTTAGGAAAAAACCCTGCTATTAATATGCTTTTCCTATTATTATTATTATTAAACATGTAATGATCACTAAGCAATAGCACACCCTTTTGGAACAGAGCTCTGCAGATCCACGAAGATGTATTGTCTCATAGTGATACATTATAGACAAATAGATGATTTCTTAAGTCTTAATGATGATCCTATAAGGATTCCAAAAATTGTGTCAATGATTATTTAGCTCTTTTATAGTGGGACTGGTAGTAAGTCCCTTTCTGATAATCAATACTGCTATGAGAAACTCTGCCAGTCTCCCAAGTGTCATCAGTTAACAGCCCTTAGATAGTAACACATTCCTGCTCAGAGCACATTCCAATGAGGTTGTAAAACAATTAACCAAAAGTCATTTAAAGCGAACTCACGATTTATTATATTTATATTATATATAAAAATGTATTATATATTTTATACATATTTAATATTGTAATAATATTAAATATAATATTATTATATTTAAACCTTCGATGAACCTGTGGAGCTAGACAGGTGATGGATGTTTAGTCAGATAATTACTCCTAATGGATATTCATTTAAACATTTTCTGTTGTAAACTTCTATTTCAATTTATGATTTGAATTTTGGTGTGAACTTGTGATGAACTTTGTAACATGTGATCATGTACTCTGAAGGATTTATAAGACAAAGGAATGTTTGTTAGCCTCTCTCTCTTTTCTCTCTTTGCTTTCTTTCTTCTCTTCCGTGCTTAGAATCTCTCCACTTAGAATTTTTTCTTTGTCAGAATTTTTTCCCTTTCTCCACTTAGGACCCTTCCACTTTTTTTCTTAGATAGCTTTCATAGGAAACTTTTTACACTTAGTAATAAACTATAATAACTTCTTTAAGTGTCTTTTCTTCCTGTGACCTCAAACAAACAGACCTAAGTTAGAGCTTAGCAGCACCTGCAGAGTGAGTACTAAAGCCATTTGCCTAATCTTCTGCTGTCCTTGGGTTGAGCTGCTAAGTGTACCCAGAAACTGCAGTTTCTGGCCTCAGAAGATCAAATATATAGCAAGTCAGCTACAGTAGTCTAGTAAGTAAACTTTAGTACAGTAGAGAAGTAAACCTTATTATGCAGCAACCTTAACTATCTCATAAGACCAAGTCTTACCCTCGCCAACACTCTTCTAATTCCTATCCTCCTCGACTGCCTCAGAAGAACTGACCGGAGGAGAAAAAAGAAGATCACTTTCTCCTCCCACTAAGCTGGGGCTGGCTCCGGCACCCTTTCCTGGTTCCACCCAGAAAAACCCTGTCCCATCCTTCTTACCCCTGCTTCTATGAGGGTGCTCCCCCTTGCACCCACACATTCCCACCTAACAGCCCTAGCATTTCCCTACACTGGGTTATCAAGCCTTTCACAGGACCAAGGGTCTCCCCTCTCATTGATGCCAGATAAGGCCATCCTCTGCTACATGTGCAGCTGGAGCCATGGGTACTCTTTGTTTGGTGATTCAATCCCAGGGATCTCAGGGGTGTCTGATTGGTTGATGTTATTCTCCCTATGCAGTTGCAAACCCCTTCAGCTCCTCCAGTCCTTGCCCTAACTCTTCCATTGGATTTCCCATGCTCAGTCTGAACGTTGGCTGCAAGCATCCACATTTGTATTCATCAGGCTCTGATAAAGCATCTCAGGAGACAGCTATATCAAGCTCCTGTCAGCAAGCACTTCTTTTTTTTTTTTTCGAGACAGGGTTTCTCTGTGTAGCCCTGGCTGTCCTGGAACTCACTCTGGAGACCAGGCTGGCCTCGAACTCAGAAATCCGCCTGCCTCTGCCTCCCAAGTGCTGGGATTAAAGGCGTGCGCCACCACCGCCCGGCCTAGCAAGCACTTCTTGACATCCACGAAAGTGTCTGGGTTTGGTGTCTGCATATCAGATGGAGCCCGGTAGGGGCAGTCTCTGTATGGCCTTTCTTTCAGTCTTTGCTCCACTCTTTGTCCTGGTATTTCTTTAGACAAGAGCAATCCTGGGTTAAAATTTTGGAGATAAGTAGGTGGCCTCATCTTCCTCAAATGGGGGCCTTGTCTACTTCTGGATGTGGTTTCTACAGGTTTTTCCTCCCTTTGTTGGATTTTTCAGCTAATGTCATCATCATTGGGTCCTGGGAGCCTCTTGCTTTTCTTGCATCTGAGACTTTTGGGTGGCTACCCCTTGTTCCTCATTCCCCATTGCTACACACCTCTGTTCAATTTCCTGACCCCTGAATATCAACCCTGTCTCATCCCATTCTTGATCCTGCCCCTCCTTTTTCCCTCTTCTCTTTCTCCCAAGTCCCTCTCACCCTTCTAAGGGTTTTGTTACCCTTCTAAGAAGGACTGAAACAACCATACTTTGGTCTTTCTTCTTCTTGAGCTTCATATGATCTGTGAGTTATAACCAACATATTCAGAGTTTTTTGCATGATAGTCACTTATCAGTGAGAATATACCATGTGTACTCTTTTGTGACTGGGTTACCTCAATCAGCATGATATCTTCTAGTTTCATCCATTTGCCTGCGAATTTCCTGAAGTTATTGTTTTTAATTCCATTGTGTAAATGTGCCACATTTTCTGTATCCATTACTCTATTGAGGAAAACCTGAGTTCTTTCCACCTTCTGGCTATTATAAACAGGCTGCTATAAAACAACCCAGAGATTTCATCTCACATCAGTCAGAATGGCTAAGATAAGAAAACTCATGTGACAGCAAATGCTGGCAGGGATGTGATGAATGAGGAATATTCGTCCATTATTGGTGGGATTGAAAGCTGGTACAACCACTATGGAAATCAGTCTGGTGGTTCCTCAGAAAACTGGACCTAAGGACCCAGCTATACCACTCCTGGGCATATACCTAAAAGATGCTCCAACATATAACCATATGCTCTCAATTGGTTTTCTAGCTTCATTTCTCTTGCTATGATAAAATCACTTGACAAAAGTAACTTAGCAGAGAGATGTTTATTCATCTTACAATTTCACATCATACTCTATTGTGGACTGCCCGAGTGCTGTGTGTATTTTGATGTTTATTCTGCTTCCTTAAGAGGGGCTGACCGGAAGAAGAGTGGATCCATGTGATTCCATGTGAAACTTCTCTCCATTTTAACTGATCAATAAAGACATCAGAAGTCAATCTCTGGGTAAAGAATATGGTGAGATTTCTTGTTCCCTTATGGAAGAGGAGGAGAGAGAGGGAGAGGATTTGGACCAGGCTGTGAATGGAATAGGAAGTAGTAGACATGTAACTCTAGGGGACTGATAGTTTGTAGCCTCTGCAGATCCAGGATGAAGCAAGATTTTTTTTTTTTGCTCAGCCATTGAGTTATCTGGCCCATTTTAAAATATAAAATGTTGGGTGGTGTTTTTAATCTGAAGCGACTCAGGTGGGTCAGAGAAAGAGCATTGACTGAGTGGTTGTTAAAGGCTGGGCAAAGTTACCTATGAGAGCTGGATGAGAAGGAAGTTGTCTGCACTTGGTAAGGAGCAAGGTTACATTTTAAAACTGCATGCAACATAGTCAATCAGGGTTTGGAAGTTAAAGGAGAAAATTAAAAGAACTAGTTCTATCCATTCCCAGTCAAAAGCAGGAAGAAATGAAATTATGTATGCTCGGTGCTAACTTGCTTGTGCTTAGCTCATTTCCCTTTTCTTATGCCATTTAGGAACTGCTGCCTAGGAAACGGTGACATCAACACTAAACTGGGACTTTCTATTTCAATTAACAATTGAAATACCCGAGATATTCCCACAGGACAATTCAATGTAGACAGTACTTCACTGAACCCTCTTCTTGAGTTATGTTAGGTTGTATCAAGTTATCTAACTATCACAACTAGCTTGTTATCCAGGATAACTTCTTGGTTTTGACCTCACAGTTCTATGGGTTATTATGAAGAGGGAATAAAGAGAAGGAATGCTACCAGTATTTATGACCACTAAACATTTAGTACGAATGAAGCATTAAAGAGCTTGGAGATGGCTCATTTGATAAAACATTTTCCATGTAATCATGAGAAACTATCTTTGATTCTCAATGCCCACATAAAATGAAGAGCATAAAGATAAACATCTTTTTACACCATTCTGCAGAAGTGGAAAGGGTTGATCTATGGTGGTCAGGTCTGCTACCAGGTCTGGTTTAGTGAGTTTTAGGTTCTGTTTGCAGCATCTAGTATTAGAAAATATGGTGAAGAGTAACAGAAGAAAATAACCTGACATCCATGTCTGGTCTCCACATTCACATTCACATATACATGTGCATGTGCACACATCTGTACACATACACACACACACACACACACACACACACACACACATACAAACTGAAAATGTAAAAACAAAAGAAACAAAGTGTCATTAAGTCACCAATTAAGAGGTCATTATACTAAGTGGACACAACAATTGTGAATGGCATATGCCACTCAACAATGGAACATTTACAAAAAGAAAGAACCTGTTAATGGCATGAAGGGACAGTAGCTAATAGGATGAGAATGCAGGAGGCCTCATGTCAACAGAAACAGATTAAAAAAAAAAAAACCCTTTCCAAATCATTGTGAGGCAATATGAGATATATAAATCTAAATGTTGAATTCTAACAAATACATAGCACATTCTGTCAACAGGCATACAATCCATGCTTAGCACAAAACCATGAAACATGAAATTGTAAACTCCATTTTATAAATGGATAAGGAAATAATTTGAAAGCTCAAAATCCTGCCATGATGAATCACCCAAGTGCCCACGACAAAATCATTGAACTAGACTCATATCTTAAAACCCATAAATGGAAAAGGGTCCTATAGAGTGGGAAAATAATTAAAAATATCTGTGAAATGAGTCAAAACACCATCTGTGGAAGCTTAGTAGATGTGAGAGATGAAAGAGCTTCTGTTGGAAAACAGAGCTTCCATGAAGACAGGCAAAATGTGAGAAAACTACTTCCAGGCTTGGAAGGAGAGAGTACTTAGAGGCAAATGGTAGGAAATGAAGAATCTTAAGAAGCACAAACCATGAGACCATTAACCTTCTAAAACTATTCAGTAGATTACACTTCAGAATTTCAGAAGAGGCAGTGGAATTGAGCAGAGAAAATGTGACAGCTGATATTTACTCTATCAGAGTTACCTGATGTTGCTAGGGGAACATTGCCTGAGGGAACAAATAGAAAAAAAGGTATGAGAACTCCATAAAAGCTCATCCTGAGGAGAAGAGACAGTAACAAACAGATTTTTCCCACTATAAAATTATTGTTCTAAATAGTGCAACATTAAGTAGCCACAAAAATAGGACATATAAAACTGATGACATGGAAAACATCCAAAAATAGAAAGATGAACTCAGAATATAAATGAATATATACATGTACTAAAAACTAAGGACTAATGATAACAGAAAGATTAGAGAGAATAACATAAGCCATAATAACATATTAGGTCCTATTTGAGGCACCTGAAGGCTTTAAGGTAAATATTAGAAAAACTATGATATGAATTATAGGAAATATAAAATACAGTGGAATAATAAATAAATAATCATGCATCACTTACAAATAATAATCTACATGGATGAGCACACAAACATGCACACATACACACACACACACACACACACACATCAAGAGAGAGAGTAGAGAGAGAGAGAGAGAGAGAGAGAGAGAGAGAAAGAGAGAGAATCCCCATGGAATGAAGATGCTTGCTATCCTAATTCCTTGAATTGGACCCTCATTATCTACTTGGTAGAAAGAGAAACCAAAATCTGTCTTTTGACCTCGATAAGTACAGTGTAGCAAGCATACACACACACTTACACACACACACACACACATATGCACAAATTAATTAAAATGTGATAACATATAAATATTATGAATACATAAAATATGTATAATATAATTTAACTATTTATTGTTCAATATACTTAGTTGCTATAATCATCCTGAGTTAAAATTGCTAATAATAACATGCTTGATTTGACCAGTTATCTATAATATATTTTACTTTTTCATAGAAATACAAAGAATTCTTTTACATTTATAAATGCGTAGATCAATATATAGACATAAAAATAGATACAAAATTCATAATTATATAATTATTTAGACCTAGACACAAAACAATTGAAAAAATATGAAAAACAGAAAGAAATATGAAAGCAAAATTTCTAGGAGCTATATAGAGTCAAGATAATAACAAAAAATATGTTCAAGTAAACTAAAAAATTGTGTCTTACATAAGCATAAAAGAATAACTATATATATATATTTTTTACCATCAGCTATTAATACTCACTAGAATTCACTACTATGTTGATTCTTATGTATAATATTATTTTTCTGTATCTCAATTTTATATAAGTACAAAAATTCAGTTGCAATCTTTCATTTCTGGCTGGATTTTCTAAGCTGAGTTAGTGAGATTTACACTTTTAAAAATTTTAATACCTAAATAGAAGTAGTTGTAGTATACAATAGTATTTTCTAGTATTCTGCTATTCATAAATCTTTGGATAATTCTAAGTACAGTGTGATGTTATATGTCAATATGAATGTTAGGAAAAAGGAAATATGATAGGACTTCTGTCCTTCGTGTGAAGATTCTAAGAGAAGGAAGATGACAAAACGTAGATCCTAATGCATAGTGGCTTGGTCTTAGGGAGCCACACCCAAATGACAGTAATAATTTTAGGGGGTGGAATTGTTTCTGTGAAGTTTGTTTGTAATAGAAAATAAGGCATATTATTTTCAATTTTATTTTTATCTCACATTAGTCTCTCTTCTGCATATGATCATTTCTTTTGCTAGTACTCATGTGTGAATAATACAGTTAATCTAAGTTTACCAGAAGCTAACAACATCCACCTGAATTTCTTAAACAGTAGAATAATCTTTTAGATTTTCTTATACATTCTTCAGCATTAAGAGTCTTGCTCTAACAGTAAAAAATAACCCAACAGAAACAACAAATAGAGCTGATACATTGATGAAAAAACGAACTCATTTCTGTTGACACAGATGTAGAATGGAGACATATTATGGTGAAATCACTAGCAGTTAACATAGCATTACTGTGCCCTACAAACAACTTTTTAAAAGGTTTTTAATAATGTGTATTTTACAAAAATTTTCACTGCTGCCTGCCTTGTCCAGTGACCTTCTTTCTGCTCTGTCAGACTTTTTCTTATGTCTTCCTCATGACTCAAGGAACTGGCAATTTTTATATTTACTTGTTATTTTATTTTCTCTGTTTTAACATAATAGTTATTCTCAATATTTACTCATTTTCACCTTGATTTTCAAATTTTTCTAGATTACAGAAATTACATGTTCTACATAAAATATTCAGGGGAATATTTTTGTTGACATATTTTTGACACGTGTAAAAATATATGAATCAATAATTCACCAAAGTTATTATAGTCTGGTTAATCAGTGGGTTCACTATTCACCATCATATTATCATTTAATGGCATTATTTTTTATTTTTAATAATGTTAAAGTCTTCGTTAATTCATTAAGGTTTAATACCATTTTAAGAGATTTTTGTCAACTCACTACCAAGTGGTTAGTCTTCTGCTTGCATGTAAAACTTTATTATCACATTTTTTTCACAATATTTTTTTAGGTGCTACAATGTATACATTTTTCCCTCCATACTTAAACTTTAGTTTGGATATTCTTAAAACATCAAAAGAAATACACTGAATGCAAGTACTGTTATACTATTATAAGTAAATGTTTTATTTACTTTTAAATTTCCCTTTAGATATTAATGTTTAATGGAGTAAATCAATGTAATGAATTTGTAAAACGAAGTTACATGATCCATAACAAGATATTTGTCAATTATCATTGATGACCACTGCAGTCATCCCATGAGTATAACATATAGAATGAATTACTGTTGCATAGTGTCTAATCCAATCCCTAACACTGTGGTAACAATGGAAGGAAAGACACAGAGGAATTACTGAAATAATTGGTCCAATCAATTTTTACTAATTTTTGAAAATTTTATGCAATGAATTTTGACCTAGCTTCTCCCCAGATCCACCCCTTGCCTGCCTAAACATTTTCTCTCCTCCTTTCCACTTATCCAGCCTAATTTGTGCTCTTCAAATGGTCTTGTATACATGGCATTCCACTAATTGTGGGGCAACACTCTTGCAAAAAATCTTACTCTCCATCTCCCAGAAGGAATCAATTATTTATAGTACTTTGGGTGAGATTTTATGTCCACCTCCTCTCTCTATGCTGGGATTGATCTGGCTTGATCTTTTACATAGTTCTTGTGAGCAATAAGTCCAGTCAAACTTTTTGAAAATTAAAAGGCAATTACATGAATGGGTAAATTAATTTCTAAACCATTTTTAGCAAACAAAAATATTATTATTTTTAATATTAATATTAAACTAAAAAGAAATATTAAAAACACTAGATACCTAGTGAGCAAAAGACACAATAGACTTTTCTTTAAAATGTGCATATAGTACATACTAAGACAAATGCTATTTGACACTCTTAGCTACTAGTAAATGTGACATGAAATCCCAGTGATATGTCAGTCCTTTCAACAGAATGGTCACAGCTTCATTTGTGTTCTGCTGAAGGAACACAGTATCCACTGTTCTGTAGACAAGTTTGATAGGTTCTTCTAAGCTCAATCTAGTATATCATCCCAAACAGCAACCATGCCTTGTGTGTAGATAAGTGGAGAATTACATTCTTTTTATTTCTCTATGTGGATGTTTATGACACTTTGAGTCACTATAATCTAGAAAATAGTCAGTGGATTAGTGGGTAAAGTCATAACCAAACTTCGATACTATTTCATCATGGATCATTATTCTGAAACAGAAACAGTTGTTTTATTGATTTAAGTTACCCAGATTAATATAAATCTTTGAAGAGGAAGAAATCAAAACCGAAATGTTACATGTGTGATTCCATGAGTTCATTTGTGTAAGTACTGACATGACAAGATACAGGAAGAACTGTCATTATTAGCTGTGTTCCTGAGGAAGTGGTATAGGAGGAAAGACAGGAGTGGGCCTGATCACAAAAGGAAACTTAGTGTTGCAAATATTATACACATTATCTACATTGTTCTATGTGTTTTCTATGTACATGCTGTAATATTGGAAGTAAAGCTTTTTCAAGGCACTCCCAATGAAGTAACAAGTGAGGAAACATACAGCATCTCTTTATGATTTCTTATAGTTGTACATGAATATTTTTAACTACTTAAAAAGGAAAGTTATAGCTGGGCATGATGTTTCATGAGGATAATACAACTCATGATGTAATCCTGGCTCTTTAGAGAAAGAGGCAGGAAGTTGGTGCATATGAGGCTAGCAAGAGCTACATAATAAGGCTATGCAAAAAGGGGAAGTGAGTGTAGGGAAGAAAATATGTTATTAAGGAAGAAAAGAAGGACATGAAAGAGGAAGCAAGATGGAAGAAACTAAAGAAGGTGAGGGATGGGCTAAGATTCTAGAAAAGGAAAGAAGGACAAATCAAATAGAGGATTTAAATGTGGAAAGTTTGCCACTGAGAGAGAGGCAGGGTGGTGAATTGGGTTATGTAGTGACCGACTCATTAGTATGAGACTTATCAAACAATGAAATGAAAGAAATGAAAAAATTCTCTAAGCTATAAGAACAGTAAGAAGGTGAGATCACATGGAATAATTCTAAAAATTGTTAGTAATTAATTATGCTGCCTAGATTACCATTATATAGACCAAATATCATATAGTTGGAAGGAAAAAAAAGAAAACCAGAAACTCAGCCTAAGTTCACTTGCATTTGATCTTGACAAAATGAAAATAGATTTACAGGAACTAGTGCCTGGAGAGAGGTTGCCTTCCATTTTTCTTATTCTTGATCATGCTGAGTCATGAGAGTCCAGCTCTAAGAATTATGGAGGGAGTGAAGAGGCATTGATCAGGCACATCAGTCCTGAGACTGTTGAGTTCCTTATACCTAATAAGGAAACAATATGCCGTCCTTATGTCCATGAGTAAACCAAAGTGTCTTTTGTAATAGACCTCAAATTCTATATATAGCTAAGAGTTATCCGTCTATGTGAACTTTTGGGCACACAATTCACAAAGGAATTAAAACATCATTGTGTATCATCATCAACTTCTAAATATTCATTGTGTATTTTTTTTTGGCTGAAAGTTTGTATTGATGGTGCCAATATACTAATGGAACAGATTAATTAATGTATTTGCACCTGAACCTACTTTATATAATATCACAGTGACAATGGAGAGGAAATTGAATTGACAGTCCCCTCCTAATCACAATTAAGCAAAAAGTACTACCCTGAATTAATTAATGTCAGATGTCATACTATTTTATTAAATATAGAACTCAGAGAAACATATTTGAGAAAAAGATAGGCATGCCATATTGAAGGGTGTTTTTGCCTATTCAATTTGAAAGTAAAAAGAAAGAATAGATTGTGAAGAGAGGAAAATTACTCATGTATCATCCAATCCCATGGAGCTAATATGTTTGTATGTGATTGATAGTATTCTCTTTCTGGCTTTTTTTCAAAAATGACTCTTGATGGCAGATTCATTTACACATGCTTTTTGTTTCCATACTGCTGAAAACATGACTACGTAAGTGGTGACATAAAACTAAAACCTATAATGAAGTAATGAAAAATAAGCATGAATATTTTGAAGAATGTATGTGCCTGTTTTCTGTAACAAGCAGAGACTCTACCTAAACTAAGGAAAATTTGGGATCAATACAGAGAACTCAGTGGTTAGAAATGATTGTTGGACAAGCATTATGAACTAAGATCCATGTAACAAACATAGTTATGTGCATCTGTGCTCTGCTTGACAGGGACATGAGAGTCTTTTGTCCTTACTGGAGACATTGTCTCAAAGACTTAGAGTGAAGAGTGATAGAAGGACCCCTGTATCTGCTTCTTCCTCTGGTTGTCCCATACTTGTGAAGGAATGAACATATATGTACCTGCACTTATGTGCAGACATAAACCACAGTTGTGCATGAAAAATAGTAATAATATACTGTTTTTATAAGTAATGTAAAACACTATTTTAATTTATTTTTAAATTGCATTTTAGTGTGTGTGCATTTGTGTATAAGTGTGATATATCAAAATCCAGATATAAAAGTTAGAGGTCAACTTAAAGAGTCTATTTTCTACTAAGAGTCTATCCTTCTACTATATGAGTCCTAAGGATAGAACTCAGTTCTCCAGGCTTGGCAACAGGTGTTTCTCGCTGAGCCTTAGAAATGCCCGCGCAAGTTCACCTAACCTCATTGGCTCCATATTGTGCTGAGGAAGATGTGATTTGTGCTACATATAACCAAGTTAGGAAGACCCATGGAGGAGAGGCTTCAGGGAGGAGCGGAGCGCATATGGGCAGAGCCCTCCTCCCACACTGCAGCTATGGCCTCGGGAGCTGGCAGACAGATTCCAAGAGTCACTGGACTCATGGCTACAGGAGTACAAGCCGAACCTGGGTACTTGGGGGTGTGGAGGATCTGCTAGGGACTCAGGCTTACTCCCTCCAGCCTGAGATTTTTCTAGTTTCTTTTGGAGAAAGGTGTGCACATTGCCCCTTCGCCTCAGACATGGTTTCTTTAAATAAATCAGGGGTTGTCATAACACTTTATTTTTTAAGATGGTTTCCCTTGAATCACATTAAACTATGCAAAAACATTGTCCTGAGACAATCATTTCCCTAGATACTTAAATAGCTGGATACCAAATAGCTCCTTACTCTACATACTCACAAATACAAAAACTCACTATAAAGACCCGCACACGCAGTAATGGAAACCCACGTGCATACTCACACAAATAGGCAAATATGTACACAGGAACCCACCCTGGGGGCATAGTCAGACTACGAACTGGGGCTCCTGGGAGAGGCGGCTGCTGACAACACACCGTGCAGCAAACTGGGTGGCTTTGCAAAGCCAAGCTGTCTCATCTTGTGTTGATTGAGTGTTCTGCAGACCAGCCCCTGTTGGACAGTTTCTAAGCAATGCTTTTTAACAGGGTAGATGGAAAAGCAGATGTTCACAGATAAATGAATAGCCCTGGCCTTGGTGGTGAGGTCTCAAGAACAGACTCGTGGATTAAAGGAGCCTTGAAAAGCCCGTAGGGGTTTGATATAGCCCACCTCTCCAAATTCTCTGGCTGTCTTCCCTGAAAAGTGTTTGCTGCACCTAGGTGTGTCTGCTTCCCATCACTAACCAGACCCAGGCCTGCAGGCCACTCTCAGGGCCCAGAATTCAATGAAAATTAATGCATAACTTACCCAACCTTTGCAAACAATTAAAGAAGTGCTAAGAGAACACTTCATAGATTAAGTGCCTTTATAAAGAAATTAGTGAGATTTTATACTAGTGACTTAAGAATATGCCTAAAAGCTCTAGATTAAAAAGAAACAAACATATCCAAGAGGAGAAGATGGCAGGAGATAAACAAACTCAACACTAAAATTTATAAAATAGAAACAAATAGAATAATACAAAGAATCAATGAAACCAAGAGCAAGGAATAACAAACACTTAGGCAACATCAAATTGAGTGGAGAGAAACTTAAGCCAATTCTACTAAAATCAGGGACAAGACAAGGTTGTTCAATTTCTCTATCTAATCAATATAGTACTTTAAGTTTTAGTTAGACCAATAAGCCAACTAAAGTATATCCTGGTGATCATAAATTGAAAAAGAAGAAATCAAAGTATCACTCTTTGCAGATGGTATAATAGTATAGATAAGTGACTCCCAAAATTCTTCCAGTGAACGGCTACAACTAATAAACACCGTCAGCAAAGAGGCTGGGTACAGAATTAACTCAAAACATTAGTAGACCTCCTATATACAAATGATGAACTGGCTGAAAAATTGGGGGAAGCAAGAGCCTTCTCAACAACCGCAAATAATATAAAATATCTTGGCTTAACTCTAAGAAATTAACTGAAAGACCTATTTGACAATAACTTCAAATTTTTGAAGAAAGTAAATTAACCATGTTCCTGAAACAGTAGGATTGATATAGGAAAAATGGGCATCATCCTTCCAAAAGCAAACTACAGATTCAATGACATTCTCATCCAGTATTTTTTAAAACAAATTACTCAACTTCATATGGAAAATCAAAAAACCAAGAATAACTAAAACAATTCCTATACACTAAAAGATTTTCTCGAGTTATCACCATCTCTGCTTTCATGTAGTTCTACATAGCTGTAGTGAAAAAAATCTACAGGGTTTCAGCATTAAAACAGACAGTTTGATCAGAAGAACTAAAAAATGACCCATAATGAAATGTCTTACACATATGGCCACCTTATGTTTCATTTTAAAAAGCCAAAAATATACAATGGAAAAAAAAAAAAAAAAAACAAAGTTCTTCAAAATGGTGCTGGTCTAACTGGATGTCTGTATATAGAAAAATGAAAATAAATTTTATCTCTCTATACAAAGCTAAAGTTCAAGTGGATCAAAGACCTCTACATATAACTGAATACATTAAGTCCAAGAGAAGAGAAAGTTGGAACAGTCTTGAATACATTGGCATAAGAGACAACTTACTGAAAAACTCAACATTTCATGCACAAATAATCAACATAATAAAATATAAAAATCAACAACAAAAAAAATGGTACCCCATGAATCTGAAATGATTCATTAAGGAAAAGGACAATGTCAAAAGACAAAACAGTAGCCTACAGAATAGGAAAGGATCTTCACCAACCAAACATTTGATAGAGGGTTAATAGCCAAAATTTACAAAGAACTCAATAATCTAGTCATCAAAAATCAAATAACATACTTTAAAAAATGGGTTACAGATCTATCAGAGAATTTTTCAACAAAGAAATTTCTTCTTTTTTTTTATCGGAAATTTTATTTACATTTCAGATGTTCTCTCCTTACCCCATTTCCCCCCTCCCTCCCAGGAACTCACTATCCCTTCACCCCTCCTCCTGCCTCCACGTTGGTGTAACCCTAACCCTCACCTCCCCACCCTGGAATATTACACCCCCACGATATCCAGCCTTCATGGGACCAAGGATCTCTTCTCCCACTAATATATAACTCCCTTGCATATATAGCTGGAGCCATGGGTCCCTCACTAAGAGCTCCCAGGCTGGTGGTTTAGACCCTGGGGGCTCTGGTTGGTTGGTATTGTTGGTTTCCTCATGGCTTCACAAATCCTTTCAACTGCTTAAGCCTTCACTCTATCTTCTCCATTGGAAACCCCATGATCAGTTTGATGGTTAGCTGTGAGCATCTGCCTCTGAGTATGTCAGACTCTTGCAGACTTCTAAGGAGACAGCTATATCAGGCTCCTGTAAGAATGTACATCCTGACATCCACATCAATGTCTACCTTTGGTGACTGCACATAGGATGGATATCCAGGTGGAATGGTCTGTAGACAGGCCCTCCTTCAGTTTCAGTCCTGCACTTTGTCTCCATATTTGCTCCCTTGAGTATTTTGTTACTCCTTATAAGAAGAATTGAAGACCCCCCCCCGACTTGGTCGTGATTCTTCATGAGCTTTATGTGGTCTGTGAGTTGAATCTTGGGTATTTCAGGCTTCTGGGCTAAAATCCAATGATCAGTGAGTGAATACCATGTATGTTTTTTTGTGATTGGGTTACTTCACTCAGGATGATATTTTCTAGTTCCATCCATTTACATAAGAATTTATCAAATTCATTGTTTTTAATACCTGAGTAATATTCCATTGTATAAATGTACCACATTTATGGTATCCATTCCTATGTTGAAGGGCATCTGGGTTCTTTCCAGTTTCTGGCTATTATAAATAAAGCTGCTATGAACATAGTGGAGCATATGTCCTTGTTATGTGTTAGAGCATCTTCTGGATATATGCCTAGAAGTGGTATAGCTGGGTCCTCAGGTAATGATATGTCCAATTTTCTGAGGAACTGCCAGACTGTTTTCCATAGTGGTTGCACCATCTTGCAATCCCACCAACAATGGAGGAGTGTTCCTCTTTCTCCACATCCTCGCCAACATCTACTATCAGCTGAGTTTTGATCTTAGCCATTCTGACTGGTGTGAGGTGGAATCTCAGGGTTGTTTTGATTTGCATTTCCCTGATGACCAAGGATGCTGAACATTTTTTTAGGCGCTTCTTGGCTATTCACATTTCCTCAGTTGAGAATTCTTCGTTTAGCTCCATACCCCATTTTTTAATAGGGTTATTTGGTTGTCTAGAGTCTAATTTCTTGAGTTCTTTGTATATATTGGATATTAGTCCTCTATCTGATGTGGGATTGGTAAAGATCTTTTCCCAATCTGTTGGTTGCCATTTTGTCCTATTGACAGTGTCCTTTGCCTTACAGAAACTTTGCAATTTTATGAAGTCCCATTTGTCAATTCTTGATTTTACGGCATAGGCTATTGGTGTTCTGTTCAGGAACTTTTCCCCTGTGCCTAGGTGTTCGAGGATCTTCCCCACCTTCTCTTCTATTAATTTCAGTGTGTCTGGTTTTATGTGAAGGTCCTTTATTCACCTGGACTTGAGCTTTGTACAAGGAGATTAAAATGGATCGATTTGCATTCTTCTGCATGCTGTCCTCCAGTTGAACCAGAACCATTTATTAAAATGCTGTCCTTGCTCCACTGGATGGTTTTAGCTCCATTGTCAAATATTAAATGACCATAGTTGTGTGGGTTCATTTCTGGGTCTTCAACTCTATTCCACTGATCTTCCTGCCTGTCTCTGTACCAATACCAGGCCGTTTTTTATCACTATTGCTCTGTAGTACAGCTTGAGGTCAGGGATGGCGGTTCCTTGAGAAGTTCTTTTATTGTTGAGGATGTTTTTCGCTATCCTGGGTTTTTGTTGTTCCAAATACATTTGAGAATCTCTCTTTCTAGTTCTGTAAAGAATGAGTTGGTATTTTAATGGGGATTGCATTGAATCTATACATTGTTTTTAGCAAGATAGCCATTTTTACTATATTAATCCTGCCGATCCATGAGCATGGGAGATCTTTCCATTTCCTGAGATCTTCTTCAATTTCTTTCTTCAAATACTTAAAGTTCTTTTCATACACATCTTTCATTTAGATTCACCCCTAGGTATTTTATATTATTTGTGACTATTATGAAGGGTGTCATTTCCCTAATTTCTTTTTCAGCCTGTTTATCTTTCATGTAGAGGAAGGCTACTGATTTGTTCGAGTTGATTTTATAACCTGCCACCTTGCTGAACTTGTTTATCAGGTTTAGGAGTTCTCTGGTGGAGTTTTTGGGGTCACTTAAGAATACTATCATATCATCTGCAAATAGTGATATTTTGACTTCTTCCTTTCCTATCTGTATTCCTTTGACTTCTTTTTGTTGTCTAATTGCTCTGGCTAGGACATCTAGTACTACATTGAATAGGTAGGGAGAGAGTGGGCAGCCTTGTCTAGTCCCTGATCTTAGTGGGAATGCTTCAAGTTTCTCTCCATTTAGTTTGATGTTGGCTACTGGTTTGCTGTATATTGCTTTTACTATGTTTATGTATGGGCCTTGAATTCCTGATTTTCCAAGACTTTTACCATGAAGGGATGTTGAATTTTGTCAAATGCTTTCTCAGCATCTAGTGAGATGATCATATGGTTTTTTTCTTTGAGTTTGTTTATATAGTGGATTACATTGATGGATTTCTGAATATTGAACCATTCCTGCATTCCTGGGATAAACCCACTTGATCATGATGGATGATTGCTTTGATGTGTTCTTGGATTCGGTTTGCTAGAATTTTATTGAGTATTTTTGCATCAGTATTCATAAGAGAGATTGGTCTGAAGTTCTCTTTCTTTGTTGGGTCTTTGTGAGGTTTATTTATGAGTGTGATTGTAACTTCATAGAATGAATTGGGTAGTGTTCCTTCTGTTTCTATTTTGTGGAATAGTTTGAAGAGAATTGGTATTAGGTTTTCCTTGAAGGTCTGAAAGAATTCTCCACTAAAACCATCTGGTCCTGGGTTTTTTGGTGGGGAGACTTTTAATGACTGCTGCTATTTCTTTAGGGTTATGGGACTGTTTAGATGGTTTATTTGCTCCTCATTTAACTTTGGTACCTTGTATCTCTCTAGAAAATTGTCCATTTCATCCAGATTTTCCAGTTTTGTTGAGTATAGGCCTTTGTAGTAGGATCTGATGATTTTTTGAATTTCCTCAGTTTCTGTTGTTATGTCTCCCTTTTCAGATCTGATTTTATTAATTTGGGTACTGTCTCTGTGTCCTCTGGTTAATCCGGCTAAGGGTTTATCTATCTTGTTGATTTTCTCAAAGAACCAACTCCTGGTTTTGTTGATATTTTGTATAGTTCTTTCTGTATCTACTTGGTTGATTTCAGCCCTAAGTTTGATTATTTCCTGATGCCTACTCCTCTTGGGTGTATTTGCTTCTTTTTGTTCTAGAGCTTTCAGGTGTGCTGAAAAGTTGTTAATAAGTGCTCTCTCCAATTTCTTTTGTAGGCACTTAGAGCTATGAGTTTTCCTCTTAGCACTCCTCTTAGCACTGCTTTCATGGAGTCCCACAAGTTCTGGTATGATATTTCCTCATTTTCGTTAAATTCTAGGAAGTCTTTAATTTCTTTCTTTATTTCTTCCTTGACAAAGTCATCATTGAGTAGAGCATTGTTCAGTTTCCACATGCATGTGGGTTTTCCCTTGGTTTTGTCATTATTGAAGACAAGCCTTAGTCCGTGGTGATCTGATAGGATGCAAGGGATTATTTCAATCTTTTTGTATCTGTTGAGGACTGTTTTGTGACCAATTATATGGTCTATTTTGGAGAAGGTACCATGAGGTGCTGAGAAGAAAGTATATTCTTTTGCTTTAGGATGAAATGTTCTATAGATATCTGTTAAATCCATTTGGTTCATATCTTTTGTTAGTTTCAATGTGTCTTTGTTTAGTTTCTGTTTCCATGATCTGTCCATTGGAGAGAGTGAGGTGTTAAAATCCCCCACTATTATTGTGTGAGGTACAATGTGTGCTTTGAGCTTTAGTAAAGTTTCTTTTATGTTTGTGGGTGCCCTTGCATTTGGTATGTAGATGTTCAGAATTGAGAGTTCTTCTTGGTAGATTTTTTCTTTGATGAGTATGATGTGTCCTTCCTTATCTTTTTTGATTACTTTTGGTTGAAAGGCGATTTTATTTGATATTGGAATGGCTTTTCCAGCTTGTTTCTTGAGTCCATTTGCTTGGAAAATTGTTTTCCAGCCTTTTACTCTGAGGTAATGTCTGTCTTTGTCACTGAGGTGCGTTTCTTGTATGCAACAAAATTCTGGGTCCTGTTTGTGTATCCAGTCTGATAGTCTATGTCTTTTTATTGGAGAATTGAGTCCATTGATATTGAGGGAAATTAAGGAAAAATGATTGTTGTTTCCTATTATTTTTGTTATCAGAGGTGGAATTATGTTTGTGTAGTTATCTTTTTTTGGGGGCTGTTGGAAGCTTACTTCCATGCTTTTTCTAGGTTGTAGTTTCCTTCCTTGTGTTGGCGTTTTCCATCAATTATCCTTTGAAGTGCTGTTTTTGTGGGAAGATATTGTGCAAATTAGGATTTGTCATGGAATATCTTGGTTTCTCCATCTATAGTGATTGAGAGTTTTGCTGGGTATAGCAGTCTGGGCTGGTATTTGTGTTCCATTAGAGTCTGTATGATATCAGACCAGGATCTTCTGGCTTTTATAGTCTCTGGTGAAAAGTCTGGTGTAATTCTTATAGGTCTGCCTTTATATGTTACTTGACCTTTTTCCCTTACTGCTTTTAGTATTTTTTCTTTGTTGTGTGCATTTGGTGTTCTGGTTATTATGTGATGGGAGGTATTTCTTTTCTGGTCTAGTCTGTTTGGTGTTCTGTAGGCTTCTTGTATGTTTATGGGTATCTCGTTCTTTATGTTGGGGAAATTTTCCTCTATAATTTTGTTGAAGATATTTACTGGCCCTTTAGATTGGGAATCTTCACTCTCATCTAAACACATTATCCTTAGGTTTGCTTTTCTCATTGCATCTTGGATTTCCTGGATGTTCTGGGTTAGGAGCTTTTTGCATTTTGCATTTTCTTTGACTGTTGTGTCAATATTTTCCATGGTATCTTCTGTGATTGAGATTTTCTCTTCTATCTCTTGTATTCTGTTGGTGATGCTTGCAGTCTATGACTCCTGATCTCTTTCCTAAGTTTTCAATCTCCAGAGTAGTCTCCCTTTGAGATTTCTTTATTGTTTCTATTTCCACCTTAGATCCTGGACGGTTTTGTTCATTTCCTTCACCTGTTTGGTTGTGTTTTCTTCCAATTCTTTAAAGGATTTTTGTGTTTCCTCTTTAAGGGCTTCTACCTGTTTACCTGTGTTCTCTTGTATTTCTCTAAGGGTGTTACTTATATCCTTCTTAAAATCCTCTATCATCATCATGAGAAGTGATTTTAATTCTGAGTCCTGTTTTTCCTGTGTGATGGGGTATCCAGGACTTGCTATGGTGGGAGAACTGGGTTCTGATGATGTCAGGTAACTTTTTTTCTGTTGCTTGTGTTCTTGCACTTGCCTTTCGCAATCTGGTTGACTATAGTGTTACTTGTGCTCACTGTGTCTGACTGGAGTCTGTCTTTCCAGTTATCTTGCTTGTGTCAGATCTCATCAGATTCCAGATGTCTCGGCGCAGACCAGCTAAGTGTCCTCTGCTCTGGATGCAGTAGGTCCTCTAGGTTGTCTCAGGATCAGTTGTTTCCACAGGAGCAGACCTGCTAAGGGTCTGCCCAGGCAGAAGGACCAGGCTCCTCTGCTCTGGATGCAGAAGATCCTCTAGGTTGTCTCAGGATCAGGTGTTTCCACAGGAGCAGACCACCTAAGGGTCTGCCCCAGGCAAAAGGACCAGGTCCTGGTAGAAGGGAAGTGGTATTCAGGAGGGGTGGGGTTTGGGTGCCTGCTATTTCCTTAAGCCCCACCTGGCTCCCACTTGTAACTCTGGAGTGTGGGGTAGTGGGCAAGGTGTCTTACCCTCTGCTCTGGGTGCAGTAGGTCCCTCTAGGATGTCTCAGGATCAGGTGTTTCTACAGCAGCAGACCAGCTAAAGGTCTGCCCCAGGCAAAAGGACCAACAAAGAAATTTCTAATGCCCGGTAGCACTTAAAGAAATGTTAAACATCCTTAGTCTTCAGGAAAATGCAAATAGAAATGACTGACATTCCATATTACACTTGTCATAATGGATAAGATGGAAAACTCAAGCAACAGCTCATGCTTGTGAGGATGTGAAGCAAGGGGAACATTGTTAAGTTGCTGATGGGAGTGCACATTGTACAACCACTTTGAAAATTTACTTGATTTTCTTGGTGGTTTCTCAGAAAATTGGGATTAGATCTACCTCAAGACCCAGCTATGCCGATTCTCAGAATATACACAAAAGATGGTCCACTATACCACAAAGACTCATGCTTAACTATGTTCAAAGGAGTTTGAAACATAATTGCCAGAAATTGGAAAAAGCTTAGACATCCCTCGATAAATGTATAATGAAAATGTGATACATTTAAACAATAAGATATTACTGAGCTATTAAAAACAATGACATATGATTTCCATGCAAATGGATTGAACTTGAATAGATTATCCTAAGTGAGGTAACCCAGACCCAGAATGACAAAAATGGTATGCACTCAGTGCCTATTAGTCATAAAGTACAGAATTACCATGCTACTATCCACAGACTCAATGAATTTAAGTAAAATGAGACCCCAAAACCAGATGCATCAATATCACTGAGAGAGGAAAATATAGTAGACATTGCAGGTGGATTGAGGAAGGGATCTTGCTTGTTAAGGAGGTGGGGGTAGCAACAGGATGGACCAAGTCATGGGAGAAGAGAGGAAGAAAGCACTGGGAGAGACAACTAGATTGGTGTGGGGAATCTCTGGGACAAGGTAAAAACCTATGACAATGGAAACTCTCAGGAAAGTCTTTACCCAGAAAGTAATGGAAATAGGTGAATAAACTCAATCTAAACATTAGGTGGAGCTTAGAGAATCCTATGGAAGAAGAGGAGTAAGAAATTTAGTAGTCAAAGACACTATAAGAAAACCTATGTATTCAATCAATGTGGACCCATAGGGTCTCTTGGAGACTGTATCACCAACTAGAGAACACATATAGGACTTATCCAGGTTCTCTGCACATTTGTAACATGTCTTCAAGTGGAACTACTAAAAGTAGGAACATGGTATATTTCTGACTCTGTCACTTGCCTTTGAATCTCTTTTCCCAAATTGGACTACCTTTTTTAGCCTCATGAAGCCAAGTTTTGCCTATTCATATTGCAACTTGATATTCCAAGGCTGATCGATATCCATGGGAGGCCTATAATTTTCTGAGAAGAAAGGGAGGAGCAGTAGATTGGGAGTGGGTGAGATGAGACTTAGAGGAGGGAAGGAAATGCTGTTATCTGTAAGGAAGTAAATAATTGAATTTAAAAACTTATGTATAGGAATTACAGCAAAGGATTATTCTCATTCTGTAGGATGACTCTTCAGTGGTTTAAGATTTTCCTTTGGATTTAAAGAGTTTACACTTGTTAATTTTTTTGGCAACTAGATTCCTACTTAAAATGTCATATGAGCCTAAATCCTAAAGGAGACCGACATTATTTCTACTAGAAGTTTCCTTGATTTGCAATTTATTTTGTATTACGTAAAAAGATTGTTTTTTATTCACAACAAATTCCAGTACCTCTGGCTCTTAAAGTTTTCTCCATTCTTTTTCATGAATTCTGGCCCTTAAGTGCAGAAGTGATATTGTCATAAAAAGGGAAAATGACTTAGTATATCTATATCTATTTCAAGCCATGCCTTGATTCCATATTTATGATTTGAGTATGTGCAATATAGTCAGTAGTCTAGGATCTAAGGGTTTATAAGTGAATGAAAGACATATCCCTTCTTGGAGGTTTGCCAAGGTCTAGCCTTGGCTTAGGAGAGGGTCCTGAGAAAAGGGTATTTGTGAACAACAGGAGAAACAACTTGAAGTCAATGATAGGGTGAAAACTGACAGCTCTCTAACAGCTCTCTGCTCAAGACAGCTCTCTGCTCAAGATAGCTCTTGTGTTTTCTGAGCAAAATAAGAAAACATGCTAGAAAACATTCTTGGGTTGTCAAACCAAATTCAGAAAGCCCTCCATACAAATTCTAAAAAGGAACTTCAATAGATCTCCAGACAGCTCATCTCCTGCAGACCAAAGCCTAGTCTTTTATGACCATATCTATTTAGTCATTTAAACTAAGTTCACTTTTAATTATCCATGAATCAGCTTTTTATGACATTAGCCCCTTATTCTTTTTTTTTAATTGGAAACTTTATTTACATTTCAGATGTTCTCCCCTTACCCTATTTCCACCCCCTCTCTCCCAGGAACTCCATATCCCTTCTCCCCTCCTCTTGCTTCTATGATGGTGTACCCCCATCTACCCTCCCCCATACCTCACCTCCCCACCTTCGAATTACCCCCCACCCCACGACATCCAGCCTTCATGGGACCAAGGATCTCTTCTCCCACTTATATATAGTTCACTTGTATATATAGCTGGAGTCATGGGTCCTTCCCTAAGCGTTCCCCCTTATTCTAAGAAAAAGATATCAAGTGCTTCTTTTTTTCTAACATAGTAAATTAATTCAGAGATCTGCCTGTTTTGTAAACACAATTTCTAGCTGTGTGGTATCTGATTCTGAGATCACCATTCTCACCATATCTGAACCAAAAATCACTGTTGCAGATTGACCTTGAACTCACAAATCTGTGTGCTTTTTTATGCATGAACAATAAACTTATTTGGGTGGGATCTCGCCCTGAAATCAAATTTCCTGAAACTCTTTTCTCTTTTGTTAATATATTTTTTTACAAGCTAGCTTATTAGTGATGCTGCCTCTCTTCTTTTAGGACACTGAAGCCCCTCATACAATTCATATTGCATCCTTATATTTTGCCAAGTTGAGAAATCCTGTAAGGGACAATCTATATTTATGTATTTACTTACGATTTATGTATTCTTGAATTCATGTTTTCAGAGTTCTTTCCCACAGCTTTAAGGGCTGCCCTGAAGATTATAGTGTCATAGGGACACATGCTTGCTCCTGGAATTGTCCTGTCTCTGATTATTATGGAGTCATTAACTTTCACAGAGATATCATTCATTGGAAGGAGAAACATGAGGTAAAATATTATAAAAATAAGCTGTATTCCTAAAGCAACTGTCAATACTTGTGGAGGCCTATGCCCTGCTGACCCTGCTTCAAAGGTGATAACCATATGATATTGTCCCTTCAGCAGCCATTCAGGACTTGGTAGAGCTTATACATCCAAGGAGTAGTGAGATAAAAATAAAAGAGATAATTTGTTTTCATGGTGTATTTTGTTAGGAAGAGCAAAGGATTCTGGTAAGGAAGGTGTGAAAGGGAAGAAAAACTGGTCTGTCTCAGAAGTAAACTGATGTTTGCTGCTTCAGGGGAACAGATTAACTCTTAGTCTATTATGCATGACTAGGTTGTTTAAGACATTATTAGAGTAGAAAAGAAGAAATTTAACACTCACTCTGAAAATGGAAGGAAGTGTTCCAAATGCTGAATTTAATAGTCATCATTATTGAGTGAATGAGAAGTCAGAGTTCTGGTGACCCTGGAATACAAATGAAGCTAATTAACATTTCCATCTCAGTATCTGCTGAAAGTTGTCATAACTGCTGTTCATTTCATGATTACGTAGTTCTTCAAACTGTATACTAAATGTTTCCTTTCATAATTTCTGTATTTATTCTTCATTATGATAAAGGGATAATATTTCAAAGAGAGCCCTAGAAAAAGCAAATAATATTCTATGAAGATTTAATTCTAGGCAATATGCGTTTTTAGAGGCATAAAACAACACACATACAAAACTTCTATTTAACATAGTGATTACTGTCAATTATTATCTAAATACACACACATGTGTCTGTTGTGTTTATGATATATACCTATGCATAAATATACATATATACACACACCACAATACATTTGAAATTATTATACCCAGAAACCCTTAAAATTAAACTACTAAAATCTCAATTAATTTTCTCTTTCAATTAGTCACTTAAACTGGGAAATGTTTCCATATGTAAGAAAAAAATATATGTGAATATTTTATAGAAAGAAATTGCAGAAGAAGATAATTCTACTATGCAAAACATTTCATATTCATGAGAATGTGGAGCACACACAGAAATAGCAAGTTGACAGGAATGCATGAGACTGAATTTGTTCTGTATATGGCTAATTTAGTTGTTTCTGATCATGATAAATATTTCTGAGAATAGTTCATTGAGTACTATATTAATATGAAAAAAATGAACATTATTATGCTAGTATTAATTCAAGTTTTCATCCTTAAGGATAATTTTTTAAATCTGGATTATTTTTATTATAAAAGAAGACCCTAGCTTGCTTTTTTTTTTCTCAAAAGGTTTAGCATTTTATACATTAATAAAAATTACCTTTAGATAATTTTTAATATTAAATAATTTTCAGTATAGATAATGAAAATATTTGTATTTAACTTGTTCCTTTCAAGTCAATTTAAATTCCTAAAGTCTCAAATATTTTGCTGTAGTTTTCAGTATTCTGATATACTTTAGGAATAACTAGCATTTACTAAGTTTATCACATATGTGTAAAGTTCACTAAATGACAGTTGACTAAATTCCCCATAACCAAACACCATGTAATAAGGAATCAGCACATGCTAAAATAGTCTCTATCAAGATACCCTCATCCCACACAAGAAAATTTGGTATAAGGGCAAATGAAAATTTGAGGGTTTTGAGTTGAAAGGGAAAAGTGAGACTACTTGTCTTTTCTTTAAGTGATCTATTAGAAGAGTAATTAATGTGAAAGACAGATATAGAGTCAGGAGCATGATTTGGGCTCTGAGGAGAGCTCAGTGCCCAGTAGCATAGACAGACTGACAGCAGTGTGGTGGCACATGGTAAGTCTCAGAAAAGGGAGGCTATCAGGTGGTTGATTCTAGTCCAAAACACCTTCCAGTGAAGCTTTAAGTATTTGTGTTACAATGATCTCACCAGAGTATTGTTTTATAATACAAGAATCTAATAAATTAAATTTAAATCTTTACTGAACAACAAATCCATTGAGTAGCCTTATCACTGGTGTCATGAATAACATAATTAACGTGTGTGTTTGTTTCCAGAGTCCTATCTTAGTCATTTCTGTATTTCTTAGCATATGCTAATCCACAAAGTTCTAGCTGTTGCTTTAGAGCTCACCTTGATATTTCTCTAAGGTCTCGTGTTTTGAAATTTCGTATGACTCATACCAAAATCACATTCAGTAAATTCAGACTGATTTAGTGTTTTAATTTACAAATACCTTGACTTAATGCATTTATTTTTATTAATTTATTCTATGACAATTTCATCTTGCTTATAGTACATTCTGATGATATTCATCCAAGTAGCCTCTTGTGTTTTCTGTCATTCTAAACCTCTCACTTCCTTCTGCCAGGTCCAATCCAACTTCAATATCTTTCTGTTCGGTTTATGGTTTTGCTCTGTGACCCAATAGCTTTAAATCAGGATCTCTAGCGTGGACATGAATGTGAAGTGAACCACTCATCCACTGGAGAATAAACAACACACCACTAGTTCTATCACAAAAAGAAGAAGGAGGAGGAGAAGGAGGAGGAGGAGGAAGAAGAAGAGGAGGAGAAGAAGGAGGAGAAGGAGGGGGAGGAGGAGGAGGAGGAGGAGGAGGAGGAGGAGGAGGAGGACTTCTTTCCCTCCATTCATTCTCCTAGATAGCATCCTATGAGTCTCTCTCCTGTCTATGAAGGACTGTTTACTGAGTCAGTCATCTCAGAGCTCCACACAGGCAACTGCTGTTGTTATGAATGTTGTGATTGCTTCTGCCATGTAATACCTATAAGATAGCATTTGGTCCTCTTCCCTAAATGCAATAAATACTTTTGTTTTAGTTAGTTGATGAAATAGTGGTTTACAATATAACATTTTCACATATCCATTTGATCAAATTTTCACATTTCTGCTCTCCTCTCTACTCCCATTCTCCTCACTCCCTACATCATCCTCAAATAGCTTCAACTCAACATCTCTTTTCATTCTCTCTTTCAGGACTGTGCAAATGAAGGAAAATATTAAATTACAGTTGAGCATATATTGCTCAGTTAACTTAGTATCCTTTTTAAAGACTATTTGCTTCAGAAAAAGCTTTTCAGTCTTTTCTCTGTGTTTTTCCCCCCATCTCATAAGCTAAATTTTGTTCTCCTTGACCAACATAATAAGGCTTGTATTGCTGAAAAAAAGTACTTTGTAAGTATGACTAATCCAACTGTTGATTAACAAGTGCAGCATGTCTCTTTTTAACATCTTTTAAAAATTATAGTGCCTAGAAAGCCACTGTAGCCTAAAGAGTTTTAAATAATGTCCAATTTCTGGAAAGATTCCTCAGTTAGAATATGATGATCAAAATGCACAACTCTCATGTTTAGGGAACAAAGTCAATGATTCCACCACTCCCTACACACATACACACACTCTCTCTCACACACACACAAACACACACACACACCCATATACACACACACACACACACACACACACACACACTTACACATACACTAGCAGTGAAAACTCCCAACAACTTGACTGTATGTGAATAGTCAAAATTAACTAAACTTAAATGATTTCATTTCCCTATGATATTATAGCTAACACAGGAAAATTATTTGGTATAGGCACACAGTTTGCCTACTGCTGTGTTTTATATAAACTTTATCACCACCAATATGTTCAGAATGACTATTAGTGGAGGATCATTCAATTGGTTTCTTCAGTAAATCTGATGGAGCTTGCATATTGATCGGATTGGGTTTGTCAATTTCAGTCAATAAATCTAATATAATATCATTAATGAATACTAGAACTCAGACAATTTATCATAGTAGTGTTATAAATCTCACCAGTTCATATGCTAAGAAATAAGCCAATGCTTCAAAGTCTAAGTGCCAGTTTTTGTGGAAATTCTGATTTAATTCAGGAAGATAGTTTAAAAAATCCCAAAATACTAGTCAACCCATTGACTTATTAAGATCTTTGAGTATATAACTAATATTCTTTAGAGATAAACCCAGGTTATATTTCATTATTCTTTCACTAAGTCTCAGTGTCCTTGAGAAGAAAAGTCACATGACACCTTAATTTTTCATACAAATGAATTATTTTTTTAAATATCGGAGAATATAAGTATGAAATAAGAAAATGGAAAAAAAACTATTGTCAATTTGATTTGCAGGTAGATTTACTGTATAGAATTGGGGCTAAATCACTGAGAAGCTGTCTGGAGAAATCATAAACTGGAAATTTATCCAACTGTATTTTATATATATATATATATATATATATATATATATATATATATATATATATCAAACTGTATAAACAGGGATTTACATGGAGGCATGTGATATGTCCTGAGGAATGACATATATATTTATATATTTTCTGGTTCTGTACATGTATTATTCATTGTAACAGAAATGCTAGAGTAGGATATTGTTGGGGGAGGTAATAGAAAACGTGGACCATCCATGGTACCTCCAGGGGGCTGCCATGTTCTCACTCTATGTTCCTGCAGAAAATGCATCACCAGCTAGCCAGTGGTGCTGGCTCTTGACTCACAAGATGTTGGTACGGCTGTTGCCTCCTCCAATCAGCTCCATGGCATCAAGCTACCAAAACCCAGGGAATATCCACCATCCCTATTTAATAGATATAACAATTCCAGTACCCAGTAGAAATAGGACCCTCAATGCTTAAAGATTAACCAAATGGATTTGTATATCAGCAAATACTCAATAAACAAGATGCCCACACAATTAGAATGGTTAACCCAATTATCTAATCTTGATATTAATAACTACCTTAGACTGCTGGGAACACACAAACATCCGCAGATGTCTTCTCTCTTCTCTTTTTATCATCTTCTTCCTTTCCCAATTCCTAGCTCTGCCTACCTCTTCTCTATCCAATGACAGAGCTCTTGCCACAGGACACTATGCACTGGGGCACAGTAAGTGCTCTATTTTGTTATGTTGCCCTTTTAAAATATGTGCTTTACATAGAGCACTATCAACTAATGAACTTCAAACTGATGGTTAGCCATAAAATATTACACAATAGATCTGTCTATACAATAGGTCAAGCTCTGGAATTTCTTTCCATTATCTGTTTTTACCTTTACAGGAAATTAACACTTGAGCATAGCTAAGCTGTTTGCCTGGTAGGGCAACTCAGAACTCGTCTCTAAGAATCTCGAGTTGCTCTTTTCATCAGTGAGTGCTACACATTTTTGTAATAATCAATTGGGTCGAGACAAGTCACTCAGCCTGTGGATTACAAATAAACTCTTTCTATTTTGTTCTAATCTTCAGTCTTTGAATTACTCAGTCCATTGTCTTATCTATAACTTAGTTCATTTTTGTTGCTTTGCTAACAAATCGTATTCTCCAAATAGCTATATTAACATCAGATGCAGCAGAATCAAGGCTGAATTCTATTGTGATAAAAAGTATCCTTTTGAAAAAAGGACTGTGTATTTGCTGTAACATACATTCTAAATCTGGGCACATTAATTTTGCAACAGTTGCTGGACAAACAGTAAGAGGTTTCTACAATGTGCTCCTGGAACTCAATTATTCTTTCTTCTTAGGTCCAACTGCACACAAACTTGTTACCAAATATCTTGCACTGAAGAGACCAGCAAGATAAATTTCAGCACTCAGGTTTGTTTAGTTCAGTATGGTTTTGAAATTAGAATAGAACTGCAATATTTCTCTCTTTTCTTTCCTCCCTCAAAATCTTTCCATTTATCCTGCTTTTCTCTCTTTCAAATAGCCTTTTTTCATTAATTGTTGGTAGATCCTTATATGTATGTTTGATAAAATATATATTACATATAATATACAAAATATATTTTATATATAAAATATATATCTCCTACTGGATTGCTTCATCCAATATTGATGTGATGGTATGTGCCTGGTCCTATTGTAGCTTGATATGCTGTTTTAAGATGATATACCTTGGAGGCCTCCTCTTTTCTGAGGAGAAGTAGAAGCAGTGTGGATCTATGGAATAAGAGAGGTAGGGGGAGAGCCTACGGAAGGGGAGGAAAGAAAAACTGCAATAGGGATGTAATGAAAGAATTGTTTAATAAAAGAGTAGGGCTAGATAGATGACTAACTGAGTAAAGTGCCTGCTCTTCTGAGTTCATATGCCTGCTGTTTATATAAATAAACTTGGTATGTATATATGCTTCAGTAGCACCAGCGAAGGAATGGGGCAGAGATAGAAGGAAAGTTGTGGCTTGTTGACCAGCTGGTGTAGTTAATCAGTAGTTGGGGATGTGGAAGTCAACCTTGTGAAAGAAAAGGTAGATGGAAAGCAACACACCACTGGCTCCTTGAAGAGTCCTGATCTGCCGCACATGGCAAGAGATCTAAGATGGCATTTCAGCACACTGGTGACACAGCAAAAAATGAACCAAAGCCAAAGTGGTAGCATCATACCCCATCTTCACAGAAGTCCTCACAGGTTACATACTCACCTTACTCCTTCTGAATTACCTCATTAGGCAAGGCTTTCACTAAAGTGTGGTGACAATGTAGTGAGATAAGATTGGCCAAAAATTCAGTAGCCTGGGATTGGCTTAAACACTGTATGTAAGCTTGTGGACTGGGCAATAAACTCAGATCTGCACCCTGACACTGGTCTCTGAAGATGGACTTCCCAGGATTCTTCATATGACTCTGTCAGCTCTCACCCTCCAACCTCTGCTCTGTTCCCACAGTGAGCCCTTCTTCAGTGAAAGCCTATCTCAAGAGACAAAATGAATGTTTGAAGATGACACTTGACTTTTTGGTATGACTCCACAGATACACACAGACTTGTGACCCTCAATCTACATGCATATGCAATATGTATATACACAAAATAATAATTATATAAAATCTATGAAATTTACACATATTATATTTTGTTTTCATATATATGAAATATATTGCTATAAGTATTGCTATATGACCAATATAATATGAAATTTTTTTCAAGTAGAAAATAATGGTCTTTTTTAAAAGGTATGCTATTAGAGGCTAAAATAATCTCTTACCTGATTAGATTAAAAGAAAGATTCTATGAAATTTTTATATGAAAATGCAGAAAAAGGTACACATTGTGGTACACAACTGCTGCATTTGAAACAAGAATATATAATGTATGGAGAGACCATAGAACTCTTATTCTAGTAGTTGAGATACATTAACCGTTAAGATAGAATGCTGAAGGGCTGATCAAAGCAAACCAAAATACATTATTAAGAAAGCCTGTCCATGAGCAACTGTTGAAATGAACTGGTGTTCTCAAATATGAAAGAGAATGAAAAATCTTTTACACTAAATCACTCCCTTCATCTCAAATGAAATACCTTTGAATGTCTGCACAGTGTGACTCTGACTGATGAATTGTGCTGCAGTTGATCTGTCATTCTCAGAGCCTGTCCATCATTCCTACTTATCACCTTTGAGAGAAATTCAAGTTTCTATACCCGGATGATCTTTTGCTTCTAAGCACAATGGCTTAATTGTATCACTGGCCAGTGTTCTTTTCCTGATAGGAGATTTGCTAGGACTGAGAAAAAAAGATAGGTTGTGGGTTTTAGCTGTCTATTTACAAAACTTTTCTTGATGATTTGGATCTTCTATCCTCAAGTCCTGTAAGTACGAGTAGTCAACATAGTTCAAGTACATCAGTTATATTGCCATCGAGCCCCTACTTTCTATTGTGTAATGTGTTATACACCAGGGAGCAGAAACAAAAGAATTAACTTCTGGGATTTTAATGTAGAATGTAAAAGCAAGTATCATGATTGTGTGGTGTAACATGAAGTAGAATTTTAGGTCACCATATATTCTTCTCTAATTCCTGTAATGGTATTCAACATCTTTTAGGCATCAGAGAAATACAAATTATTCTGACTCAAATTTCCGTATCAGCCCAGTCAAATAGAAACTCATCAAGAAAACAAATGACAATAAATGCTGGTAAGTTTGAGTGGAAAAAGAAACTTTCTGCTCACTGTTGGAGGGTATTTGAATTTGTCTATTTACTGTGGACTCCTGTACAGCAGGTCTTCAAAAAACCTGAAAAGAAAATGACCATATGACTCAGACACAAAACTACTAGGAGACAAAACTACCTGGGAGACTCTAGTCAACATTAAGTAGAACTATTTTTACATTCCAGTTTACTGCAGAAATACTCACAATATCCAAAAAATCAAAGTATCCAAAGTATCTAAGAACAAATAAGTAGATTATATAATATGGTGTATGTATACTACAGAATTTACAGCAGCTATTAGAATATGAAATCATGATATTAGCAAAAAAAGAAAAGGAAATTAGAAACCAATATATGAAGCGAAATTAGTCAGAAATAGAAAAGCAAGTACTAAATCATATTTTCTATGCAAACTTAATATTTTATGTGTTTTTAAGTGTGTGTTTGTAGCTCACAGAACTAGAATGGAGATAAAGAAGATCTTACAGGAAGAAATCCTAAAAAACATGAGAAATACAGACACTAATGGACTACAGATGATAAGCAACCAGAAGGGGATAGAAACTGGGAAGAAAGGGCACCAACTGTGGGGAGGCAGGAGAAGAAGGGAACTAATGAAAGAGAAAGATCCCTCATGTATATGGTGATGCCAACTTAAAAAATATTAAAAATTAATAAAGCATGCCCTATAGGTGTCTGGAATTATTGGGAATAGCTTAAACCTTGTTCTCTCATATACTAGGGAAGGCAATACTTATAGAGTTCTGGATATTATACCATAAAACAGAAGACTTGATATCAAAAAATACAGAAACCAAAGAAAGGTTATATGCTGTGTTAGATCTCTGAATACTTCTGTTATTATTAATTAAGAGATATTGAAAAGTAAATAATTATAATAAAAAAACAACAAATTAAATTAGTACTAAGACATTAAATACTACTCTTTACTCTATGAGATAGACTGATTACAGCATAGTTACAATGTGAACATGCAAACTTATCAAAATTCTGTACCTGAAGTCATGGTAGGAATTATGCAGCAAGCTGGTATGGAGTAGTCTGAGTCAAACGTTTTCCTTACATACTATCCATTCAGTAAAGTAACATCCATGCTATGCAATAGCAAGATGTTTTATATGTGCTAAAACAGGAATTATAAAGTCTTTGGAGTAAAGTTTCCAGAAAAGAGGTGAGCATATGATTTCCATATGATTTTACCTAATTTCAACCTTTAGGAATTTAAAAAATCTTATTCCAAGAAATAGCTGTGTGATTATTTGTTTAAATTGTCACGCTAACAGTCTAAAATCCAGAATCTCCTTAAAAAGGTGTTTCTCTGAGGAATTGTTAACAATTAATGAGTTGTATTTATTCAATGAATTGATGTGAAAAGATAGACCTTCAGTACGGACACTACCATGTCACATCACGGACTGAATCCTTGACTCGATGAAAAGGAGAAAGTAAACTTAGCATATATAGGCATATTCATTGTTCTCTATTAGATTTTATATTAAGACATTTCATGATAATATAATATATTTTGATCATGTTCTTTATCCTCCAACAACTCCCCTAGATCCTCTGCACCTCCAAACCAACCTGACTTTGCATTCTATGTTTCTCTGTCTCTCTCACAAAACAGAAGCAAAATATAAAAGCTATAATCTAGGGCAGGTCAGCCCTCATGCACAGAAAGAGTTAGCTAATACAAAACAGACCCTATCTTTTATTTTAGGAGTTTTAATTTCATTTTGATATGTTTTATCTTACTTAGGTGGTTTTGTTCATGTGATCACTGCACAAGACATTGAAATTTATCTTTGAAACTGGAAAGTTCATACATGAAAGAAATGTAATAATCTTCTCAGATCTAAAATAATTTGAAAATTAACATGATATGAATAAATTATGAGAATAAAATATCTATTCAAAATAGGCTAGTTATAGTAAAGACAGAAAAGATAAAAGCATTTAACTTCATTTGTAGAAACTCTTATTGCAAAATCTCTGCTATCAGAAATTACATAAAATCCAAAAAATATCTACAATCATGTCGCAGAGGCCAAGAAGGCTGATAATTTCACATGATCACATTTTTCTAGGTGGTGCAAAACCTGCTGTTTTCTTTTGAATACATTTTAAATAATTTATTTGTCATTATCATGTGCTTGTGTGTATATATATCAACTGATACAACTATTTTTCCTTATATTCATTAGTTTATATTCAAATGAATTTGTATACAACATTGTTTTACTTTGCCTTTCTTACTACAGTGATAACATATCTGAGAAAGTTGACTTAAAGAAGATTTACATTTTGGTCAGGAGCATCGATGTGGTGAAGTGGCAGCATAAGGATAACTATCTCCACAGGCCATCAGTTTGACAAGTTCAATAAAGGTCAGTCTGATGACACATGTATTCAAACACTCTGAGACCTATTTTAAGCCATTTCAAACAGAGTGACCCTGTAAACTTCTTTTCACACATATCATGAAAACAACAGTGACACTGGACAGACTCGATTCTTGCAATTCATGAAAATTTGCCTTGCAAAATCCTAATCAACCTCACAGACCAAGCCTTTCCTAATTTAATAACCCTCTCTAATACAAAATACATCTTACAAGTAATTCAACAAAGCACCTTCATTTAAAATTTATATTTAAAGATGAAAACTTCTGCAAAAATTAAACAACCATTAAGTCTAGGTTTGTTTTGATTCTTTACTTAAAATTAAAGATTATACCTTCATGAGGCCAAAGAGAGGGATCAATAGTTGGAGCACTTGCTGCTCTTGCAGAGGCCCTGATATTGGTTCCCTGAGTAACCTTAGCTCTAGGGTGTCTAATACCATCTTCTGGCCTTGTTGTGTATAGGTGAAAATGATAGAAATGAACTAAAAATAAGAACAGAGCTAATATATATATATAATATATATATTATATATATATTAAATTATAAATTATATAATTTATATAAATTATATAATTATAATATTATAAATGTATATATATATATATATAATTCTATAAACAGAATATTAAGTTATGACTGCTGAGAAGCTCAGTCAGGTATGGTGCTCATTGTCAAGCTAGAAAACCTAAAATAAGTCTCTGCAACCAACAGGATTGAAGAAGAGAATTAATTCCCAAAAGTTATATTCTAGTCCGTATACATGTGTAACAACTTATACACACTGGCCTTCTTTTTTTTCATTTTTTATTGGTCATTTTATTTACATTTCAGATGTTATTCCCTTACCCCATTCTCTCCCTCCCAGAAATCCCCATCCCATCCTCCCTCCTCCTGCTTCTCTGCGGACGTGCCCCACATACCCTTCTCCCACCTCCCCAACCTCCAAATTTTCCCACACATGGCATCCAGCCTTCATGGGACCAAAGATCTCCTCTCCCACCTATGCTGGACAGGCCCATCCTCCTCTACATATACAGTTGGATCCATGGATCCCTCTCTAAGTGCTCCCAGGCTGGTGGTTTAGAACCTGGGAGCTCTGGTTGGTTGGTATTGTTGCTCACCTTATGGGGCCACAAACCCTTTCAGCTCCTTCAGTCTTCACTCTAAATCCTCCATTGGGAACCCAGTGATCACCTCAATGGTTAGCTGTGAGCATCTGCCTCTGGATATGTCAACCTCTGGCAGATCTCTAAGAACACACCGATATCAGGCTCCTGTCAGCATACACTTCCTGACATCCACATCAGCTTCTATCTTTGGCGACTGCACATGGGATGGATACCAGGTGGAATAGTCTCCAGACAGCCCCTCCTTCAGTTTCTGTCCCACACTTTCTCTCCATATTTGTTCCCTTGAGTATTTTGCTACTCCTTCTAAGAAGGACCAAAGCACTCCAAGTTGGTCTTTCTTCTTCATGAGCTTCATGTGGTCTGTGAGTTGAATCTTGAGTATTTCAAGCTTCTGGGCTAATATCCAATAATCAGTGAGTGAATACCGTATGTGTTCTTTTATGATTGGGTTACCTCACTCAGGATGATATTTTCTAGTTCCATCCATTCACATAAGAATTTCTCTAATTCATTGTTTTTAATAGCTGAGTAATATTCCATTGTGTAATGTACCACAGTATTTGTATCCATTCCTCTGTTGAAGGACATCTGCATGTTTCCAGCTTCTGGCTGTTAAAATAAGGCTGCTATGAACATAGTGGAACATATGTCTTGCTATATGTTAGAGCATTTCTGGGTGTATGCCCGGAGTGTTATAGTTGGTCCTCAGGTCCAATTTTCTGAGGAACTGCAGACTGATTTCCAAATCGTTGCAACCATTTGCAACCCCACCAACATGTCCTTCACATACACAAAGTAAGTCAATTAAAAGAACATTGCATTATACAAGAAATGGAATAATTGTTTTAAGGAAGTGTGTTTTAAGAAACCTTTGAAATTTAAGTTGGTTAGTTTTGAAATTTTTTAGAAAATATTAAAATTATATATGTGTGTGTGTGTGTGTGTGTGTGTATGTTATTCCAAGAATGTTTTGGTCATATGTCAACATGTTATTTTCTTATATTTTTCATTCAGGGTTGGCATGTTGCCAAACACTTTTATTTCTGAATCTCTCATTAGCTCTAGGACATGGTATTTATAAGACATTTCCTTATACTTTAAGCTGTTTTCAATATTTCTAAAATGTATTCATTATCAACAATGTTTAATATTATATCTTCAATTAAAAGTTCCCTATGTGTTTATCCTACCATGAAGGTGTAGGTTGTATTTACTTCTACTTGGTGGGCAAAGCATATACCAGAAATATTAGTAGTCCTAGTCCAAGTTAAAAAACAAATAAACAAAAAAAACCAACAATAAATTATTATTAAAAAATTTCAATTAGAAAATTCATTTACAAAGATCCAAGTTAATAATCCCAATCTGATGAATGTGATCATTGTTGATTTGCCAAGGTGCTAGTGGAAGGTGGAAAGATTGTTTTCAAGTTGGCAAAATTGAATTCCACCATCTAGATCAGAAATATTAGCAAAGTATATTAAGTTAACATATAACTCAAGAAAGTTAATTTGAAAATTGAATACAGAAAAGCAATGCAAGGAATAAATATATATCAAAAATGAGAAAATCCTAATATATTCAAATAGAGGTACTGAGGAAACATACTGAATTCTGTGAATTAGAAAAACACTAAAAGTAATTCTGAATAATGATATGTAAATAAATCATCAAGAATAAATGTCAAACAATGATGTGGAAGAAAATAAATACTTTCTAAATAATCTGGACAGTATGATATTTTTTCTAATATTCTAAAGGATGCATTTATGTGTGCACATGAACTCACAGTCATAGTCTGAAGCATGCATTCAGAGACATCAAAATGCAGTGCAAAGATAGAGAGGTCACAATATTCAGCAGATTATGACATATATTTAAAACCTTAAAGCTAGATGAACATTGGTTAATGGTATGGAGTTTTGGAAAGAAATGTGAGAAGAGAAGGGTCATTTCCTGAATGGAAAACACTGGAAGGATTTGTTTTATACACACAGAACCAAAAATGTAAACATATGTGAGTATGTAAAAGAAGAAAGATATATAATTTAAGTTGTGGTAGGGTATGGATATGTGTATGACTCATAAAAACTAGAATATAAAACATACATTAAAACACTCATATGACATAAAAAGTTATAAAAATACAATGGGAAGCCAATAGAGAAACATGCCCTAAGAATATGAACATTAAGTTTAGAAAATATAGCAGTTTAGTGTACATTCAATACTCATAAACTTTACATTCATAAAATTCAGTGTAATGCCATTTCACAGCCAAAGGGATGACCATATGCTATATTTTGTAAATGTGAGATTTCTCTTCTTTAAGATACAAGGACGAAATACAGACTAAGCTGGACTCTCTGAGTAATCTGGGAGTTCTTTCAGTCTTTGTCTCTGGTGAGTATCATTTTTATACTTATGGTGTGACTTTTTCAGGGATCATGTAAACAAATATCTATTCACTCCAGGTTGGTCACAAAAGAAATGATTCTAAACTTAATAATGGTTTAACAAGCCATTGGTTATTTCCAGGAATTTTGATGAAACTTCCTTACACATGCATAGGTGGTTCAAAGGCAACTCTATCATTATAACTCCCATCCCAATAATAGTAATGACTCAGGAATGCTGCATCCCACAGAGATCTCTGCAGCTTGCTTTGTTAGGTAATCTATTTCCATCAATCATTACCAAGTATATACTGCTAGGCACAGTTGTTGGAAATCCTGTATCTTTCAGGACATCTTCTTGTTTAGGAAAGGTCACAGCTGTATGTTCAATACCCAAGATTAAGTCTAAAGTTCTATGGATAGGTGATAGTCTACCTTCAGTAACCACCAGGCAGGACACCCAAATAGGCTCTATACATTCTTTCTTTGTGTGAATGTCAATTCATCCTACTATGCCAAGTTCTACATATTACCACCCCTCATTCTATGTACCCACATAAAATCACCAAGTTCATCTTCATGAATTAATTCAGTGTTACACTGGCCTTCATACCAATGGCAAGAGTCATTAGCTAAAAATCTCATTTTGCAGATGGGGAGATTGTCTAATTATCAGGAGCACTTACTCTTTCTGCAGAGTACTCAAATGCCACTCCAACAAATACATCAAGTAGCTAACACTTGGCTGAAACTCTAGTTCTAGGGTCTGTTGATGTCTACTTCTGGCCTCAGAGAACATCTGCAACCACAGTGGAATCACAGACAAGCACACACACACACACACACACACACACACACAAACACACAGAGGAATAAAAGCTACGAAAATAAATGTAAATTAGTGCTTTTTAAATCTAAGCTTGGTAATAATTGAAAAAGTTGAAGACATTCCTATTATATTATGTCTTTCAAGTTGACTTTTTAAGTATTTTGTCTCCTGGAAAATGAGCAAGCTATTTGAAGGATCCAGGACAATACTGAACTCACAAGATAATAGTTCTAAGCTAAATCAATCAATGAGATGATCCTGAGGCATCTCTTCAAGTAATGAGCTGTACATTCATTTGAGATGGATATTTTAGTAAAAATATTAAACAATGAATATAAATAAATGAACCTTTGTTCGATTAAGTAATAATAGCCCTATTTCTTTTTTTTTTAAATTGGATATTTTATTTTCATTTCAGATGTTCTCCCCTTACCCCATTTCCCCCCCCCTTCCTAGGAACCTCCTATCCCATCCCCCCTCCTTCTGCTTCTATGAGGGTGTACCCCCATCTACGCCCCTTGCACCTCACCTCCCCACCATCGAATTCCTCCCAACACGCCGCCGTCCAGCCTTCATGGGACCAAGGATCTCTTCTCCCACCTATACTTCGCTTGCAAATATAGCTGGAGCCATGGGTCCCTCTCTAAGCGCTCTCAGACTGGAGGTTTAGACCCTGGGGGCTCTGGATGGTTGGTATTGTTGTTCTCCTCATGTGGGGTCGTGAACCCTTTCAACTCCTTCAGTCTTCACTCTAACTCCTCTATTGGGAATCCCATGATCAGTTTTATGGTTAGCTGTGAGCATCTGCCTCTGAATATGTCAGACTCTTGCAGATCTCTAAGAAGATAGCTATGTCAGGCTCCTGTCAGTATGCACCTCCTGACATCCACATCAGCATCTACCTTTGGTGACTGCATATGGAATGCCGTTGGTGTTCTGTTCAGGAACTTTTCCCCTGTGCCTAGGTATTTGTGGGGCTTCCCACCTTCTCTTCTATTAGTTTCAGTGTGTCTGGTTTTATGTGAAGGTCTTTTATTCACTTGGACTTGAGCTTTGTACAAGGAGATAAGAATGGATCTATTTACTGAAAGTTTGTTACAATTGTGATCTTTCAACTTATAACATTATAATAGAAAATATTTATAAAATTAACAAATTTAGCTACAGTATATTAAATGTATCTCTCAAATTAGATTACATTATCTATCTGTATGTATGTATGTATATATGTATGTGTGTTTGTGTTTGTTATCTGTATCCTATGATATCTGCTTTTTATCATCTATGTATGTATTTATTTTTCCATGGTCTACTATCTTTTACCTGTGTGTATATTTATATATCTATCATAACTATCATCCATCTTAGTATATTTCTATTCTTAAGGCCATTTGTTCTTAATCTTCTAAGACAATGTTAACACTACCTTCAGTGTAAAAATTCCTAAGAAGTTACAATATGTTTCAGAAAATTTCAGCATACTTTTATCAAAAAAAGTGTATGTGTGTGTGTTTATATCTGTATACATATGTATGTACAGACTAATTGATGACAGAATCAATTTTATGCACCTCCTTCAGTCACTCTTGCATCCCTTCCCCTCTCTCTACCTGTCTCCTTTCATTCTTAATGAGAGTTCTTCTTGAACCTCCAGATCACTAATCAGGTAGACAAAGTAAATTGGAAGTAGTGTATATTTTCTAATCATTAATTAATATGCCTTTATTATAATTTTACCTGAGTCTCTCCTTTCACTTACATTTCTTTCATATTCACACCTGCACTTATTCCCTGCAGAAATTCCAAATCACCTCAGTTTTGTATTTATTAAATATTGGGAAAACTTAAAAAAAATTGTGAAGATACTTCTCTAAAGAGAGCTAGAACAATTAAGAAGAAAAAATTTTCCAATCAAAGTGTCAAAGATGAAGAACAGAAGCCTTGAAGAATGCACAGATGTAGAACAAAGGATAGGATGTGGCACCTTTGTTCTGGTTTCCATCTGTACTCTGAAGCATATCCTGTGCTCCAGCCCCTCCACATAGAAACAGTTTCAACCCCAGGAGTTCTGACATTCTCAGGCTCACAGGTGAGTCCCTACTCCCAAATACCTATCCTTTCTGGGAAATTCCAGGGCCCAACAGACATGGGAACTCCCACCATGCTGGAGACACACATTCCTTCATGTTGGCATTTGCAACAGGAAGCAGATCCTGTGCTCCAGCCCCAACTCATCCCGCCCCTACTCAGAGACAGCTTGATGCTGGATGTAGTTTTACACTCTACCCTCCTTTAGCTCTGGGAGGTGAATATATTACCAACCTCCACCCTGCTTCCCTTTAAATGTTAGACAAATGAAACTCACTCAATTTGTTCTTTTCCTACATGTCTTCTTGGCAAAATTACTGGGCACTGCTATCTCTCCCCTGAGAAACCAAACCCTTATTCATTTCTTATCCCAGTCTCTCCTACCACCCCTAAACTTCAGTTGCTAAACTCCCCTGAAAACCTGCCTGAAGAAGCAGTCTTTATAGCCACTCCATTTTGAGATCACAAATGCTTGTCTGGATCTCCTATTTCCAAAGCAAGGTAAACTTCATTCTACTTCCTTGTGTCCTTCTTTTCCTCCCAGGACATGGAAATCCCACCTGTACCTTCTGCCCAACAATTGGCCCAAGGCGTTGTTTACTGATAAATCAAGAACCAGTTGAGTAACTGTACCTTAGCATCAGAACTGTCCCCTATAGCTTGACTTTAGGAGTTCTAACACATCCAGATTCACAGATCAGGCAATCAGATACCCTTTCACACCCAGAGACAGCCTGAAACAAGGAGGCTCAACATAAGCAGACTCACAGGAGAAGCAGCCTCCCGTCAGACACAGCAAGGTCAGTTAACATCAGAGTTACCCAGATAGTGAGAGACCTGTGCAAGAACATAAACAACAGAAAGTAATGCCACTTGACAACATCAGAACACAGTTCTACCAACAATGGAAGCCCTGGATAACCTAACAAAACTATAAAGCAAGATTCTGATCTAAAATTTCATCCCCTTAAGATTACGAAAGACTATAAGGAAGATATAATAAATCCTTTAAAGAAATATAGAAGAACAGAAGTAAACAGGTAGAAACCCTTACAGATGAAAAACATTAATCCCTTTAAAAATACAGGAAAACACAATCATACAGGTAAAGGAATTGAACAAAACTGTTCAGGATCTAAAAAATGGAAATAGAAATAATAAATCCCACAGGGAGACAACTCTGGAGATAAAAAACCTAGTAAAGGGATCAAGAGTCACAGATGCAAGCATTACCAACAGAATATAATAGATAGAAGAAAGAATGTCAGGTGCCGAAGATACCATAGAAATCATTGACACAACAATCAAAGAAAATAGAGAAGACAAAAAATTTCTTATACAAAACATCCAGGAAATCCAGGACACAATGAAAAAAACCAAACCTAGGAACAATAGGAATCAATGAGAATAAGGTTTTCCATCTTAAAGAACCAAAAAACATCTTCAACAAAATCATAGAAGGAAATTTCTCCAACCTAAAGAAACAGATGGACATGAATGTACAAGAAACCTACAGAAGACAAAATAGATTGGATAGTAAGATAAATATTTCCTGTGACATAATAACCAAAATACCAAATGTTTAGAACAAAGAAAGAATATTAAAAGAGGCAAGGGAATAAGGCCAAATAACATATAAAGGAAGACATAGCAGAATCACATTAGACTTCTCAACAGAGACTCTAAAAGATAGAAGATCTTCAGCAGATGACAAACAGACCCTAAGAGAATGAAAATACCAGCCCAGGCTACTATTCGAAGCAAAATTCTCAAGTACCATAGATAGAGATTCCAAGATATTTCATGTCAATATCAAATTTAAACAATGTCATTCAACTAAGTCAGCCCTACAGAAAATAATAGAACTAAAATTTCAACACAAGTAGGGAAACTACACCCAAGAAAAATCATAGAATTAACCTTCTCACAATAAACCCTAAAAAAGAGAACCATATAACATAATTTTACATCTAACAACCAAAAAACTCAGGAAGCAATAATCATTGGTCTTTAATATCTCTCAGCATCAATGGACTTAATTCACCAATACAAATATAGATTGACAGACTGGATATGAAAACAGGACCCAGCATTATGTTGCATACAGGTAAGACACCTAAGTGACAAAGACAGACATCACCTCAGAGTAAAAGGCTGAAAATTTTTTCTCTAAGCAATTGGTTCCAAGAAACAAGCTGGAGTAGCCATTCTAATATCAAATAAAATAGACTTTGCATAAAATGTTATCAAAAAAGATGCAGAAGAACACTTCATACTTATCAAAGCAAAGACATACCAAGATGGACTCTCAATCCTGAGCATCTGAAGCCCAAAAGCAAGGGTACCCACATTTGTAATGTTAACTTTACTAAAGCTCAAAGAACACATTGACCTTCACACAATAATAGTGAGAGACTTCAACAACCCACTCTCACCAATGGACAGATCATGGAAACAGAAACTAAACAGAGACACAGTAAGGCTAACAGAAGTTATGAAACAAATGAATTTAACATATATCTACAGAACATTTCACCCTAAAACAAAAGAATATAATTTCTTCTCAATACCTCATTGTATCTTCTCCAAAACTGACCATACAATCGGTCACAAAACAAGCCTCAGCAAGCACAAGAAGAGTGAATTAATTCCATGCATTCTATCAGGCCACCATGGACTAAGGCTAGTCTTCAATAACAAATAGAAACAACAGAAAGCCCACATATTTATGGAATATGAAAGATTCCCTACTCAATGATAATTTGTTCATGGAAGAAATAAAGAATGAAATTAAAAATATTTTAGAATTTAACAAAAATGAAGGCAGAGCATACCAAAACTTATGAGATACAATTAAAGCACTCAGATATTAAATCAACCAAGTAGAAGCAAATAGAACTATACAAAAAAGTCGATAAAATTAGGAGCCCGTTCTTTGAGAAAATCAACAAGATAAATAAACCCTTAGCCATACTAACTAGAGTGCACAGAGATAGTATCCAAATTAACAAAATTGAAATTAAAAGGGAGACTGAACAACAGAAACTGAGGAAATTAAAAAAAAATCAAGTCCTACTACATAAGCCTATACTCTACATAACTGGAAAATCTTGAGGAAATGGATGAATTTCTAGACAAATACCATAAAACAATGTTAAATCAGTTAAATGAGTGTTAAAACACTCTTATAATCCCTAAGGAAATAGAAGCAGTCATTACAAGTCCCAACCAAAAAAAAAAAAAAAAAAAAAAAAAAAAAAAAAAAAAAAACAGGGCCAGATGGTTTTCATATAGATTTCTAGAAGACCTTCAATGAAGACCTAATACCAATACTTCTCAAACTATTCAACGAAATTGAAACAGAGGGAACACTACCTATTTCCTTCTATGAAGCCTCAGTTATACTGTTACCTAAAACACATTAGATGTTGAAGAAGCATTTAACAAAATACAACACTCTTTCATGTTTAAGTTTTGGACAATCAGGAATTCACGGCACATACCTAAACATAATAATTCAATATACAACAAACCAAAAACCAACATCAAATTAATTTGACAGAAACTTGAAACAATCTCACTAACATCTTAGACTAGAAAAGGCTGTCTACTCTCTCCTTATTTATTAAAGTCAGAGCAGTTAGACAACCAATGGATGACAAAGGGATACAAATTTGAAAAGAAGTCAGTATATCACTATTTGCAGATGACATTATAGTATATATAAGCAGCTTCAATAATTCTGTCAGAGAACTACTACAGCTGGTATATAACTTCAGCAAAGTAGTGAGATATAAAATTAACTCAAACAGCTCAGTAGCCTTCTTCTTCACAAAGGATAAAAGACCTGAGTATGAAATTAGGGAAACAACACCTTTCACAATAGTAAAAAATAATATAAAATATTTTGATGTGACTCTAACTAAGCAAATGAAAGATCCATATGAAAAGAATTTCAAGTCTCTGAAGAAAGAAATTAAAGACGATCTCCAAAGATGAAAAGATTTCCCATGTTCATGGATCAGCAGGATTAGAATAGTAAAAACAGTCATCTTACCAAAAGCAATCTTCAGATTCAATGCAATCTCCATCATAAGTTCAACTCAACTATTAGCAGAGATAGAAAAACCAATTTTCAAGTTCATCTGTTAAAACAACAACAACAAAAAAAAAAAAACAGGATAGTGAAAACAACTCTCAGCAATAAAAGAAATTCTGGGGACTCACCATCATACCTTAAGCTGTACTACAGACTAATAATGATAAAAAATTCATGGTATTGGTTCAGAGAAAGAAAGTTAGATCAATGGAATAGAACCTCCTGTTAGCAAGTGGATAGCTTAAAATAATAAACAATTATAGCTTAACACAAGAGAATGTCTGTGCCTTCAGGAATAGATACATCCCTTTATAATCTGACAGAAATTATATTAATGAACTTTATAATATTATTACTTTTTTTATTTTTTAACCTATTCTTTATAAAATGTATATAATAACAGCCAACTCTTGGGGTTGTTTTAAAGATAATTTACAGCCTAATGATTACAATGAGAGGAGCAGTAACACAAATTTATGTATCATTTTACTATGAAAGACTAATTTTAGAGGTAGCCACTTAATCAATTATTACTCAATTTTTCAATTTGTATATTCATGGTCTTTTCAAAAGGCTGCTTTAATTAACTGTTTAAAAGATTTTATTGAATTCCAAAATTATGGTATATATCTCATAGTTCAATTATACTTTTATTTTAAATATTTTATAAGCAATTTGTACTTTATAATTTCTTGCAATTATATAGAATAAAATTGATGAGTTCATTAACATCCCCTCAAGCAAACATATTAATATTACATAGAAATGTTTAGTAAGGGTATTCTCACAACAGGTTATATGGATTATAAGTAGTGTTAGGTTGTATATAAACAAATATGACATTTCCTTTACCATCATATATAGTTGTAAAAAATACGCTTTATAGACTATAAATGATTAAAATAATATTAATCATAAATCTTGAAAATTTAATTCCTGTTTTAATCATTATGTTTTCTAATGTTTTGAAATTTAATTAATTTGTTCTTGCTGCAGGAATGTAGTAAAGTTATATAAAATTCAAATACTTTTCATTTCTTTAATAGCTCTGTAAAGAAATAAAGTACTGTTTAATTTTCCTTCTTTGAGATGTGCCTGTATGATGTTACTAATTTTCATTGCTGATTTACAGTCTTGTACCACAACAAAATATCTATTTTACTATTAAAGAGTATATGAGAGCTGGTCTGCTCCTGTGGAAACACCGGATCCTGAGACATCCTAGAGGGACCTACTGCACACAGAGCAGAGGGTAAGACACCGTGCCCACTACCCCATGCCCCAGAGTTACAACTGGGAGCCAGGTGGGGCTTAAGGAACTAGCAGGCACCCAAACCCCACCTCTTCGGAATACCACTTCCCTTCCACCTGGACACTGGTCCTTATGCCTGGGGCAGACCCTTAGCTGGTCTGCTCCTGTGGAAACACCAGATCCTGAGACACCCTAGAGGGACCTACTGCACCCAGAGCAGAGGAAACACCTGATCCTGAGACAAACTAGAGGACCTACTGCATCCAGAGCAGAGGACACTTAGTTGGTCTGTGCCTGTGGAAATATCTGATCCTGAGACATCCTAGAAGACCTACTGCATCCAGAGCAGAGGGAGTTTAGAATCACAGGAACACAGAGACATCTGGAACCCGAGGAGATCTGAAACAAGCAAGATAACTGGAAAGACAAACTCCAGTCAGACACAGTGAGCACAGGTAACACTAGAGTCAACCAGATGGCGAAAGACAAGTGCAAGAACACAAACAATAGAAACCAAAGTTACATGACATCATCAGAACCCAGTTCTCCCACCATACCAAGCCCTGGATACCCCATCACACAGGAAAAATAGGACTCAGAATTAAAATCACTTCTCATGATGATGACAGAGGATTTTAAGAAGGACATAAGTACTCCTTTAAAGAAATACAGGAGAACACAGATAAACAGGTAGAAGCCCTTAAAAGAGGAAACACAAAAATCCTTTAAAGAATTTCAAGAAAACACAACCAAACAGGTGAAGGAATTGAACAAAACTGTCCAGGATCTAAAAATGGAAATAGAAACATAAAGAAATCTCAAAGGGAGACTACTCTGGAGATAGAAAATGTAGGAAAGAGATCAGGAGTCATAGACGCAAGCATCACCAACAGAATACAAGAGATAGAAGAGAGAATCTCAATCACAGAAGATACCATGGAAAACATTGACACAACAGTCAAAGAAAATGCAAATTGCAAAAATCTCCTAACCCAGAACATCCAGGAAATCCAAGACAAAATGAGAAGACCAAACCTAAAAATAATAAGTATAGATGAGAGTGAAGATTCCCAATCTAAAGGGCCAGTAAATATCTTTAACAAAATTATAGAGGAAAATTTCCCCAACCTAAATAACAAGATACCTATAAACATACAAGAAGCCTACAGAACACCAAACAGACTAGACCAGAAAAGAAATACCTCCCATCACATAATAATCAAAGCACCAAATGCACAAAACAAAGAAAAAATACTAAAAGCAGTAAGGGAAAATGGTCAAGTAACATATAAAGGCAGACCTTTAAGAAATGCACCAGATTTTTCACCAGAGACTATAAAAGCCAGAAGATCCTGGTCTGATATCATACAGACCCTAAAGGAACACAAATGCCAACCCAGACTTATACCCAGCAAAATTCTCAATCACTATAGATGGAAAAACCAAATTATTCCATGACAAAACTAAATTTCCACAGTATCTTCCCACAAACCCAGCACATCAAAGGATAATTGATGGAAAATGCCAACAAAAGAAAGGAAAGTACAACCTAGAAAAAGCATGAAGGTAATCTTCCAACAAACTCCCAAAAAATAACTACACAAACATAATTCCACCTCTAATAACAAAAATAACAGGAAACAACAATCATTTTTCCTTAATATCCCTCAATATCAATGGATTCAATTCTCCAATAAAAAGACATAGACTATCAAACTGGATACATAAACAGGACCCAGAATTTTGTTGCATACAAGAAATGCACCTCAGTGACAAAGACAGACATTATCTCAGAGTAAAAGTCTGGAAAATAATTTTCCAAGCAAATGGATCCAAGAAACGAGCTGGAGTAGCCATTCTAATATCAAATAAAATCGACTTTCAACCAAAAGTAATCAAAAAAGATAAGGAAGGACACTTCAAACTCATCAAAGGAAAAATCTACCAAGAAGAACTCTCAATTCTGAACATCTACTCTCCAAATGCAAGGGCACCCACATACATAAAAGAAACTTTACTAAAGCTCAAAGCACACATTGCACCTCACACAATAATAGTGGGGGATTTTAACACCTTACCCTCTCCAATGGACATATCGTGGAAACAGAAACTAAACAAAGACACATTGAAACTAACAGAAGTTATGAAACAAATGGATTTAACAGATATCTATAGAACATTTCATCCTAAAGCAAAAGAATATACTTTCTTCTCAGCACCTCATGGTACCTTCTCCAAAATAGACCATAAAATTGGTCACAAAACAGTCCTCAACAGATACAAAAAGATTGAAATAATCAATTGCATCCTATCAGATCACCACGGACTAAGGCTTGTCTTCAATAATGACAAAACCAAGGGAAAACCCACATGCATGTGGAAACGGAACAATGCTCTACTCAATGATTAATTAGTCAAGGAAGAAATAAAGAAAGAAATTAAAGACTTCCTAGAATTTAACGAAAATGAGGAAACATCATACCAGAACTTGTGGGACTCCATGAAAGCAGTGCTAAGAGGAAAACTCATAGCTCTAAGTGCCTACAAAAAGAAATTGGAGAGAGAACACAGTAACAACTTGACAGCACATCTGAAAGCTCTAGAACAAAAAGAAGCAAATACACCCAAGAGGAGTAGGCTTCAGGAAATAATCAAACTCAGGGCTGAAATCAACCGAGTAGAAACAGAAAGAACTATACAAAATATAAACAAAACCAGGAGTTGGTTCTTTGAGAAAATCAACAAGATAGATAAACCCTTAGCCAGATTAACCAGAGGGCACAGAGACAATATCCAAATTAATAAAATCAGATCTGAAAAGGGAGACAAAACAACAGAAACTGAGGAAATTCAAAAAAATTTCAGATCCTACTACAAAGGCCTATACTCAACAAAACTGGAAAATCTGGGTGAAATGAACAATTTTCTAGACAAATACCGGGTACCAAAGTTAAATGAGGAGCAAATAAACCATCTAAACAGTCCCATAACTCCGAAAGAAATAACAGCAGTCATTAAAAGTCTCCCCACCAAAAAAAGCCCAGGACCAGATGGTTTTAGTGGAGAATTCTATCAGACCTTCAAGGAAGACCTAATACCAATTCTCTTCAAACTATTCCACAAAATAGAAACAGAAGGAACACTACCCAATTCGTTCTATGAAGCTACAATCACAATCATACCTAAACCTCACAAAGACCCAACAAGGAAAGAGAACTTCAGACCAATCTCTCTTATGAATATTAATGCAAAAATACTCAATAAAATTCTAGCAAACCGAATCCAAGAACACATCAAAACAATCATCCATCATGATCAAGTGGGCTTTATCCCAGGAATGCAGGGATGGTTCAATATTAGGAAATCCATCAATGTAATTCACTATATAAACAAACTCAAAGAAAAAAAACCCACATGATCATCTCACTAGATGCTGAGAAAGCATTTGACAAAATTCAACATCCCTTCATGGTAAAAGTCTTGGAAAGATCAGGAATCTAGGCCCATACCTAAATATAGTAAAAGCATTATACAGCAAACCAATAGCCAACATCAAACTAAATGGAGAGAAACTTGAAGCATTCCCACTAAGATCAGGGACTAGACAAGGCTGCCCACTCTCTCCCTACCTACTCAATGTAGCCAGAAGTCCTAGCCAGAGCAATTAGACAACAAAAAGATGTGAAAGGAATACAAATAGGAAAGGAAGAAGTCAAAATATCACTATTTGCAGATGATATGATAGTATACTTAAGTGACCCCAAAAACTCCACCAGAGAACTCCTAAACCTGATAAACAAATTCAGCAAGGTGGCAGGTTATAAAATCAGCTCAAACAAATCAGTAGCCTTCCTCTACATGAAAGATAAACAGGCTGAAAAAGAAACTAGGGAAATGACGCCCTTCACAATAGTCACAAATAATATAAAATACCTCGGGGTGAATCTAACCAAGCAAGTGGAAGATCTGTATGACAAGACTTCAAGTCTCTGAAGAAAGAAATTGAAGAAAATCTCAGGAAATGGAAAGATCTCCCATGCTCATGAATTGGCAGGATTAATATAGTAAAAATGGCTGTCTTGCTAAAAGCAATCTACAGATTCAATGCAATCCCCATTAAAATAACAACTCAATTCTTTACAGAACTAGAAAGAGAAATTCTGAAATTTATTTGGAACAACAAAAAACCCAGGATAGCGAAAACCATTCTCAACAATAAAAGAACATCTGGAGGAATTGACATCCCTGACCTCAAGCTGTACTACAGAGCAATAGTGATAAAAATGGCCTGATATTGGTACATAGACAGGCAGGAAGATCAGTGGAATAGATTTGAAGACCCAGAAATTAACCCACACAACTGTGGTCATTTAATGTTTGACAAAGGAGCTAAAACCATCCAGTGGAACAAGGACAGCATTTTCAACAAATGGTGCTGGTTCAACTGGAGGACAGTATGCAGAAGAATGCAAATTGATCCATTCTTATCTCCTTGTAGAAAGCTCAAGTCCAAGTGAATAAAGGACCTTCGCATAAAACCAGACACACTGAAACTAATAGAAGAGAAAGTGGGGAAGACACTCGAATACCTTGACACAGGGGAAAAGTTCCTGAACAGAACTCCAATGGTCTATGCTCTAAGATCAAGAATTGACAAATGTAACTTCATAAAATTGCAAAGTTTCTGTAAGGCAAAGGACACTGTCAATAGGCCAAAATGGCAACCAACAGATTGGGAAATGATCTTAATCAATCCCACATCCAACAGAGGACTAATATCCAATATATACAAAGAACTCAAGAAATTAGACTCTAGACAATCAAATAACCCTATTAAAAAATGGGGTATGGAGCTAAACAAAGAATTCTCAACTGAGGAAATGCGAATGGCCTAGAAGCACCTAAAGAAATGTTCAGCACCCTTGGTCATCAGGGAAATGCAAATCAAAACAACCCTGAGATTCCACCTCACACCAGTCAGAATGGCTAAGATCAAAAATTCAGGTGATTGCAGATGCTGGCGAGGATGTGGAGAAAGAGGAACACTCCTCCATTGTTGGTGGGATTGCAAGATGGTGCAACCACTATGGAAAACAGTCTGGCAGTTCCTCAGAAAATTGGACATATCACTACCTGAGGACCCAGCTATACCACTCCTGGGCATATATCCAGAAGATGCTCTAAAACATAACAAGGACATATGCTCCACTATGTTCATAGCAGCTTTATTTATAATAGCCAGAAACTGGAAAGAACCCAGATGCCCTTCAACATAGAAATGGATACAATATATGTGGTACATTTATACAATGGAATATTACTCAGCTATTAAAAACAATGAATTTGATAAATTCTTGTGTAAATGGATGGAACTAGAAAATATCATCCTGAGTGAAGTAACCCAATCACAAAAGAACATACACGGTATTCACACACTGATCATTGGATTTTAGCCCAGAAGCCTGAAATACCCAAGATTCAACTCACAGACCAAATAAAGCTAATGAAGAATGATGACCAAGTAGGGTGGGCTTCAGTCCTTCTTAGAAGGAGTAACAAAATACTCAAGGGAGCAAATATGGAGACAAAGTGCAGGACAGAATCTGAAGGAGGGGCCGTCTACAGACCATTCCACCTGGATATCCATCCCATGTGCAGTCGCCAAAGGTAGACGTGTATTTGGATGTCAGGATGTACATGCTGACAGGAGCCTGATATAGCTGTCTCCTTAGAAGTCTGCAAGAGTCTGACATACTCAGAGGCAGATGCTCCCTGCTAACCCTCAAACTGATCATGGGGTTTCCAATGGAGAAGATAGAGTGAAGGCTGAAGGAGTTGAGAGGATTCGCAACACCATGAGGAAAGCAACAATACCAACCAATCAGAACCCCCAGGGTCTAAACTACCAGCCTGGGAGTGCTTAGGGAGGGACCCATGGCTCCAGCTATATATGCATGGGAGCTACTTATAAGTGGGAGAAGAGATCCGTGGTCCCATGAAGGCTGAACGTCGTGGGTGGGGGGGATATTCGAGGGTGGGGAGGTGAGGTAAGTGGGAGGGTGTGTGGGGGTACACCAACGTGGAGGCAGGAGGAGGGGGAAGGGATAGTGAGTTCCTGGGAGGGAGGGGGGAAATGGGGTAAGGAGAGAACATCTGAAATGTAAATAAAATTTCCAGTAAAAAAAAAAGTTATATGAAGTATTTCAGTGTAGGATTATAATGAGCATTTTGAAGGTCATTAACATTTATTTATTTTGTAATAGTTTAGATAGGAATCAAATGGGGTACACAATATATATGTATATGTATATGTATATGTATATGTATATGTTTATGTTTATGTTTATGTATATGTATATGTATATGTATATGTATATGTATATGTATATGTAGGTATATCAGTGCTTCATGATACATAGAAATAGCTTTCTCAAATAGTTGTGCTAAGTTGTTAGGTAGAGGTCAGCAAACTTAGAGGGTAGCAAAAGAGGATTACCTCTCTATCATAGTAAAAGTCCTATAAAAGCAGACTAGAGTAGCAATGCTCTTCTTACTGACTAGCACAACAGGACTTGAGTCTCATCTTTGGCTACTGAAAGAGCCATAACATCCTAAGCTATATAAAGAAATTAATTAATATATTTATAAACATGGCTTGAAAACCACAGATATATAAAAAATTACTACATAGCAGGAGGAGAAAAAAAAAGACAAACCTTTGCCCTTTTCTCTTTACCTTGCTGAAAGGTTAATGCTGTATAGGAGCAACTGCCTGTTCTTGGCACTCTAGGCACTGTATCTAGAATATAGAGCTAGCAGTAGATTCTGGCCATTGTTTCATCCTACTTCATAAACATGTATTCTCTGTTGGTCAGTTATAAACCTGTTGTCTACACTGCTTGTTTTATGTGAATTATTTTGATAATGATCACAAGTGAGAGCCAAGTGATTCCAAAATAATTATCCAAAGAATGTTGTACCAATTAATACTCAACAGTAATTTGAACAAATTTTTGTCAGATCTTGATATTATATGTTTATCCTGGTATATTAATGTGTTTGCACAGAAAACACATTCCTTATCTATACTAACCTTATAAAATATATTTAATGTTTATTGTCAACATGTCACAGCCTAGGATCCTAAACTGTATTAAGAATGGAGAAATAGAGCTGATCCCATTAAACCAAATAATAAAGCACACAGGTGACTGTTTCTGTCTACTGTGGATGCTATGTGATTAGCTGTTTGAAGCTACTGCTTTTTCTTCTCTCAATGGTGAATTATAAGCAGTGACTGTAATTTGAAATAAGCCCTTCCTCCACTACACTGTTTTTTACAAGAATATTTTATTATGGAAATGGAAATGAACTAGAGCAATATAATGAGAATAATAATAATGAACTATAGCAAAATATGTATTGCAGCATCTATAATGAATTCATTTGAATATTCTTTTTTTATAGAATGAAAAATTAGATCACCCCATATATTAGTAATATTTTTCAAGAATATCAAACTTTTATATTTTATAAACCTTCTATGTGTATATATATACATAGGTAGATGACCAATCCTACTCAGTCAGTCAAAAGGGTCTTTAAGGAGGGCATGAGGATTAAAGAAGGAAACGACAATTAGACAACAGTATAGTATAACTCCAGCAAGAACTGAAGAAAATTCATTTTTTCCCAAGCTGCTTTACTACCATTCAAGGATATGGTCAGTTTTTGGTCAAAGACATTAGACATAAACAAAAATCCCATGATCACTGTATCTGAGGGTTTATCAATATGATCAAGATACTCAGCTGTATTTATCTTAAGCCTGATTCTTCATCCTAGCCCAATGGCAAATATCCTTGTTGAATTCCTTGAAGCCTCACCAAGAGCTCTCCATAGATAGATAGATAGATAGATAGATAGATAGATAGATAGATAGATACACAGACATGGTGGAGAACATGACCCAGATTAGATCTAGATTAAATGTATGCATTAAAGGTGTGTCAAGTCCAGATTTGAAGAAAATCTTCCACCAGAAATCATTTTGGGGATCCCTCACAAGTGTGCCCTTATTTTGGGGATTTCAGGTAATTCTAGATGTAATCAGGTAGACAAGCAAGAAGAGCCTTCATATCCATTTTATAAGCTTGTATTGTTTATTAATTTGATGTCAATTTTTTATGTTTGAGACAAGACTCGTTTGTCAAGTATATGAGGAGAAATCTATTCATATTTAACAGAATTTCACAGTTTCAGTATGTAGTCCACACTCAGCTTCATCTTACTATCTAATTTAATCATTTGTTTTCTTATGTTAGGTAATAAAACTATTCTACTATTTACCAATATTTATTGTACAGGCATGTGAGACATATAATTCTAAATTACAAAATAAATAGCAAAGTCAAATTGCAGATAACTTCCACTATTGAATTCCATCAAATGATTTTTATTGGATATTTTATTTATTTATGTTTCAGATGCCATCTCCTTTCTGCATTTTCCCTCCCTAGAAAACCCCTATCCCATCCCCCCTCTTTTTGCTTTTATACCATTTTAATTACATGTAATATTAAGGTCAGTTCAAAGTTAAGGAATTAGCAATACAATAGATGAAAGTAGTGAAGGAACAAGCAAGACAATAAACATAGTCAAAGAACAAGCATGGAGCAATAAACAAATTTCCGTGAACACTCACTTGATCACTGTTTCTAAGGACTTATCAGAATGATCAAAATATCAGATCCTACTTCCCTGTCCTAGACCAAAGTTATTTTCATGTCTGAAGCCTATTCCTTGTTCTAGCCTAAAATTTAGATTCCTGCCAGAATTTAATTCTTTGTTCTAGCCTAATATTTAGACTCTGCCTGAAATTACTTCCTTGTTCTAGCCTAGGATTTAGATTCCTGCCTGAAATTACATTTTTGTTCTAGCCTAATGTCCGATTCCTGCCTGAAGCCCATTTCCTTGTCCTTGGCCAATGTCATATTCCTGCTAAGCAGCCCATTTCCTTAGCTTGACCCCTGTCAGATTTTGGCCAAGCAGGCTCAAAGGCTCTCAGCCTCTCCCCTTTTTTTATTTCATAAAAGACTGAGCCTGTATTTGGTCATTCTGCCAAGAAAACCTTCCTTACCCATTGTGGAATATGCATTATCAAAAGCAATGCACTAATGTCTTAGGTTGGTAAGGCTCATTGCAGAATCTTACCCATCCTTGGTTTGCCAGCCTATTAAATTAATAACTCTGTCTGGGGATCCATTTCAGTTTCAAGACTTTGGCTGCCAGCATGTTGATGTTGTTAAAGACAATTTTTAACACAAAGAATTAATTAGGTTATTATTTAAACTATTAATTAAACTAGAAACACTGTGATGCTACTGTAAATAGATACATCACAGTCTCTTTCCTAAGAATTTTGATATATGGCTGAAGACAACAAAGTTGGCAAAGTGCTTGCTGCATAAACTGAAGGATTTGAGTTCTGGTCCCCAGAAATGACATTAACTTCAGTGCATGATTGTAACCCTAGGTAGTCAGAGACAGGTAGGCCAAATGCTTTGTTAACTAGCCACAATAGCTAAATTGAGCTAAAAATCTAGTGAAATTCCCTGTGTCCAAAAATATAGCAGAGAGCAATAGAGAATGACAGCATATTTCACCCTTTGTAAGTGTACACATAGGCATAAAACTACATATATATTGATACATCTATAGCATCACAAACACATATAAATAAAAACTAAATAATTAAAAATTAAAAAGAAATAATATACTATAGCCAAGTATAGTGATGTATGTGTAGTGGCCTCCAGAGGCCTAAGCAAAAGAAAGTAGTATTCAGGGCCAGTCTCCGTTCTATAACAAGATCTATATTAAAAAATGGAAGATGTGAGGATAATGAGAGAAAGTAACCGGCAGAGTCAAATAGGAAAGAAAAGAGAGGAAAGGAAAGGAAAGGCAAAAACAGAAGAAAAGAAAGAAGAAAGGAAAAGAAAATGGAGAGGAATGAAGTAAGGCAAAGGCAGGAAAGAAGGAAGAACATGGAGGATGGAAGGAAGGAAGGAAAGAAGGAAGGAAGGAAGGATGGAAGGAAGGAAAGAAGGAAGGAAGAAAAGAAGAAGGAAAGAAAAAGGAAGGAAGGAAAGGAGGGAGGGAGGGAGAGAGAAAGGAAGGAAGAGGAAAAAAAGTATTAAAAGTTGTCAAAACCCTAATAAATTATTAAAAGCAACATATGAAAGGAATCACTCACTATGATTATGCCTAATGAAAATTATTTCTTCAAAATAAATTTAAGGAAATTCAATGAAATAAGACAAAAAAAGAGACTGAATCCATGCCAGTATCTCCACTGAAACAGAGAAGATATAACCTAGCATATGTTTATAACAGAACACATAACAGACAAAAATTAACAACTTATTCAAGGTGATAAATATCTAACCAAATATCATACAAAGCTTATACTTAGTACTTAATCCTGAACATTTCCCATGACTATCAAAAAGAGGATAAGGACATGCACTCATGCTGACATTATGTCTAAGAAAATTATAGAAGAGCTTTAAAATTCCTCACTAAGAACAAATAAATACAATTTATAAATAAATAAATCAGGCTGAAGAGCTGATTGAGTGCTTAATATTGCTTTCTGATCCTGTACTCTTTCTGAGTGCTGTTTCCAGCATTCACATCCAGTCAATAGTGTAACTCCAGCTCCAGGGGACTGAATATCATTTTCTGTTTTTTGTGGATACCAGTACACACATCCACTTACTCACATACATTAACAAATATTTAAAATAAAACTTCATTCAGATGACATGATCTTGTCTATGAAAATGAAAAGGTAACATATATTGTAGTAACACTAATTATTTGTTTATTGTTTATTTAGTTATTTATCAATATATTTACTTATATTTCAGAGCTAATGTTCAAATACATGTAAAAATGAGAAAGTCTAGAATTGAAAAACAGACATATAATAAAGAGAACAGAGTTGAAAATCCACAAAAAAATAGATTAATAAGTTGCTGTGATATTGACATAAGAATAGATTTGAATAGATTTGTCGTTTACTTCATATTGAATCTTACATGCAGAAACAGGGCATTTAAACATGGTGCACAGCCAGGTTAATTGAGATTCTGACTGGTGCAACAATCCAATCCTGGAAGAAAATAACATTCACAAGAAAATATTTTCTAAAACACCTGGATACTACAGGCTGAAGGTTCATATTTCTTCCAGGAAAACACTATTTATCTATTTAGATTCAAATTTTTGTTGATTATAAACAGGAAACTTAAATTCTCTACTTTCTATTTTTCATACATTTTCAGTATGTTATATATGTTATTACTATAAATATAGTTTTAGGTTTTGTTTTTTTTTACAGTCTTAGCAATTAGTAATTGTCAATAAATCTTCAGGGAAGTATTATGTTTGTTTTTACTGTATTGTGGCTATAAGGGAATGCAGATTAGTGTCTACTTGTGAAGCTCTGATAATCAAAGGTACTGTGAACTCATGAGTCTGATAGACAAGGCAGCGTCAGAAGACAGAGTTCCAAAGCACTCAATCCCTTCCTCCAGTTTTCATGTTTTCTATTCAGTCCCTCTTTGCCAATGATTATTTAGCCTTCGGGGGGTGGGGCTGTGAAATAGATATCCAATCTAGGATTGATTATCCAATAGTTACTCATCCTTTGCATTTTGAGTATTAATCTTCAGTAATTTATGAGCATAAATATAAATATAAGTGTTAAGAAGTCAATTTTATGGGCATAAATCCCCATATTTTAAAACAGAATAGTTTTAATTTATTTATATGTAAATGTAGCTTGGTTTAGTTTTCAGTAGGCTTTCTATACCTTTGTAATGTTTTCAATATCTTTTTTTCAGGTTGGAAGCTTCTAACTTCATAAATGCCCATTTACAAGGACCTGATAGTTTTACCAGCAAGAAATACTATCAGTTCCTATTTTGCAGTAGTCTTTCATATCTATGTTGCTCTCTTTCTAAAAATGAGTTTATTCAAAGTCTGTATTATTTAATTCACATAGTTCAGTTATAGTCAGTAAGTTTTAAAATCTGTTTTATAGTTTTTACTTTTATCTTTTAAGTTCCCATCTCTTTTTTACTTAGTTGGTCTAGGTCTAGTGTTTTTAAGTGCACTGTGCCCTTAATGCAGTGACTTATTTCAGTTTCTCATTGTATTTACCTTATTACAATGTAACACTAAAACTGCTTTCTTTCTTCAATAATTTTGTTCATTTACAACACTAACTCTCCATTAAGTCCCCAACGAAATGAAAATTACATTTGTCTTCTGGTTATGATTTCTGGCTTGGCTTGCATCTTTCAACTTTGAACTATCCAAAATACTTTGTCTTCACAGCAACAGAAATCATTTGGTGCATCTGACCTTTCCAGAAAAAAGCTCGAGGAGGAAAAGATCTGATTCCACTGTCAAAGGCATTACATCTTATATTTCTGGAAGCCAGTTTTCCTTCAGTGCTTCATGAGTTGTAAATGTCTAATGAAAACAGTGACAGAGGCGATTACAGCTTACAGGTGACAGACTAGGAAGTCTTCAACATGTGATGTGGGCTTTCAGACACAGCTCTTTCCTGCCTGCTCTACCTGCTCTGTCCTTCTACATCTATTAGAAGTTATGTATGCAGATCTCCCTGCAAAAGCCATTCTTTTGGTACCTTTTTTTATCAACATAACCATTTCCTCACTGTGATGATAAATATTTATTACAAACTTCACTGAATCTGGAATCACCTAGGAAAACAGCCTCTAGATAAAATATGAGTCCAGGGTTAGCCTCTGGCCATATTTATCAGAGATTTTCTGTCTTAAAAACTGTATTTATTTCTTTTATGTATATGTGTGTTCCTCATTGTAATATATATGTACACTAAATGTGTGCTGATACTCTAAATGGTCAAATGTAAGCATCAGATCTCTTGCAGCTCATACAGTCATTTTATAATGTTATGTGAGTGTAGTGTTAGGAACTGAAGATGGACATATGAAACAGTGAAAAGTGCTTTATGTGCTAAGACATGCTGAAAGATATTCTTGATTAGTGTGTAGAATCAACTTGAAAGTAAGAAAATTCCCTGGACTGGGGTCCTGAACTGTATAAAAAGGAGAAAACAATCTGACTGTAAGTATTTCTCTCTGTCTGCTGTGACCAACTGTATTAATGAGACCAATAGGACTCTCATGTTATGATAGACTGTGTACTGAAACCTGGGTTAGATATCCTTTACATTAATGTCCATAACATGATGTGCTGCATGTAGTTTTAAAAACACTCGACTGCCTTGTGTACAGAACTGAGGCCCTCACTCTGGCCCCTCCCAGCTCCCTTTTGTTCCACCTGGCTTAGCTCCAGGATTGATTGCAACCAGCCCTAACCCAGATTCCTTTTGAATCCATGGATAAAAAACACACAGACAGCTTTGTTACTTACTTACTAGCACAATTGCTGGGTGCAAATATCTTCTGCTTGGAGCTGTGTGCCCTTACCAATTTATTATCTTCTTCCCTCCTCTATATCTCTGGCCACTTGCCCATAGTAGAGGCCACAGACCCTAGCTCCTTCAGAGGCCTTACATGATTGCTGCCCTCTCCATTCTACAAAGCATGGCAGAAAAGCCCTTCTCTCCTTCCCTGTCTTTTTCCCCCCTCGGGACCCAGAAGTTCCATCTGTACCTTCTGCTCAGCAATTGGCTCCTGGCCTTCTGTATTGTATTAACAAATCAAGAAACAATTAGGGAATGAGACCTTAGTATCAGAACATTCCCTTATAATGATATATTTTCCTTTCTACTAAATTCATTATGTTTCACTATGATTACCTAGTTAGTTTTGTGTTACCTGCCTAATATTCAGTTCTACCATGATAGAAACTGTATTTTTTCAAGAATCATCAATGGATATGTACTGAATAAGCTATTTGTTAAATGTCTAACACTAAATAAGTTGTTTCAAATGAAGTTTAAACAACATTATACTTTACTAACAAAGAAGATGGTAGCAATGAATTCCATTGAGAAGAACAATCTTTAAAACAAATATTTTTACTTTAATCAAGACCTTGTATGCTATATGCAAGTAGGGTATAGCTCACTGGTAAGCTATACCTTAGCTGGTATAACAATTGTAAAATATTTATTTTTAGAAGAATTTTTGTAAATTTAGATCTGTTTGTTTGTTTGTTTCTTGTGTATGTGTGTATACTATATATGAGGAGCATGTGAGTTCGGGGCCTATGGAAGTTCAAAAATGGTAAAGGTTTTAAGTATCCATATAGGTTCTGGGGACAAAAACCTGAGTCTTCTGGAAGAACAGTAACTTTTCTTAGCAACTGAGCATCCTTCCATACTAGTAAGAAAGAGTGTTAATAGACTTGTAGCCAATTTAAGTTGCATTTTCCAGACATATATTAAACAAATTTTCTCATTTAACAATACATTTAATATTTCAAATGGTTGCTACTGTTTATGACTCTGACTTTATCAAACAAATCAGGATGTTTTGTTTTATGTGAATGCTGACTGTGAACTTGCTGTGTGCCCTGACAATAGTGAGAGGGAAGCTGCATTGGGTATATGTTCCTGAAGCACTTTGTTGTCCATATCTCAGACTGGACAAGCTGCATTGCCTCAAGATTTTAGATGTTGAACAGAGAACACAGGGACTGTATAAACTGCCTTCAAAAAATTAATCAAACATTAAAGTTGTTATAATGGCTCTTTTTCCTTTAATGAGACTATTAATTCTCTATCAATCATGGACTGCCTTGAAATAATTCCAACATTGGAAAGAAGCAAAAGACAGTGGGTATTTGTAGGGCTGTTTCTGGACAATTTCGGAGATATATTTGAAAATAGACAACTGCCTTATATTACATTGTGTTTGCAGTAAATAAAATTGGGAAAGGATCTGGATTTAGAACATTGACAGGATCTGGATTTTGAACAAATTTTAGTGCATGTGTTAAGGCTCCTAATCTTTTAATTGGCCATGATAAAATTACTTTTTTTTCCTGTGGTATTTAATGTAAGTTGTATTGATTGTGCAGTTTCTAAATAGTGTTAGTGTGTTGAAATCTGGAATGCCTGTTACGGTGGTCTATCAACAAGCATTTGTTTTATTTCCTGTGAGTATGACAGAACCAAGGTATTGTGAATAATGCTTGCAAAAACTGGAAGAAGTGAGTCAGGCTATAACCAGAAACAACAGGGTAGTAAGCTTGATTATAGCTGGTATAGAAGTTTAGGTTATATTAAGAGCTAACAAACTGCTGCAAATTGCTTTGACACAAGAAATTAAGAAAGCCACTTTTATCAATCATTAGCAAAAAGGGTTACTAATGCTCTGTGTATTCAACAAGATTTAGATAGGTGTTTGAAAAGACATATTGATGCTCTTTATAATACTATTCAAATTATTGGAGAGGAGGTTCAGAGTTTAAGAGTAAGAAGCCGTCTCTAGTGTCACATTAAATACCAATGTATTTCGGTCACTTCTAAAATTTACAATGTCAGTCACTATAATTGGGAGAACGTTCATAGACACTTACAGGGTATTTGGCATAATTTTAACACTTCTCTGGATGTTTAAACTTTTCTTAATGATATTGTGAGTTTAAAGAATAATCCTCCATTGAGTTTTAATGTTGTGGATACAGCTGAAAAAATTATTCAATTGCTTAAGGTCACTATATTTCCTTCTTGGTCAAGCTTCAAGAATGACTCATATAGAAGTTAACCCAGTAGCTCAGATCTCCATACACAAATCCCACAGAGAGAGAGCTGGTCTCTGAAGAGTGCTATCACTCCTAAGTTCACAGATGAGACAAATAGTTTTACACCAACAAATGGTCAAGGAGGAACTAGTCCGGGGACCACAGGGCAAAGGAAATGGAGAGTAGCCAGGGACAGGATCCTTCTTGTTTCTAACCGTGTGGCAAAGCTATCCATACCCAAATCACACCCAAGGAGAGCTGGTCTCCCAGGAATGCTGTCACTCCTAAGTTCTCAGTTCACAGGTGAGACCAACATTGTTGCACCAATAACTGGGCAAAGAGGGAACTGCCAGGAGACCACAGGGCACAGGAACCAAGGAGCAGTGGGAGCAAGAATCCTTCTGGTTTCCATCAGCATCCTGGAGCAAACCCTGTGACACAGCTCTCAACACACAAATCCCATCAGGAGAGAATTGGTCTCCTAGGAGTACGGACATACCTAAGATCACAGGCTTACAAGCTCACCAGAGGGGCAGCCTCCAGTCAGAAACAGCAAGACCAACTAAAACTAGAGAAAACTAGAATGCAAGAGACAAGCATAAGGACATAAGCAACAGAAATCAAGGCTCCTTGTCATCATTAGAACACAGTTCTCCCAATACAGCAAGTCCTGGATACCACAACACACCGGAAAAGCAAGATTTAGATTTAAAATTACATCTCATGATGATAATAGAAGACTTTAAGAGAAGCATAAATAACTCCCTTAAAGAAATACAGGAGAACACAGGTAAACAGGTAGAAGCCCTTAAAGAGGAAACACAAAAATTATAGAAAAACACAACCAAACGGCTGAAGGAATTGAACAAAAGCATCCAGGATCTAAAAATGGAAATAGAGACAATAAAGAAATCACAAAGGGAAACAATGCTGGAGATTGAAAACCTAGGAAAGAGATCAGGAGTCATAGATGCAAGCATCACCAATAGAATACAAGAGATAAAAAAGATTATCTTAGGGGCAGGAGATACCATAGAAAACAATGATACAACAGTCAAGAAAATGCAAAGTGTAAAAAGCTCCTAACCTAAAATATTCAGAAAACCCAGGACACAATGAGAAGACCAAACCTAAGGATAATAGGTCTAGAAAGGAGCTAAGATTCCCAACCTAAAGTGACAGGAAATATCTTAAACAAAATTATAGAAGAAAACTTACCTAACCTAAAGAAAGAGATGACCATGAACATATATGAAGCCTACAGAACTTCAAATATACTGGATCAGAAAAGAAATTTCTCCCATCACAAAATAATCAAAGCACCAAATGCAAAAAACAAAGATTATTAAAAGCAGTAAGGGCAAAATGTTAAATAATATAGAATTGTAGACCTATTCAAATTATACCAGACTTCTTTCATCATAGATCCTCTGTGGTGGTGGTGGGGTGGGAAGGATATAGGTATATGTGCAGGCTTTATAAGATGTGTAAAGTCTATACTTGAGTTATTCAAATGCTAATATCTCTGTCCTCATATCTTGTTTCAATCTGGACACAGCATTCTAATGCTTATACCAAGAATCTCCAGGTGTGCTCTTCCTTTGAGACATTTTCACCTCAATCCAGCTTTCCTCAGTTTCTTGTATTTCTTTGTATAGGGATTTTTACACTTTTCTGCAAGAAGTTTGTTCCATTCATTGGTGTCATCCTTAAGCTCAGTTCTTACTAGCTTTCTGCCCTTTCTTCTACAAGATTCCCTAAGAAATCTATGTGGATGGTTTTATAGATGTATCCATAGGGACTGAGCTAAACAACTGCATTTTTGATACATTGTTGTTTTCTCTAGTTGTCTCTGTTGTTTGCAAAGAAATATTTCCTTGATTAGGAAATAAAAACTATACATATCTGAACCACCTATCCAGGAATAGCACTGCTCACAGTGGCATGACTCTATGTTCACCAATCATTAAATAAATAAATAAATAAATAAATAAATAAATAAATAAATAAATAACATACAGACTTGCCTATAGACCAACCTGAGGGAGGCACTTTCTTAACTGAAGTTCACTCTTTTTAGATGATCCTGGATTTTGTCAAATGACATCAGCAACAGCAAATTAACTAGCACAGTGAGTGTGTGTACTAGAAGAGGATGTTGAATCTCCTGGTGATGGAGAAATTGTGTGGGTCCTGGGAACTGAACTCAAGTCTTCTGAAAGAATAGTACTTGTTCTTAACTGCAGAGCCCCCCTGCCATCCCTGAATTAATTCATTTTTACAGAAATCTGGTCATATGCACATGCAGGATCATCAGTTCCTGTCACAAACTACCAGATCCATGACAGACTTTGAATCTCATTTGGGAGGGAAGTCTGCCTATTCAAGATTACTGCCATGGGAAAAAAAAATATATATATATATATATGAATTTCCTGGCTGGGGTATTTCCTCAATCCCAGATATTTGAAAAAGAAATCTCTTATTACTATAATAGTTTGTATTCCTTTATAAGTACTTCCTTCTAACAGCAATGAATCATTGACAACTTCTGAAACAAGATGTCTGCTTTAGACACTGTGCTAAAATATTCAGGTTCTAATGAATGTCCACAAATCACCATGTGGTTTATTTATGTAAGGTACTTCAATACAAATTGATAGCTGGTCACTGCTTCCTTTATTAGTAAACATCACTGTCAAGGATTGGCATAGCGAAATGAGACTCATAAGTCTTAGATTGCATTCAGGAAAGGTTCAGGGACCCATCTAATTCCTGACATTCTAAGTTAGAAGATGCTTTAAATTCAGTGAAGACTCAGGTGTAGAATTATTTTTTCAATAAAAAGTATTGATGAAAGTTGATAAATAAAAATGTACGTATGATATATCTGTATGTGTATAACTATTTAGTCATAGTTATTTGCATATGTGGAGGTAAAAAATAAAACGGACTTTTGAGTGTTTTTCCCCATGTGAGTTAATTGCTTTACTACTTTTAGAGGAATTTAAAAATAGACTTGTGCAATTTTGTATCATATTCCTTAGTGAGATATCTTACTAATTATAAGATACAGGTATTATCTCATAATAATTATATATCTTATATAATATTTTTGTTATTATCTCTCTTTTACCATTCAATCTCTTTAACAGTGCTCTCTTTGAATATCAATCTGACTGATATTTTTGTTGTAGTATATTGAGAATTTAGGACACTGAAAAACTTTCTGTATAATAGAGGTACAACAAAACTTTTCCCTAGAAATATGTATTAAATCCTAGAAAATGCAAAATTAAATATTACCCAAGACACTTCTGATGCAATGTTACTTATCTTCTTCCTAGTATGGAGTTAGAACTCACAGAGTGAGTATGAATTATCATTTCATTTGACAGTAATTTGGGGGTTGACATTCCTGTAAAACTATTCCACATATGGAAATTACTTTTCAAATGTCTAAATTTTTGTTCTTCTGAAAATTTACTCCCTGTAGAATGCTGAACTCACAAAATAGTTATATAAATAACAAGACAGTGTGGCTAAAAGGAAGAAGGCTTGCTATAGACTAGCTTGGTGGACAGAGGATGGTAGTTCTTGGAAAACAGTAGCCAGAGCCATATTCAACTAGAAGCAGGGAAATTAGTGCTGTTAGTAGGGAACAGTCTTTTTTCCTCGTTCATTTATTCATTTTGCATCACTTTCACTGTCCTCCACATGGTCACCCTCTTCCACAATTCTCCTTCCATCCCCTCTGCTTTTCTTCTGAGATGGTGTTGATTTCCTGGGTATCCTCGTACTGTGGCACATCAAGTCTTTGTAGGGCTAGGTATATCCTCTGTCATTGAAGCTAGACAAGGCAGCAGAGGCAGAAGAAAATATTCCACAGACAGGCAACAAATTTTGGGATAACTCCCAATCCAGTTGTTCAGAATACAAATAAGGACCAATCTGGGCATCTGCTATATATGTGCAAGTAGGACTAGATCCAGCCCTTGTATATTATTTGGTTGGTGGTTCTGTCTCTGAGAGCTCCAAGGATCCAGATCAATTGACTCTGTTCATCTTCCTGTGAAGTTACTATTCCCTTCAGGGCCCACAATCCTTCGCCCTATTCTTCCATCAGAGACCCCAAGCTCCATCAATTATTTGTCTGTGAGTGTATACATCTGCCTTAGTCAGTTGATAGGGGAGCCTCTCAGAGGATGCCCATACTAGACTTCTGTCTGCAAGCATAAAAGAGTAATAATAATAGTGCAGAGATTGGTGCTTTCTCATGGGATGTGTATCACATTTTGTTGGCCATTCTTTCAGTCTCTGCTCCAACTTTGTTCCTGTATTTATTGTAGACAGGATAAGATTTGGGTTGAAAATCTGGTAGGTGGATTCGTGTACCTATAACTCCACTAGGGTTCCAGCCTGGCTACAGAAGATAGCTTATTCAGGTTCCATATTCCCAATAATGTGAGTCACAGGTAAGATACCCTCATTGGTTCTGAGACAACTCTTTTATTCCAGGTCTCGGTCATGTACTGAAGATGTCTAGCTACTCCCCATCCTGGTGAGTTCAGTTACATATTTCCGTTCATTCTCATGGCCATCTGATCATTGTTCATGTCCCTCTCCACTCCTGATTCTGAATTCTCACCTCCACTCCCTTTCCCACACAGTTTATTTCCTCCATTTGCCTCTTATGGATATTTTATTGCCCCTTCTCAGTGAGATCCAAGCATCCTAGCTTGTGCCTTACTTTTTGTTGAACTTTTTGCATGGATGTCGCATTCCTATATTTTAAGGCTAAAATAGACTTATGAGTGAGGACATAACACGAATGTCTTGTAGAGACTAGGTTAACTCACTCAGGATGATATTCTCACATTACATTCATTTGTCTGCAATACTCATAATGTCTTTGTTTTTAATATTGGAATAGTATTCCATTGTGTAGATATATCACACTTTCTTTATCAATTCTTCAGTTGAGGGACATCTACAAAATCAATTTGGTGGTTTCTCAGAAAATAGTTCTAACTCAAGACTCAACTATATTACTCCTCAGTATTTACCCAAATGATGTTCTGCCATCTCACAAAAACACTTGTTCAACCATGGTCATAGCAGCTTTATTCATAATAGTGAGAAACAGGAAGCAGTCTTAATATGAGAAGTCAACCAGAATGAGTATCTCAGAGACTATCAGATGGCTTTTATTTTCCAAAATGTCATTACAAATATCATGTTGGCTTCAGAAATTTTAATCTCACATTTACCTTTTCTTTGTGAAGTTGACATGCTGCTTCTAAGCAAATTTAGGAAATGTCTGCAGGAAATATGGAAAAATAAATCAATTACATTATGTTTTAATCATTACTAAGTATTACTAGAAAGTAGTTTGTTCTCCCATATGATACAGGAAAATGTCAAAGACACTTAACAAAATTTACTATGCATAAAATAAGGAAATCTACTTCTTTGAATTAACAAAGGAAATATTTCAGCTGAATCTTGGCATTAGACATTTCCCTGGTATTCTATTTCAGGATGAAAAAGGCAAATAATAAGAAAAGATTTGAAATATTTCATTCATGTTAAACTACAAAGATAATATATTTTTAATAAACCTCTGTCAGCCTGTCATTTATTACAATGGTGGTACTGTATTGCATTCATTTCAAAGCAGATGTTAAGTCGAGAGAACTGACTGAATTCAATTTATCATATATATATATAATTTTGGTTTTGTTTATATTTTTGTTTTTGCTTTATTTTGGTTCTTAAATGGGCAATGCCCCAAGAATAAAAGTGCCTCAAAGGGACAAAAAGAAGAAGAAAAAGAGAATCTCTAGATCCTCCAAAGCCAGGTAACCTAGTATTTGCAGCATCAAACAATTATATCCTGCTGTTAAATATGTGGAAAATGATGACTGACACCCCAGGTAGCACATGACTTTTCTATGAGTTTTGGGACACTTATATACACACTTGTACAAAAACAATTTAAAATAATTGAAGTTTTCCTTACTAATCACTTTCATATTTTTAAAACTATTCAGCAATTATTTTAAGGATGGGATATGTGTGTGTGTGTCTGTGTGTGTGCCTGTGTGTCTGTGTGTCTATGTATGTGTATGTGTGTGTTTGTGTGTATGTGTGTGAGAGAGAGAGAGACAGAGACAGAATATTGGCAAAATTTATATGCATCAGGTATGTGCAAGTGCATGCCAAAAGTGAGAATCAGATCATCTGGAATCAGAGTTAAAGAGAATGTGAACAATAGGATATGTCTATAAGAACCAAACTTGGGTCATTTTCAAAAGCTGTAAGCACTCTTAACTGCTAATGTAACTCTCCATCTCCATTTTCTCAACCATTTATCTACAAAATTACATAATATAACATGAATATCAATATATTATGTAAAGGTCAGAAAATAGTGAATAAATGAAATATCAAATCTGCTTTCAAACAGAGATCCTCACCCTGTGTACTCAGGTTCCATAGAAAGTGTGAGTTACATGATTCAATGTTTCAAGAAAAATCAATAACAAATTTTGCATAGGAATAAGTAATTGTAAATATTTAATATGCTATATTTTCTTCTCTATGTCATAAAGACTTTGAATAAAGTAAAAGTGATATCCTTGTGACTATTTGACTAAACAAAATGAACTTTTTATGCAAAGAGCTAACACTAAATACATACCTAGAGGAAAATTCTACAGCAAAAATTAAGTATACCATTGGTTGGGAGGTTAAGTGAAAGGCTAGGGTGAAGGCTTCTAGGTAAGAATGCTTACAGTATAATCATAATCACCCGAGTTCAAATTCCCTGCATACAAATAAAAATCTGGTCATGGTTGCTCATGCATGTAATCCAAGCATTTGGAACACAAACAGGTAGATAACAGAGGTTGCTAGTTTCCAGTTCAGCAAGAGTCGTTGGCTCAAGGCAATAATGTACAGAGCGATAGAGGAAGACACCTAGTATCTTACTCTGACCTATACATGTCTGTGCATATATAGATTTGGGAATTCATGTGTATTATAGAACACACTATATACACATGCTCATGAACATACACACAGATTTGTGTGTACACAGATATAGATTAGATAGATAGATAGATAGATAGATAGATAGATAGATAGATAGATAGATAGAAGATAGAGGGATACAAATGATTGTGTTATATAGAAGTTTGTTTTCCAGACTGACTCAATAGCACTCTCATGATCCAAAATTTCAGCAATAGTTTTCTTGATGTAGAAGAAAAATATTTCTAGGAGAAAACTATTTCAACTTTCTCAGACCCACTATCTCTTTCTTAATAAAACTCAGACTTTTTGTCACCTTCCAGTGTCTGACTATTATTGTGAACTGGTATTCTATTCCACCCCTGGGGTTGTTACATACTGAGTAAATGACCCAAATAATGCTATATTACAGAAATAATACTTATGAAAATATTCTTTTCAATAATGAAAAATACTATAGGAAAAAAGTTGATTGACGTCTAATACTTAGCTAATAAAAGTTGGTGATAAGGAAGAGATTGCAATTACAAATAGCTATTGAGCAAATGAGAGGGAGTTGTGCTTACTTGGAAAGATCCTATTTGCATATTACTTTAATAAAAATCAGAGTGTTTTTAGTCATTGATTTTATCCATTTAATTATTTGATAGAAATTTAGGTTAGGATTTGTGTTTATTTGGATCTGTTTATATCAAAATATATAGTTCATAATATGTAGTACTGATGTATTTGATGTCAGTACAGGGAGACTGCAGTTAATCTCTTGATCCAACTCACTGAATATTTTGTTTTGCTTGTTTTTGGTGGTCCCAGAAGAAATTGTCATACTCTCAAACAAGAGAGACTTGATGTGAAACTTAGCCATATGGAACACTAAACCGTAAATGCATCCACCTGCCCTTCCAGAATGAGTTCATATTCATCTTCTGTTCCACAGGTAGAAATTCAGTTTTATGAACTAGTTAAAATATAAATTGCACAGTATACTTTTGTACCATTTAGGTATTGATACATGACTTTTTTTTTCTTTCCCAAGGCTAAGCAAAGAAAGCAGAATATGACTTTTTAAATGTGAGTGAAATTCTCATTTGAAACCTTTTCACTACATAACTCCATTCAATTGATTTGATGGCTCAAAAAGACTATAGGTTAAATCAGGAACAGAAGACAAAAAAAAAATCTTACAAATAACACTAAAACTGAGGCAGAGTGTCACAGAAGCAGCACTGTATTTCAGCTCTCCTTATGTAACCTTCACACTGTTTAGTCCTGATGCTGGCATTATGCTGAGAGACCAAGAACACTTGGTATCATAGGTACACAGAAGCCTTCCAGGTTAATACCCACCTAAATCTAACTTTGTGAGGGGCCAGCTGAAGATCAGTTAAGTGGGAGTGCTCTGTGAGTCTGCAATACTCAGTGAGTGACAGTGGATCTCGATTTTTCAAACAGTCCTGAATTTGTTGGAGTGGTTCTGTGTGTCTCTCTGTCTCTCTTTTAGTCTCTGTCTCTGTTGTTGTCTCTGTTTCCCAGTGTCTCTATCTCTCTGTCTCTGTATGTCTCTTTGCCTTTTTCTTAGTCTCTGTCTCTGTGTGTGTGTCTGTGTGACACATGTTCATGTATAAAGGCATATTTGTGTATGTGAGAGCAAGTGAACATTCCATGGCATATAACTGCCATAGGACAGTCTCAGTTGTCACTCCTCACTTTCCACCTCCTTTTGAGACAATGTCACTTCTTGTTTTCCACTGTACATTACAGGTTAGCTGTCTGAAAGCTTCCAGGTAGTCTGGTGTCTCTGCCTCCCATATCAGAGTAGATATACTGAGTTATATATGTGCAGTACAGCATCCTGTTTAAATGTGCACTCAGTATCTGAATGTAGTTTTAATACTTTAATACTGAAGTTCCGTATTTTTGGTGAAAGTGCATTATTCTTCATTACATACAATGAAGGCATCTCAATTAATGAATCCACCAAATTCACCAACCTTTGTATATTTTTTCTCATTTCTTTTTAGTATTACTTGTACATATAACTTATTCTGCTATGCACTGTGCTAATAATAGAAGAAAATTAACAGATCAATAAAATATAACTATTGTGCTAGACAATTGATCAGAATGCTAGACAATACATGAATATAAGGTTTTAAACTTTACTGAACACTAGGGAAGAATTTGAGATGTAAGCAATATAGATGTGCTCTTTGTGTTTGCCCTCATGAACAGGTCTCAGTTCATCAGACCAAAAATAATATAATTAAAATACATTAAGATTGGTCACTGGCATACACATCAGCAAAAAATGGTCAATTAGAAGAGGACTGAGAATCTTAATACTCTCTGTTTGCCTGAAGGTCTGTCTTCATTGTGTTTGCTACATGCTTGAAAGCTTCCTTCAAATCTTTCTCCCTTATGTAGCTTTTACAAAGTAAGAACTACCACATTGTTCTAACTTCTTGCACAGTATTATGATGTTTCAGATTACTGAGTATCAAAACTCTACTGCTCAAGGGCATACACTATACTTGATTCCAATACCCTGATTTCGTGGGAAATACATTTTATTAAGTAATGTTAATCTAATAAAATGTGAACTATTGACTTAGAACATCACACACAGGCAATGAATGTCAATCATATCATCCCTTTCATAATTATTAAGTGTTGGAATAGGGTCAGTCAGTAAATCTCTGTAAATTGAGAGCTTGAGAAGAAAGCTGTGAATTTCCTATAGTTAGTTTGAAAACATACTTATGTAGCAATGATTCTCAACCTATGTGACAAGCCCTTTAGGGATTGAATATCAGATACTTACATTACAATTCATAACAGTAGCAAAATTGTCGTTATGAAGTAGCAAATATTTTTCTGTTTGGGATCACTACAACATGAGGAACTTTATTAAAGGGTCACAGCATTAGAAAGTGCCAGGTACAATTTAGCTATATGTAAGGGACTACATAACATGATTCCCACCTCTGGACATACCCAGCAGGACATAGACTTCTGCAAGAGTCAATGACTGCTATGGGCTTAAGGCTTGTTTGTATAATAATGTACATATTTTCACATTCCTCCTAAGAGATGGCACATGTCTGGGAGTCAAAGGAGTGGATAATGTCTTAGCAAAATAGTAAATTCTAGGACCACTAGGACATCCTTTAAGGCTGTAGGAATGAGCTCTAAAAACAAAAGTGTGACAATATATAATTTCTTAACTATGCAAAATATAAGGATGGAATATGAATTATATGAGGAGCATAATGAATCTAAATGAACAAAAGCAGCTACATTGTGAGCCAACTTGTCAGAATCATACTAAGGAAGGAGATAGAGTTGTATGAAGTGGTGATTGTAAGAGATTCCATCCAGATAATTTTGTTTGTTTTTTGTTTATTCTTACAAAGTTTGGTAGATTTCTGAGTTCCGGTTCAGGGTCAGCCTGGAAAACAGCTAATTTAGAATCAGGTGTGGTCAGAATGGAAATCTCAGTACAAGGTCCCACCCAGCGAAGTTTACAAAGTCAGGTGGATTTCTGATTTCTTTTGTAATCTTTGAGAAAGAAAACAAAACAAAAACAAACAAACAAACCTAAAACAATAGTGTTTGTTGTTCTTGACCTAAGACTCAGGGGGCTAAGGTCATGAAATGCTGATTCAGGGACTGATCAAGAGGGAACCTGAAACATAAAAAAAAAAAAAAAAAAAAAATCCTTAATTGCTATGTAAATAAACTGGACTAGCAAAAAGCAATAGCAGATCTTTTTAGATTTTTTGTTTGTTTGTTTCCCACTAGAGAGAGTTGAACTATCTGGAGAGTGAATATAGCTCTTCAAGAATTTTCTCAACAGGATTTTTTATTTTAGTTGGAAAACTCCATAGAGAGTGAACACAGCTCTTTTAGATGTTTTCAAAGCTCTCTTAGAATTGTTTTCTAACAGATTTCTGACCTAGCTCGGAAATCCCAAAAACTTCATAGAGAGCAAACACAGATATTTTAGAGTGTTTTCTATAGCTATCTAGAGAAGACTGTCTCAAATGATAACAGGTTTTTTTTTTTTTGTTTTTTGTTTTTTTAGATTTTTTTTTAGGTTTTCTGATTTTAATTGGAAAACCCACATATCAATCATAATTTTTCTAACAGGATTTCTTACAGGATTGGAAGATCCAAGATTTTTTTAATAGCAGCTTTTCTGATTTTGATCAGAAAATCCATGAGCTATTCGGAGAACTTTTAGAATTTTTCCTATCAGAGAGAGCTGTCTCAGCCAGTGAGAAGTTTCTCAAGCAGAAAGCTAGCTGTCTCAACCAGTGAGGTTTTTTTAGAATAGCAAGAAAAGGCTATATGGAACAGAAAACAGAGAGAAAGAGAGAGAGAGAGAGAGAGAGAGAGAGAGAGAGAGAGAGAGAGAGAGAGAGAGAGAAAGAAACAGAGAGAGATAGAGAGAAATCTGAAAAGCTCTCTTGAACAGAACACAGAGAGAAAGCAATCTGAAAAGCAGTCTCAAGCAGACTACAAAGCCAAGAGCTATCCACAGAGAGGTTCTAGGGAGTTATCTCAAGCAGAAGATAGGCCTCCAGTTTAGACACACGATTTTGCTTCCAGTCATTGGTTTTTGCTACACTCAAACACTACTTCTCTTGGAACTCTTTTCCAAGCCCAGGCTGGTTCATGGCAAGGAAGGTTGAGAGACACTAATTTACAGAGAAAAATCTATCTATCTATCTATCTATCTATCTATCTATCTATCTATCTATCTATCAAGAGATCTCCAAGATGTAGAAAAGTATGAAATAGAGGTGTCAATTAAGGAAAATTTAGTGTCCAAGTTTATTTTTACCCTGGATAAAGGTATATTGTTTATTTATTTCAATACTAGATGGCTTAAAAATTTAGATTTAGAAAAGTTAATACTACCTGACAACAGTCTCCTCACATGGGATTCCCTGTGCAAATACTTCCTAGTAACTTGTCAGGTCAGTTTCCTGTTTTCTCTTTTCTTCTTTCACAAAACACTTGCCTGAATAAAACATTCAATACATAATTATTATTTATGTTTCAAATATTTAGTAGTACCAAAGGACAAAGATGACTGCATCATTCTCTTGATTCAATAATCTTAGCAAAACAACTCTATCCTTTTTATATACTTGACATTTCGTGTCTCCTTATTTGAAAACAAATATTAATCTTTGTTATCATCCCAGGTGAGAATTAAACTTCATTATTAAGAAATAACAGATTGGCTTGCAAATAACCAATTGAAAGTTGTGTACAAGCTCTTCTTCCTTGTGCAAAGAAAAGTAGATAATTAATTGAGTTTGTTTATATAGTGGATTACATTGATGGATTTCCAAATATTGAACCATCCCTGCATTCCTGGGATAAAGCCCACTTGATCATGATGGATGATTGTTTTGATGTGTTCTTGGATTTGGTTTGCTAGAATTTTATTGAGTATTTTTGTATCAATATTCATAAGGGAGATTGGTCTGAAGATCTCTTTCTTGTTGGGTCTTCGTGAGGTTTAGGTATGAGTGTGATTGTAGCTTCATAGAGCAAATTGGGTAGTGTTCCTTCTGTTTCTATTTTGTGGAATAGTTTGAAGAGAATTGGTATTAGGTCTTCCTTGAAGGTCTGATAAACTTCTCCACTAAAACCATCTGGTCCTGGGTTTTTTTTTGGTGGGGAGACTTTTCATGACTGCTGCTATTTCTTTAGGGGTTATGGGACTGTTTAGATGGTTTATTTGCTCCTCATTTAACTTTGGTACCTGGTATCTATCTAGAAAATTGTCCATTTCACCCAGATTTTCCAGTTTTGTTGAGTATAGGCCTTTGTAGTAGGATCTGATGATTTTTTGAATTTCCTCAGTTTCTGTTGTTATGTCTCCCTTTTCAGATCTGATTTTATTAATTTGGATACTGTCTCTGTGCCCTCTGGTTAATCTGGCTAAGGGTTTATCTGTCTTGTTGATTTTCTCAAAGAAACAACTCCTGGTTTTGTGATAATTTGTATAGTTCTTTCTGTTTCTACTCGGTTGATTTCAGCCCTGAGTTTGATTATTTCTTGATGCCTACTCCTCTTGGGTGTATTTGCTTCTTTTTGTTCTAGAGCTTTCAGGTGTGCTGAAAAGTTGTTAATGTGTTCTCTCTCCAATTTCTTTTAGTAGGCAATTAGAGCTATGAGTTTTCCTCTTAGCACTGCTTTCATGGAGTTCCACAAGTTCTGGTATGATGTTTCCTCATTTTCATTAAATTCTAGGAAGTCTTTAATTTCTTTCTTTATTTCTTCCTTGACAAAGTCATCATTGAGTAGAGCATTGTTCAGTTTCCACATGCATGTGGGTTTTCCCTTGGTTTTGTCATTATTGAAGACCAGCCTTAGTCTGTGGTGATCTGATAGGATGCAAGGGATTATTTCAATCTTTTTGTATCTGTTGAAGACTGTTTTGTGACCAATTATATGGTCTATTTTGGAGAAGGTACCATGAGGTGCTGAGAAGAAGTATATTCATTTGCTTTAGGATGAAATGTTCTATAGATATCTGTTAAAACCATTTGGTTCAAAGCTTCTGTTAATTTCAATGTGTCTTTGTTTAGTTTCTGTTTTCATGATCTGTCCATTGGAGAGAGCAGGGTGTTAAAATCCCCCACTATTATTGTGTGAGGTACAATGTGTGCTTTGAGCTTTAGTAAAGTTTCTTTTATGTATGTGAGTGCCCTTGCATTTGGTAAGTAGATGTTCAGAATTGAGAGTTCTTCTTGGTAGATTTTTCCTTTGATGAGTATGAAGTGTCCTTCCTTATCTTTCTTGATTACTTTTGGTTGAAAGTCGATTTTATTTGATATTAGAATGGCTACTCCAGCTTATTTCTTGTGTCCATTTGCTTGGAAAATTATTTTCCAGCCTTTTACTCTGAGGTAATGTCTGTCTTTGTCACTGAGGTGCGTTTCTTGTATGCATCAAAACTCTGGGTCCTGTTTATGTATCCAGTCTGATACTCTATGTCTTTTTATTGGAGAATTGAGTCCATTGATGTTGAGGGATATTAAGGAAAAATGATTGTTGTTTCCTATTATTTTTGTTATTAGAGGTGGAATTATGTTTGTGTACTTATCTTTGTTTGGCGTTGTTGGAAGATAACTTCCATGCTTTTTCTAGGTTGTAGTTTCCTTCCTTGTTTTGGTGTTTTCCATTAATTATCATTGAAGTGCTGGGTTTGTGGAAGATATTGTGCAAATTTGGTTTTGTCATGGAATATCTTGGTTTCTCCATCTATAGTGATTGAGAGTTTTGCTGGGTATAGCAGTCTGGGCTGGCATTTGTGTTCCTTAGGGTCTGTATGATATCAGACCAGGATTGTCTGGCTTTAACATTCTCTGGTGAAAAGTCTGGTGTAATTCTTATAGGTCTGCCTTTATATGTTACTTGACCTTTTCCCTTACTGCTTTTAGGTTTTTTTTCTTTGTTTTGTGCATTTGGTGTTTTGATTATTATGTGACAGGAGGTATTTCTTTTCTGGTATAGTCTGTTTGGTGTTCTGTAGGCTTCTTGTGTGTTTATGGGTATCTCGTTCTTTAGGTTGGGGAAATTTTCCTCTATAATTTTGCTGAAGATATTTACTGGCCCTTTAGATTGGGAATCTTCACTCTCATCTATACCTATTATCCTTAGGTTTGGTCTTCTCATTGTGTCTTGGATTTCCTGGATGTTCTGGGTTAGGAGCTTTTTGCATTTTGCATTTTCTTTGACTGTTGTGTCAATGTTTTCTATGATATCTTCTGCGCATGAGATTTTCTCTTCTAACTCTTGTATTCTGTTGGTGATCCTTGCGTCTATGACTCCTGATCTCTTTCCTAAGTTTTCTATCTCCAGAGTAGTCTCTCTTTGAGATTTCTTTATTGTTTCTATTTCCATTTTTAGATCCTGGACGGTTTTGTTCAATTCCTTCATTTGTTTGGTTGTGTTTTCTTGCAATTCTTTAAAGGATTTTTGTGTTTCCTCTTTAAGGACTTCTACCTGTTTACCTGTGTTCTCTTTCAATTCTCTAAAGGATTTCTGTGTTTCCTCTTTAAGGGCTTCTACCTGTTTACCTGTGTTCTCCTGTATTTCTTGGAGGGAGTTACTTATGTCCTTTTTAAAATCCTCTATCATCATCATGAGAAGTGATTTTAATTCTGAGTCCTGTTTTTCTGTGTGATGGGGTATCCAGGGCTTGCTATGGTGGGAGAACTGGGTTCTGATGATGTCAGGTAAATTTTTTTTCTGTTGCTTGTGTTCTTGCGCTTGCCTTTCGCAATCTGGTTGACTATAGTGTTACTTGTGCTCACTGTGTCTGACTGGAATCTGTCTTTCCAGTTATCTTACTTGTGTCAGATCTCATCAGATTCCAGATGTCTCGGCGCAGACCAGCTAAGTGTCCTCTGCTCTGGATGCAGTAGGTCCCCTAGGTTGTCTCAGGATCAGTTGTTTCCACAGGAGCAGACCAGCTAAGGGTCTGCCCCAGGCAGAAGTACCATGGTCAGGGAAGAAGGGAAGTGGTATTCTTGGGGGGCGGGGGTTTGGGGGCCTGCTAGTTCCTTAAGCCCCACCTGGCTCCCGACTGTAACTCTGGGGCATGGGGTAGTGGGCAAGGAGTCTTACCCTCTGCTCTGGGTGCAGTGGGTCCTTCTAGGATGTCTCAGGATCCGGTGTTTCCACAGGAGCAGACCAGCTAAAGGTCTGCCCCAGGCAAAAGAACCAGGGTCTGGGCTGAAGGGAAGTGGTATTGGGGGGGAGGTTGGGTGCCTGCTAGTTCCTTAAGCCCCACCTGGCTCCCGGCTATATCCCTGGGGCATGGGGTAGTGGGCAAGGTGTCTTACCCACTGCTCTGGGTGCAGTGGGTCCCTCTAGGATGTCTCAGGATCAGGTGTTTCCACAGGAGCAGACCAGCTAAGGGTCTGCCCCAGGCAAAAGGTCCAGGGTCGGGATGATATTTTCTAGTTTCATTCATTTGCCTACAAAATTCATGAAGTCTTAATTTTTAACAGCTGAGTAGAATTCCATTATTTAAATGTGCCACATTTTCTGTATCCATTCTTCCATTTAAGGGGCATCTGGGTATTTTCTAGCTTCTGGCTATTACAAATGAGGTTGCTATAAACATAGTAAAGCACATGTCCTTGTTATATGCAGGAACATCTTTGGGTATAAGCTTAGTAGTGGTACAACTGGATGTTCAGGTAAAACTCTTTCCAATTTTCTGTATAACCACTAGATAGACTTCCAACGTGGTTTGTACCAGTTTGCAATCCCAGCAATAGTGGAAGAATGTTCCCCTTTCACTATATTCTCTCCATCATGTGCTGTCAATTGAGCTTTTTGTTATTAGCCATTCTGATTGGTGTAAAGTAGAATCTCATGGTCATTTTGATTTTCATTTCCCTGATGACAAAGAATGTTCAACATTTTTAGGTGCTTCATTGCCATTCAACATACCTCAATTGAGAATCTTTTTTAGCTCTGTATCCCATTTTTAATATTGAGTCATTTGGTTTTCTGAGTCTAACTTCTTGAGTTCTTTGTATAGTTTGGATATTAGCCCTCTATTAGATGTAGAATTGGTAATATGTTACCAATTTGTAGTTTGCTGTTTTGTCCTATTGACAGCGAACTTTGCTGTACAGAAGCTTTTCAATTTTATGAGGTCCCATTTATCAATTGTTTTTCTCAGAGCCTGAACTATTGGTGGTCTGTTCAGGAAAACTTCCCCTGTGCCAATGTGTTCCAGGATTTTCCCTACTTTCTCTTCTATTTGGTTCAGTGTATGTAATTATATGTGGAGGTTCTTGATTCACCTTGACATAAGCTTTGTACAAAGAGATAAATATTTATCAATTTTCATTCTTGATCATAGTGAATGATAATTTTGATCTGTTCTTGGATTTGATTTGTGAGAATTTTATTGAGTGTTTTTGCGTCAATATCCATAAAGGAAATTAGTCTGAAGTTCTTTTTCTTTGTTGGGACTTTATATGGTTTAGGTATCAGGATAACTCTGGCTTGTGGAATAGTTTGAGAAGTATTAGAATTAGGTCTTCTTTGAAGGTCTAATAATATTTGACACTAATACTATCTAGCCCTGGGTTTTTTTGGTTGGAGATTTAATGACTGCTTCTCTTTCCTAAAGGGTTATGGGACTGTTTAGATAGTTTTTTGAGTCCTGATTTAAATTTGGTACCTGGTATCTGTCTAGGAAATTATCCATTTCATCTAGATTTTCCAGTTTTGTTTAGTATAGACTTTCGTAGTAGGATCTGATGTGGTTTTTTAAATTTCCTCAGTTTTTGTTGTTCTGTCTCCTTTTTCTTTTCTGACTTTGTTAATTTGGATTCTGTCTCTATGCACTTTAGATAGGTTAGATAAGGGATTATCTATCTTGTTGATTTTCTCAACGTGCCAGCTCTTGTTGATTCCTTCTCTAGTTCTCTTTACTTCTAATTAGTTTATCTCAGCTCTAAGTTTGATTAGTTCTTGCTGTATATTGCTCTTGGTGTGCTTGCTTCTTATTGTAGAGCTTTCAAATATGCTTTAACTTACAAGTATAGAATCTCTCTAATTTCTTTATAAAGTACTATGAATTTTCTAACTACTTTATGAAGTACTATGAATTTTCCTCTTAGTACTGTTTTCCTTGTGTCCCATAAGTTTGGATATAGTGTTTTTCCATTATCATTAAATTTTAGAAAGTCTTTAATTTCTCCCTTTATTTCTTCCCTGTCCATTTTATCATTGAGCAGAGAGTTTTTCAGTTTCCATTAGTTTGTGAACTTTCTGTGTTAGTTGTTACTGAAGACCACCCTTAATCCATAGTGATTTGATAAAATGCATGGGATTATTTAAATCTTCTTTTATCTGTTGAGGCTTGTTTTGTCTCTGGTTAAGTGGTCAGTTTTGAAGAATGTACTGTGAGGAGCTGAAGAGAAGGTATAGTCTTTTGTTTTAGGGTGATATCTTTTCTTGATATCTGTTAAGTCCATTTGGTTCATAATGGCTGTTAGCTTCACTGTGTCTCTGTTTAGTTTATCTTTCCACAATCTGTCCATTGGAAAGAGTGGTGTAGAAATTTGAAATAAAAAATAAAATAAAATCATTAGAACTAGAATGTATAAAGCAAAAGGCTGAATATTAGGATTTAAACATAAAGTAGAGAGTATAGAAAAAATGAGCAAAAAATATGGAAAACTAAAATTAAAATAGCAAAGGAACATATAGGAAATATGAAACACCATGAGAAGACTATTTTTTTAAATTATAATAATGGGTGAGGGAGTCAATGCCATATGCCAGACTTTCAATAATATCATAGGAGAAAATTTCCCTAAACTAAGCAAAAACATACTATATGGACCTAAGAATCATATAAAATATCTAATAGATGAGGTGAAAAAAGGAAAATCTTCATGGTATATTGATGTTAAAACATTGAGTACACAGAGCAAGGGAAGTGGTTTTTTTTTTTTTTTTTTTTAGTGTAAGAGGGAAAAATGAATATTCCAGTCACATATAATGGAAAATTCACCAATATAACAGCTGATTTATTATTGGAAACATAGAAAGTAAGAAAATCCTGGAGCAAGAATTAATAATAAATTCCAAGTCCAAAAAGACCATGCAAGCCATCCTAGAATACTGTACTCAGTAAAACTTTCCATCATACTTAAAAGAGAAATAAGAACTTTAGATGATCTAAACATCCTAAAAATATTATTCTTAACAAACAAACCTAAAGAAAATAGAGGAAACAATATTGTTGACTGAAAAGAAAAATAAGTATATGTGAAATACTTTATAAAGAATAAGCATAGCTGCTGTTTATCACTTACTTTTAATAATAAAATTATTTTCTGTTACTTGAGAATGATGAATTTCAGGGTGATTGATACTGAACAGTCTAACCATGGATATCTTTTAAGTTCCTGACATAGTATCTCAATTAGAAGAATTACTCAAAGCACACTAGTTTTTCTTCACTCCCCTATAATATATAGCCTGCCCCAGTCCCATGAGGCATTGAACTGGGATCAGAAGACCTGGAAGAGAGTACTGGAGGACAGGAGACACAAAGAATAGTGGCTTGTCTATAGTCTGATCAAAGCGCTATTTAAATTTTTCCACACAGGGGTTATATACACATAGAGGCAGGATGTGGGGAAGGGAATGATGCAGGACATCTGAGCAGAAATAAAATCAGTTTTGCAATGTTTGACTAAATTCTCAATGGATGTTGTCACCAGGAAATATTTGGTATATTCTTTTTGATTCTGAGGTAGCTATTAGTACATCTCTAGAGAAGAAAAGTGGAACTATCGGAAAAAATACGATTCAATACATTATACTTCTGGCATGAAGCACATGTTACTCACATCCAAATAGGCTGATAATTCACTGAATTCTTTATTTATTTGAATACATAGTTAAATAGTTGGAGTCCATGTTAGCAAATGCAATGTGAGTCTTGCTGGGCATGGTTTTGGATTTCCAATGAGTAGAAGGCATTCTGACTGGTACAATGGAAAAACCATATCAAACTCCAAAATTTGTCAGAAGGTTGGTTTTCATTTCAGCTTGTCACAAATTATATTCATTGAGTAGGGATCCTTGCATTAGAAAGTGTTCTGATTATCTTTTATGTGTGAAGATTAATGCACAGCATGGACAACCTTAATCTGTTCAGATAAAAAGGCAATTTCAGAAGGAATGCATCTGTCCCTTTGCTGTCCTGACCTCCCACTCCCACTGGCATGGTGTAGATTTTCCTGTTTCTGCTACTGCTTCCTTTGCTGACAATAGGACCAGCTTTTCCCAGGCCTCCATCACAGATGTGGAGCAGCATCTCTACAGAAAACTTCCTGCCTTCCACAGCTGAACTGCAGAGGACCCTGCCTTGAGGAGTGAATAACTGCAGGTTGTCAGATTTACCCTGCCCCACTGGTGAGAGACAGCCATTATGGCATTATTCTTTTGTTGAGGCATCCAGTCTCAAGGACTAAGTAATTACCAGGTTTTCAGCTTCTCCTGATGTGAGTTAGCTGGTTTTTTTTTTTTTTTTTTTGGTTTTGTTTTGTTTTTTTCTTTCTGATTTAGAGCTGACTCAATAAATTTCTTGTTTGACTTTCACATTTTTTGTCCATAAATTAGACTTGGACATAGGATGTGTAATGGTTTGAACACTTCAGTGTGTGATATACAGATCCAGAAATGGGTA